>JAHLJT010008446.1:258906571-259116542 GCA_031308135.1 Acheta domesticus | reverse complement strand
ACATAAAATAAATGCATTTGCTCAAGCTCTTTAATAATTTTATGTAGATGTTTTGGGGAGGTGTTGTTTGACATTGAAACAGTAAAGAATGTTAAGATCGTCAAAGATATTTTGTTGTTGTTGACAATACCGTCAACTTGCATTTGTTAATTCTTCAATACGTTGTACGTGTAACTTCAGTTCTTAATTAATTTCCCATTAATTTCAAATAGAAATTGCGACTATTTATTTTATTTTAATGTATTATGACTTACGTGAAGGTAATTAAAAGTGAGTTTAAAGCGGATAAATCTTTGATCCCTATGAAATTCTTTGTATTGACTTTGCTATTGTGAAAAAATACTTTACTTTAGTTCTTTTAGAAAGTTAAATTTTAAACAAAAGGTTACTCTACAATCAAGGTCCATTAAAGCATCGGCTCTGGTCTGGTTCGTGGTACACAACTCCAGAGATGGAAAAGGACATGAGCGGGTAGAGAATCATCACCACAAAGCGGATATTAAAGGGTAACGTTCAATCGGAACAGAGACAAAAAAGGGAAAACGTATTGCCAATATAAGTTATACAATAAAGAGAAACGTTTTTTAGTTCAATTGATCTATACTGAATGACGAAATATGAGTACTGTATCACAGCCAAACTCAAAAATCAACCTTTCGCAGCTTATGCCGTAATTCCCAAGAATACTCGCTGCGAATGCTTTAATTTCTTGGAAGCTATTACGATACGGCGATTCATGAAATTTCCACAGCGCATTTCTCAATTTAGATTTCATTAACAGTCTGCGCCATTCAACTTTTCAAATGGGTATTGAAACACGCATTACTCCCGATGTGCTGTGGCACTATACGAATTAGCAATGTTTTCCGAAAAGCGAACATTTTATGTTGTTTAAAAATACATCAAATAGGAGATTTTCATGGAAGAGGAAGCGTTTCGAAAAAAAATCGGGACATTAACTTATGGGCGGAAACACATTTTGAGTTTCACGTGTGTCAGAAAAAAGCCTAGTTGTCTAGGATTCAATTAAAAATGTGTTATTTAACGTAACAAAATTAATTTCTTTCAAATGTCAAATTGATGTCTGTCGCTTGCACATAATTTTAAATGGCACTATTTTCCTCCAATAGATCAAAGGGCGATTAAAAATGTCGCAAGTCTCATTTTCATTGAATTCGCCTCAATTTTTGGAAATTGCAAAACTTGACAAAAAATGCGAGGAAATACATGCTGCATTAGCACCACTATTATTTTTTTCTTTAAGATGTTTCTTCATCGGTGGATCAAAATGAAGCACCTAAGGAATAGTTTTAGATCTTTTGAAAGCTGTTCACCTCATTGGCTATAATATTTTGCTCTCAAAATTACCTTCATATGTAATTCGTGATATTGCCCTACACTAGATATTTTCGGTACGAAAATATCTATCACTAGGAACAGAATTACCATACTGGCACGCAGGAACGTTACTCCTCGTATTTTCCATTCTTTGCCAATTGACACAGGATTCCCCAGGGCTCAATCTTATGCCGTATCCACTTTCTTTAAACGTAAATGATATGCCTTTGTCTATTATAAACGGAAGAATAGCCATGTTCGCTAATGCAAGGGATATTCCAGGTACAAAAAGAAACAATATGTAAATGAATTCACATGTTTCAACCTGGTTTCGTAAGAACATATTAAGAGTTGACGGAGGAAATCCAATTGGCAGGTGTTAAAGTAACAAAATTTCTGGGTCTCTCAATTCAGTCAAACATCAAATGGCATATCCATGATAATAAATCGAACACTATAATAATTAAATTATGTCACGCATTGAGTATTCTATCCAATTCAGTCAGCCTTAGTGCAGATCATCGCTTGTATTTACAAATGTGCATTCCCGCCTGAGATATGGCACAATATTTTGGGAAAGTTCTTCCTACAGTACCCTGACTTTCAGATCGCTGAAAAATTGTAGGAATAATAAGTAAATGTCATCCATGTGATTCCTGGACGTTTCTTCATTGAGCTTGAATTCTTACCATTGTCATGCCTACTTATTTACGACTCTCTGGGTTCTTTTCAAAATCGATTTATCCGTACAGAAGAATAAGAATGTATTTTCATGCAATATAGATAATTATAATTATATGTCTTAGGAATCATATTATTCTGGTGTTAATATCAACAGCTCTCTACAAAATCCACATACTACGAGTATAATCATGTACATACCTTCTAATCTACTTTCTTATCTAACACACCGCCAGACGACGTTATGTAATTAAAATCTATTCACATGTCCAAGTGCCAAGTAAATTGCTTTCTGCTGCATAACTGTTTCTGTGCAATTAGAAACTGTATTGATTATTAAAAGAAAAGAATGTCCTCTACATATAATGCGCTAAGGAAAAATAAGGGAGTTTTCCCTTTTATAAAAAAACATGACCAAAAATCTCTTATGAGTATTACTGCAGGATAGTGAATAACCTCCATGGGTGCATAAAAGAGATTTAAGGCAAACACATTGAAATCAGCAGATTATTGCATATTTGGATTATCAGGCACACATGCAATCCGCAAAAGAAATTACGCCCCAAAACACATACCATTGTTAATAACTCGGTAACGGAAACGATATGAGACTGAAAAAACCATTTTCAGTATCCCCATGGGACACAAGTTATGTTTTCTATACCATAATCTACAAAATGATCTCACTTTGGACGTTCTATCACATTGCTTGATGTTTCCATCAGTCCGTACCAAAGATTGCCAAAAACACAGAAGGTAGTAATCGAAAGTGAAGCTATTCACACTTTTGCGGTTTTGTACTTTTGCTGTTCCTTGCGAAGATATTTGTGATTTGTTATTTTTAAAGATTGCCAGATTTTTCGAAAAATCTTTGAGGCTCTTCTAATAATTTTTTTCTGTTTCTTCTAGATAATCTAGCTATTTAGAAATTTCCGTTTCATCCGATAGGGCAGGCACTATATGAAGCATTTATAAAAGTACAGGACAGGCACTGTACTGAAACATTTATAGTATGATGTAGTAGTATATGAAAGTATTCCGTAATAAAACACTTAAATTAAATATTTGATTTTCTAGTCGGTACACAAATTTAAGCTAAAAGGAAAATCTTTTCTGCTGCATAACTGTTGCTATAAAATTAGAGACTATACTGATCGTCAAAAAGAAAAATAATGTTTATTTGAACAAAACAATGATATAAACAATTAGTTTACATTTCTATTGTATACATTTAAAAAAAAGATTTAATACCCGTGTAACAAGTAATGTACTTGAGCTTCCGGGTCAATGACCCCCATTTCGATCAGGTTTTTGTCCAGTTTCCCTGATCCATTGAGCAAATACTGAGATGGCCCCTTGTTTTGCTTCTGGACGTAAATGTAGCTTCACTGTGCGCACGTTTTTTGAGCACTCCTTTTGCTTGTAGTGGTAGTGTAGGTGTAGGAGTAAAACTAAAGTTTGTTACTATTTTGTTAGCAACGCCGAAAAATTAAATCAGCAGTTCATTTACCGTTGAAATTGATTTATTACTCGGGAACCAAAATTTTTTCAATTTCTATTTTTCAAAAATAATAATTTTTTAAAATTATTTTGCTAGATTTTCAAATTCTGCTAATTTCTCGTTATTTGTTGTTTTTTTAAAATTTTGGGCCTCACGAAAATGTGCACATATACACGCTTGCCCCATACGTCATTTACAGTTTTTACTGTATTTTGACCAAATAAATATACAGGATATACATGTAGGAAAATTTTGAGGAAGCATTTGTGGGAACATTTGAGGTAACGTTGTGTTTTTGCCGTATCTCATATTCATGATTTTGGTTTCACATGTGTTTTCTTTTCATCAATATGCAATGTACTTCCCTACCATACATCACACATATCGACTAGCGCGGTTTTCCCAGCCAGGTATCTCCCACCAGAGGGGCGCCGTCCCTGCCGCCACAAGCTCTAAGCTCCCCACCTGTCTCCCGGCATGTGTGATAGTGTAGTGCATATTAGAGGGTATGTGTAAGGAGTGAGTATAGGACAAGTAAGGAGAAGGAAAGATCGCGCGTGGTCCGAGGCCCGTTTGTTAGGGTACTTCGCCTGGTGTTGATCGGAGAAACCACGGAAAACTACCGATCAGAGCAACGGCCGCTAGAATTCTCCTCCAGACAGCGACTGAATTCGACCTAGCTGACAAGATAGTATCGAAATCCTGTCACAGTCGGGACTCTAATCTGGGACCTCCCGGTCAGAGGCACTGCAGTGACATCAGTTGACGCACTGAGACACCTCTCCCGGCAATTCGAACTGTCAATCTAAACGCATCAACAAATGCCACCGCCGCCGCCACTTTAAAAGCCTCAACGACGCCCCTGCACTAACCACCATCGCCAAAGCTACCGCCCCTGCCGCCGCCACCACATCAGGAGTTGCCAGCGCCGCCATCAAGGCCACAGTCATTGACATCACATTCTCCACCATTCTTCCGAATCTGTTACCGCTCCCGACCTCTTCCCGCTGCCATTGCGCCAGTGTCACCGTCGTCATAGGTACTTTGGCCGTCACCTCTACAGTTGGTACCGCCGTCACCTCCATTGTCATTGCCGCGACCACCACCACCATTACAATAATCCGCACCGCCGCCGGTACCACCACCACCACCACCACTACCGCTACTGCCGCCGTCGCCACCACCGTCAACACCGCCATCGCCGTCACCGTCACCACCCCCGCCAACCACCATCATCACAACCACCACCGCTTCACTCCCACCACTATCACCAGCATCTCCGCTGCCCTTGTCACCACAGCCGCAAGTGCGCTCATAACCATCACCGCTACCAGTTTCAATGCCTGCGCTTCAATCAGTCATTTCTCTACACTACTACCATCACAACCACCACCACCCCCCACAACAACAACAACAACGCAATTGTCGTCGTCACCCCCATCGTCACTGTCGTCGCCATCGCCACCGTCGCTACCACCATCGTCACCATCAGCACAGTGCAGCCACCACCACCACCAGTACCACCACCACCGCCATCACCCCTTTAATATCCTCTGCGCTGTCACCACTGCCGCCAAAGTCTTCATCTCGGCTGTCACCGTCCGCATCACCACCCCCGCCGCCTCCATCACCGTTACCGCCGCCGCCGCCGTCGGCTCGGCGCGACAGCTGCTGAAGGAATCCCGATGGGGCGGTCGAGAGCAACTCGAGAACACTGTGGCGCATTGACGGGGCCGCGAAAGCGAGACGCCTCTCTCGCACACGAGTGGCCGACTGGCGTCAACTTGTCTTTCACAGCCCGGAACAGCCAGAACCCTTCTCCCAGAAAAGACGCCCACACTCAATCTGTGTACACAAGAATGTGGCAGGAGCAGAACCACAAGAATATGTTTTCTAATGTGAATATCCGTTTACAACTAAAAACATATTACGGGTGTCACAGCTAAAGAGAACATATCGTCGTGGTAACCGCAATAGGCCGTATGTCAAAATACCCATTTTTTTTATTACACCATTGTGATCAGACAAGAGAACCACATCAGTTGCAATATGTCGTAAGACGAGGGAGTAATGGAAAACCGAATAGTAAGCGTGTACATTTATGAAAGCGACTGTCAAGACATGGAGAGGTAGGAACGTTTTTCATTCTTCCTGTAAACTACGGTAGATTTGACGTACACCTATTGCGGTTACCACGACGATATATTGTTTTGTTTTTGTACACTTGCACAACGTACGGCATATTGTAGTTACTAGTGACCTCCGCCTGCTGCGTGGTAAGTTCGAGAGTTTGGAAAGTAGGGTCCTGGAGCAGCGAAAATCGGTTGATCTGAAATAGTATACGTGAGTACTGACGCTCTCGTCGCACGACGTTAGCTGCTTTGTACGCAGCGACGCACTCAGTACGACAAAGACGTAGCATCAGGTATACGAAATTGTGGATTAACGTAATCAAATAGTTGCATTTGGCAGTGAAAATCGAAAGTGTTTTCGTTCTTTTCGTAGTTTTCCCGTCTTCTTGGGCATCTAACAAAATCTTTGACATCTATCTCATGGTCAGAGACTGCTTAGTTTTCCGTCAATTTATGTGACATTCGAAATTTGTAATTCAGATACCGGCGTACCTATACAGCTCTAGGCAAACGTTATTGACTGCATTGTAGAGATTGAGCTGCGGCTCAAAGTTGCAAAACTGCAGTCAATCGTAATTAGCAGAGCATATTAATATATAAATGAGTTACAAGATATAACTTCCCTAGTTCATGTTACATTTCAGGATAAAATTGAATGGGGGGAACCTGTGATAAACAGAGACTATAGTAAAAAGTAATAAAATATGTTTAAGAATTCACTCTGCTTTCAAAGGATATTTGCTGATTTTTAGGAAATCATCAATTATAAATACTGAGTTGCATTGAGTACATCCACACGTATATGTAAAAAAATCGACTCCTGAGAAAGTATGTCAGATACGAACTGAAGCCGGTGCCTGTTTGGTATCCATTTCGTCTTGTGGCAGAGCGGCCATGTTTCCATCTCGTCGGCAACGAAGGAATAGCCGCGGCGGCGAAGATCTCGCGCCGAGGGGGAGCTGTGACGAGGCGCGGCTGCGGTGGCGGGGGCGGGGCGGGGCGGGGCGGAGGGCGAGGCGTGGACGGACATCCAAGAGTGAGGAGGGCGCCGACCTGCTTTCGAAGCGGCGCGCAACATCAAAGCGACCGCCCCCTCCCCGCTCCCTCGCCCCCTCCCCTCCCTCCCCGTCGTCCATACCACCATTGCCCGCGCCGCCCGCGCCCGAGGCAGACGCCTTGTGCGTGCGCCGTGGAAATGCTCGCATTAGTGGCTTTTTGCCCCTCTGGAGGCTTCGCTCAAGTAATTGCAAAAAAATAACGCTTCATTTAGCACCAATACCATAAAGACTCAGTGAACTACGTCAGAAATCTAAAATCTCAAAGGAATACGAGTCAGTGTCACATTACTTGCACTCACAAGAATTAGAGAGCTTTGAAGACCGAAAAATGGAAACACTGAAAACTGCCTGAGCTCACTTACTCGGTATATTTGGCGTTCGAATAAAGAGATAACGTTCAAACATGTACATCCATTGGGGTCATTCTGGGTCTGAAAAACGAAGAAACATTTCTGATATTCCCAATTTTGTTCAAGTTATTTAGCTTGTTACCTTAGGCGGTCTCCGTAAAAAATTAAAAAATATCTAATTTTGACACTTCCACTGTTTCCTCCCATTTCGTCTAGAAGTTTTCAAAAGTACTGGGCCAAGGTGTGAAAATTAGTTCAATACTGATTAATAAAGCCCGGAAGTTTATCAAAAAGTCATATTTTTAATTATGCTAATTATCAAATGTTCACAAAACATAATCAAAAGAACAGAAATTCAATGTTTTATATAGCATATTAGGGCATATTTAGTGCATTTTTTGTTAATGCATCATAGTCCCATTATATTTAAGTTATTATTCATATTTTATTGCTTTTTTGGTCTTAATGTGAGATATTCTCTTGGAATTTCGATTAATATGCATGTTTGTCTCCTCAAATCGAAAAGTGTAATTAACAAATGTGAACGCGAAGGCCTTTCATGAGAAATTGTGTGAATGACTTTCGGTCGTTGCAACAGTATTTGTCTGAACTTCTTTTAGATGATATCATGGCACTGGTACATGGAAACGATTTTCCCGATTAAGAGTAATGTGATAATTAACCTTTGATAACGAATTTTTGGCATTGGAATTGATACTACGACGATGATACATACGAAATCATTATATTTTCCTTTAAATTTCATTACTGCAATACTAAATGGAGACAAAAATACAAAATTAATTGTTAAAATTGAAAATTTTGTAATTGTTCATGTACACATAAAACTGTTAATTGTTAGAGCATATTTCATTAGTTCTGGCGCATATTTTTTTAAATTTTAGAGCATATTTGCATTCATATTTCTCCTTTTGATACAGCATTAACTTCCAAGCCTTACTAATCAAGTTCATTATTAAAAATTAGTAAAGCCAATTGTCTTTATTTAGACGATTCAAATAATGAATCTGAAGTGACGTAGAACGTAATATGCACGATCTCTTTAGTAAACGATTAGAAAACATGTTTTTTGAAAATAACTAGGAACGTCAAGATTCTAAAACCCAAGCCCGTTTTTTGACAAAGGTTTGGTTTAGAATTTATCCACTACAAAATCCTCTGCACTACAGATTTTCCTTTAGCAAGATGATATATTTGATACCATATTTTTTATTTATTTTTTGCAATTTTATTCTGAAAATGATAAAATATTTGACTTTATGTAAACTATTTCATTATTCCTATAACATAATTGCATATTTTAATAATATAATTTTCTTGATTTTTATGGAATAATTTATTGGCTTTTCAGTACAGAAGAATTTCCGACAATCTATTTACTAATGAGTTTGAGAGTCTTTACATTGTCGGCAGAAATATGCTTAGTCCTCTCATTATTGTTAAATAAACGTGATAATGCCGGTTGAGCTGTCGAAAGCTAATTCGTCAAAATAAAATCTCTCGTCGACAGTAAATCAAATTCGTCGTGTTGTCAATGATACTTCGTAAATTGTGATAATGATCCATTTTTTATTAAATGTTTAATTCCCATCATCCTGTCACATTCCAATTAGATGACGGGTGGTGACAATTGAAGTCTACAAGATATTTAGATTGGGTTCCACACTTTTCAAATTTTAATTTAAATCTCGATCACGAAAAAATAGAATTAACGAATACCTAAATAGAATGCTATTTAACGAGTGTGCAAATTACGAAAGCATTCAGTACGTTACACTGAATTAAAGAGTCTTTCATCGATTCGCAGAGGCCTCAGATTAACTCGATTAACATAACACGAATTAACTTCACAAACTGTGTTTCCGCCCTTTTTCACATTGAATTCAATGTTCAATATTTATTTCAATACAAAAATATTTGAGATATTCTCAACAAAATATGCAGATTTCGAAGTAAAAAGTTTAGTGAAAATTGACGAACGGTAAAGTCCATTTTTTTATCACATACTCAAATATACAATAACATAATATTTCAAATTAATCATAAATTAATTTTCGCCTTTTATCTTCATATTTGACGTTTCGGGAGACTGGGTTTACTGCCATAATCAAGTCAGCTTGATTAATTTATGGTATTCTATGAAAATTGGGTTCATATGTTCTGCTATGTATGCATTTGCTGAATTGTTGTTTTTTATTACGGAAAGCATCTAATAAACAACTGCCAATTATTATTGGCACCATTAGAATATACTTAGGGAAAAGCGATAAATAATTTGGTGTAATATACACTCGTCGAAAGACGAAGTGAGACATCATGTAAAACAGAGATAATATAAAGTGAAGAATAAGCTGCAAAAACAGTATAGAGCCAAAGAGAGTACAAGGAAACTTGAACTGCAACAAGACGTAGTCTTCAGAACATAACATCACCGTCAGAACATAAATATGTGTGCATAAATCCTTTGCATTGAATACGCATGGAATCTTTACGGGACACTCGCCTCAATCTTATATATTCCGCCAATAATAATCAGGCAATGTTTTGTTGTTCTTTGTAGAAAAGGTGTGGATAGTTCTGAATTTTGTTGTGACGTTAAAAAAAGTTACAAGTTGCCTTAATCCATTGTGCATTCGATACTTGCCTTAATCCTTGCCATCTATCCATTGTGCATTCGATATTACGTATAAAGTTCCACGAAATCAGAGAGCGGCGACAAAGTTCATAAAATAAAAAATACCATCAAAAATGTTGGATTTTATTCGGCAGGTGAATCGATAGAGCTTTGTTGGGAATATCCCACAACGTGTAGAATAAAAAAGAAAGGCAATAAAACAAGATCCGACATGAAAGGCAAATACAGACCAGATAATTCGAACCAGCTTACACAAGTAGTAGTGATGACTGCAGGAAAGTGTGATTAGGCAACACACAACATGTTGGGAAATACTCTTATGAGACCGAGACGACTATCAATGAAAAAGTTTGCCGGCGTAGCCCCGATAAAAAACTTTTCCTTCAGACTGAAGTAAGTCCCTTCACATTAAGTGGGTATGCTCATCAATAACACCCCAAGAATTCGATACAACACCGTCTTTTCCGATGAAACAGATTGTCTGTAGAAACCAACATTAGCAGTAGGTTACGTTAGGAGTGGCGAATATTAATCATAAATATGAAAGACAGAAAGTAAACTAGAGTTCTATACTTTTAATCACACTATTTAAATACGACAAAATACCTGTGCACTGAAAATACGCACCTATCATATAGTAAATTAAAATCAGACTTTTAAATTGAGTTGCGTCCAGATTCCTTGCCTGTGCTTCCGAAATTGTTAAAGGAAGGACGGTAATGTGGAGATATGATTCTGCATTCCTGCTTAAGCACAGTTATCATGTCATCCCTGCCTGCAGGAGGCAATGGACTTTGAATGTAATCATTGACTGAATGAAATTAAATTAAATGTGGGTGCAAACTGGTCACGATCGTATCACAGTTTGTGCAATATTGAAGTAGTTATGGGTACTTTTACAAGAAACCCAAACACCCATCCCCAATCTTAAAACATTAATTGGGAATTAGACGTCTGATTCTTCGATCCTTCAATCGCGAGAAAGATTTCGGAGTTGAGAACCTGATTTTTCGGGTTCCGCTTCTTATTCAAATATTGGAAGTCTGTTATATTGTAATTTATCTTGCTCTACTTACAATTAATGTGTTACATTTCCATTACAATACTTTAATATATATTTCATAATATTTATATTTAAAAGTAATTTAGGAAGAACTTAATCCGTTTCGCAAAGGACACGAAGGTTTCAATAGACAATCAAACCCCGCCTTCAGGCAGGAGACGGCACACACATAGCATAACATAATATTCTCTAACTGCATTTTTAAAATTGTCAAGATAAATTTCTTCATTTAATGATATACTGGTCGGGAGTTGATATTGTAGATAGAATTGACGACTTTATGTATTTGAAATTTCTACTCCTTTCTTTACTACCAAATACGATCAGTCGAATTCCTGACTTAGCGCGGCGGACCTAAAAACGATGGCTAAGCTACTGCAAGCTGCTTATTTAATGCATGAGAACATACTGAAGATCAGCGTTAATAATTCCTAGATTTTTAATGTCTTGAACTACATCCCGCGATTTGACGAATTCTTTACACTTATTCCGTATTAAGGGATTTAACTCTTAATGATGGTTATATGATATCCTTATTAATATTTTTTTCTTAATGATTCAAATATTGTGAGTCGAAATGTTCGGGAAACATTGACGTTACTGATTCGACAATGATTTGGGATTCGTACTGGAGAAAGTTTAAGACTTGGCTCCACCATTTTATTGTACCAAAATACGGCCGTGATTCAATAGGAACTGATGTTACACGACTTTTCCCATTGCTTCCCGCAGCCAGCTGCGGCACAGCCCGACCCTCCAAGCAAGCCACGAAGCCGAGAGGGAAACCGTCACCAAAAAATCTTTCGGACGAGCTCAGGGATTTCACCTCACTCCGCTCACTCCCCCGCCCTCCGCGCCCGCATTTCCATCCACAGCAAGCGATTGATAGCCGAATTCCCCACCAGCCTCGTGCCACATTTGTTGCTAATGGCAAAGCACGCTACACCTTTCCATCTAGTGAATACAAACGTTAGTAAATATAACATCAATTTCATATTTTTAATTTAATTCAATTTAAATGAAACCTATCCCTAATTTAGCAGTTATTCCATCGTACCAGTTTTTTTATACGTGCTAATATTACAATTTTAACATTGTTACATGAAGGTGGGGAAATATGAGATATTGGAGAGATTCGTGCGATTTTAGAATATCTAGTGATCAACACACCTGTTAAATGTATCCATTGACTACGACGTGCTTAATTAGATACGACTCGTGTGTTCACCACAGAAACATTTCCCGCCGTCTTCGCGTCACACCTCCACCCACCCCCCGCCAGCCGAGGAGCGCGGGAGGAGCCCCATCGCCCAAAGAAACCTCCTCCGTCCCGCGGGGAATCTCCTCTCCCTTCTCCTTTCCGCTCCCCCCTCGCCTCCCGTCCTCCTCCACGCCCCCGCATTCTCATGCATGGCAAGCGATTAAATGAGCTGGATCGCTTTAATTCATGGGTCGAACACAACCACAGCCGGAGCGGCGGCATCGGCCGGGCGGCAGCGGCGGCGGCGGCGGCGGCGGCGGCGGCGGCAGGCGGCGGCGGCGTGCGGCGGAGGGATCTCGCGCGCGCGCCCTCCCGTCAACGGGCGCGCAGGCCAATCGAACGCTCCCTCCCCCCTCCGCCCCCGCCCCCACCCACGCTCACCATCACGACCCGTCGGAAGGGGACGGAGGGGCGGCTTTTCTATTTCAACATCGCGCCGGCACGCAACGACCGGGGGCACGCGCACGCCACGCCGTCCCGCCCCCGCCCCCGCCCCACCCCCCGCGCGCCAACTAACACACGAGTCGCAGAGTTCCTCCGGTGGCGAGCGGCGCGGGAATGTGGCGCCGGAAATGAAGGCGGAACGACCCTCCCGTCTGCCGCGCCCCTCTCGCCGCGCGACTCGCCCGCTGGGCGAAAAACCGCGAAATTAGTTCATTAACGGGTGAGCCGACGACGACCTACATTGCGCACGCGGACTGCGCGCGATCCTTCCTTCCTCCCTCGGCCTTGGCCCTTTCACCGCCCCCCCCGCCCCGCCCCGGTTCGCGCACTACGCTTATGCATATGGAGGAGGTGACGCGTGGTGTAGTGGTCGGACCGCTCGCCTGCCGTCTCTAGGTTCAGACGCTCAAATCTCAGTCGATCCATGAGGAATTGGTGGTGGACAAAGCGGATTTGAGGCACGTGTTTTATCCGGGTTCTCCCCTTTCTCCTGCCTTTCATTGCGCCGTACACACATTTCAGCAAACGATATCGTCATCAGTCATCATCTATCCATCAAACCATTCATCCCGGGAATGACCGAAAATACTAGGTACTGGGGATCATAATAATGATATCACGCGCACACTGGATACACGGTACCACTCGATACACATAACCAGTAAGATAATACATACTTTATTGCCGACCACAGATTACCGCATTGGTGGTATTTTTACCATTGGCTTCCACTGCATGAAAGATACCGGGGTGACCATGAAGTGAATGATTATTTATCAGTTACGTGATGGTATGGGAAAGCCAACCACATCACAATCACATGATGAAAATTCCATGCCTTATGTGGGGATCGAACTCGTTCGTAGGCTTCGGCTCAGTGAATCTCGACGTCGTTTCTTGCCCCGCCGCCATCGAGGCAGCCATATAACCAGTGGCGTGACGGATTTAAAAGGGTAGACAGCAGCACCAAATCACGAACTTTTCGAATATACCCAAATACTGTTATTCTTTACTTAAAAACTTTGACAACAAAAATGTATCGGATAGATAACTGGAAACAAGTACTATTTTAAAAAGTTCAAGTATAACACAACTACAGTTTAGAACTCTCAAGCATTTGAATGGTTAGACATGCAAATGTGAGCCGAACTTCCATATATCGAACCTCTATACACTCAAAATCTGTATAAATCGAATTATTTTTCTGTCCCTTGAAAAAATTCGTTTGAAAATGATTCTATACATCGAATTCATTTTCTGAACTGACTATTTTTTCTATGAAATAAAACTGAACAATAAATACTATAAATTATGTTTAACAATAGATAGGGTTTTCGATTGAAATAAAGTGCATCGCGAGGAGACCGGTTTCACACACAGATGTATCTGTCCTATCATTCCCTCATTTAAGACAAATCAGCAATGCCAGAAGATTCTGAAAATGCAAATATTTATTGTGATGTTTAAGGACTTCATCAAGACCTGAATATTTCGACCTAAAAAAATTGATTGGTCTCCGCAAGGAACTTCATCTCTCCAAAACTGCCTTTGAATTACTAGCCTCTCGGTAAAAGAAAAGAATTTGATTGTGTGTGGGACAAATATTACATTTTTTTCGTCAGCGGGAAAAAAATTGTTGCCCTCCTTTAGAAGGAAGAAACCCTAGCGTTCTACAGCGAAGTAGAAGGTATTTTAAAAAAGTGGGGTTTACAGAATATAAGTCAGATGAATGGCGACTTTTCACTGACAGCTCGAAGAGAGTTTTGAAGTATGTCCACAACGGCAACAAATACGGCTGTTTCAATTTGTCACTCATTCTGCATGAAAAAAGAGTTAAGAGACAATTATGAACTTCAGTGGGTAATTTGCATTGATCCGAAGAAGGTGAATTTTCTTCTCAGTCAACAAAGTGGTTACACAAACTATCCCTTTCTGTGAGAAAGCAGAGTCAAAAGTGAGCATTAGTTGAGAAAAACGTGGCGTAAAATATAGTTGAAGGGGAAAACAATGTGATCAGTTTACCATTATTTGCTCGAGAGAAAATTATTCTCACTCCTTTGCATATCGAGTTAGCCTTGATGAAGCAATTTGTACAGTCGTTGGAGATGGACTGGTTTGTGCTTCCAGTGTATATTCCGTACATTTCCGGGTGTCACCAGCGAGAAACTGAAAGCAGAGATATTCGAAGGTTCTGAAATAAGAAAGCTCGTAAATGATTCAAATTTCGTGAAATCCATGAGCAAAAATGCGAAATCCATGAGTGGGTGGCCTTCTTTTGTTCTAGTTGTGAAAAACTTTCTAGGAAAGCATAAAGTAGAAAACTATTTACAATTAGTAGAAACAATATTTTCCAATTTCCATGTGCTTGGATGCAATATATATTAAGGTCCATTACCTACGTAGCCACTTGGAATGCTTTCCTTCACTTGATCTAAGTGAAGAGTGAGGTGAAAGATTTCACCAAGATATTCGCCAATGGAAGAGAGACAAGAAAAATAGGATACACAAATTATGGCAGACTACTGTTGAAACATGCAGTGAGACTGCTATGACATTTCTCACTACAAAAAATATATTTAAAAGAATTTTGGGGTGTTAAATGAATGGTTAATTTTGTGAAATTTTAATGAGAAATAATGTTATTTACAGTTATCTAATTAAAATATTTCATCAATAAAAACAAACGTATTTAATTTTACAACAAATTAACATCAGTAAAGCAGTAAAGTAAATATTTTATGTCCACATCCCATTGAGGCTCCTAAATTCTAGCACACACAATGTGGAAATGGGGTATACGTTGATAATTCTGTATTTACATAACTAAAGCTGAGAGGGCAAAACTAATGCATTTTTTGCCATTAGTGACATCGAAATACCGAGGAAAAAGTTTAATATTTTAGGCACCAAAATGTGTGTTGACCAGTCTTATTTGTTGAATTTTCCATTTGACCCAATTTTTCTAAAGTTCTTTAAAAGCATTTGCAAAAAGTTCATATTATTTTTACATATCGAATATTATCGAAGGAACCGTCAGATTGGATATATACAGGTCCGGTTGTCCGGCTGTATACAGGGTCCGATATATACAGGTCCGGTTGTATCCTTTGGTTGTAGTGCGTGTTGAAGTGCGCGAATAAAGGAGAAAGGTATGTAAGGAGGATCTGCCCTTGGTACACTCTGTTAAGTCATGTGACCGGTTATTTTGACGCTTATTCATGCCGAACAATTGGGAGACGTGGTTGGGAGTAACACGTAGAAATGATTCGCTATCTTTTCACAAACGTTTGGCAATGTTCTGGGGCTACGGTACTACTTATTATTTTTATCAGAAACTTTTATTTAAAGGAATATTATTTATTTGGATTATTCTCTGCTTAAAATTTGGTATATTGCGAGTTTGTTCGCATGAAATCATGTATTTATGTAGTTATAATGGAAGAAAAGTGCACCTCAAAGCAAAGAAAAGTGTTTCAGAAATATTATTTCAATGCATAACTCCTTGATTAACAACGCAAATGCGTTTAATTGAAAGCATGACAATATAAACAACGCAGTTACTTTGACTTATTTCCGTTTTCTTCCGTTTGATGACTTCGTTCACACACATACAAGTTTTTGTCTGCTTTTCAACATGTTATGTATACATTCTTACAGATTTTCGTTTTCCTGACGATAGGAACAATGTAAATCACTCGTGAAAACTATCCCTAACCTCAAACTACACGCACTGAACTGACACTGAGGCGTTAACAACTGGCAATCGGCTCATCTGACAGGTGGAAGAATACATTTTGCAGAGCAATGCGGTTTCGGTGATATTCAACTGTTTTTAACGCGTCAATCGTTCACTGGTCTGAACAAAAAATGTCATTCCTCTTACGTAGGCTTCTCTGCCATGCGCGAGCAGAATTCTTACCAAAAATAAGGACTTTGAGAATAGTCAAGGATTTGCCTCTCCTGAAGCTACTCATTTGGATTTCTCCTCCCGTTACATGCAAGTTGCTGAATCGGTGCGAAAACATGTCATTTCCATATTGAAATAAACTCAAAATGTAATAATAATAATAATAATAATAATAATAATAATAATAATAATGTGTGTTGTAGAAATAGTGTCTATCTTCTCCTACGTAGTCGCAATGACACCGAACACATCGGGAATCTATTTGGCAAGATTAGACTCAAACGTCTGGGCAATTGTTTTCCTACAATGGAAGGAAAACAGGTGAATTTGACGGCACCCGACAACTGTGGAACATCGACACATCCCGCCACCACTACAGTATTTCAATGAGCACTAGAAGCTATATCGCAAGAGTGTAACATAGGAAACAATAAGAATGTGTCTAATAACTGAACACTCAGCCAAGGAATGCCGAAATGCGAAATCTTCAAGATGTAGCAGGGTCGAATACATAAAAGTGGTAACATTTACTGCAGAAGCGGAACAAAATACACGTAAGGGTACCTGCTTTATTATTGGATGAAGCACACACGCTGTATTGACGGTAATGACGAGATTCGTAACCGATCTAAACATCGTTGGTGCCGCTATCGCTTTAGGTTGGGGTTGTCGAGTCCAGTATCGCATACACTACGGGCGATTTGGTCTTGTTATTGCGGTGTAGTAGACTAAGAACAACTATCTTGTATTCCGTATATTGATTGGAATTAACATTCATTTCACAACAGTTCAGAACAGCCAAGTTCTGTGTTTGGTCGCAAACATACCGGTAGGGATATGGGAATCAAATTAGAAGTGGTGTTTTAGAATAGAGATCGATGTAGGGGTAGGTTTTTGGATTGAACATGGATATAACATGTATTTTTTCGAAATATGAAATATATCACAGATCAAACTTGAAATAATGCACGAATCTTTGCGACACGCCCAACCCTGTTTTAGAAAACAAATTTTAATTTTTTACATTTTATACAGAGTGTACGTGAGAATGTAGGGATCGAGAGTTACTCTTAAAATATACGTCTCTTAGTCTGAGGGACTCTGATTGAAGTCCCACCGTTGGCGGGGATTTTTATCCAATAATTCCCTAATCGGAGCGACTCTGAGATCCACTCAATTTCCTTTCAATGAGCATCGAAGATTTAGTGGCTCGTTTAACAGCAGGGGTTTAAGGAGGACGGAACATAGAATCACACCATCTAATTCCGAGGCCGGGAAAAGGCTGAACCACAACAGTCCCCCCCCCCACAATCCATTAAGTTTGTATGCGTAAGCACGGGAATCCTTTAACTCCCACCTTTAGGTTCAAATGTACGGACGGAAAACCTGAGTTATCTTCATCATCATTCATTATGTCATAATTGTCCACAAAAAAACAAGAATCAGTTCCTTATGCTAACGCCGCTTAGGGATCGGGCACTAAAAAACGAGGAACGGGTTATCCTCACCGCGGTTCTACAGGCGCCCTTACACCTCATCAGATATGTAAAGCATCGCACTATATGCAAATCAACCAGCCGCTCTATGCACTCGGAAGCCGGGTTTCCGGCATAAGGCGTTTTATTATCGGGGGCTCGTTCCAGCTCAAGCGTGTTATCCTTAACACCCACAGAGGAATGTTCCGCGGAGCGCACACCAGCCGCAGACACATTCGTGAGCTCATTAGCCGAGGGGTCGGCGCAAAACAAGACTCTCCACCGAACAACACGCGCGAAAGATATAAAGAATAAAGCGAATGCCCAAGGCGTCGGGATTTATTCACCGGCACACGTGGGACATACAGAGGTGTATCTGGGTATGGCAGACATGGCACGTGCCATGGGCGCCACTCACAAGGGGCGCTATTTAGAGTACACCCGCTAAAACAAATAAGAACCCTAATTTGAAGTAACTTCACTGGGGCGCAAATTCTGGGCTTGCCAGGGGCGCCTGATTACTTTAATACGCTTCTGAGGGCATAGAATTCGAATCCGCAACCAGGACGCCGCAAAGACGCAGAGGTAGTTCACACTCTAATGGTATTAGCCATCTTTGCCAGCATATTCAATCATTAACTATCAGTGCGGGACATCGCAGGACATGGACATGGTAAGAGCAGGAGCAGTTTCATTGCAATAAAATGTCGGCATTTCAGTGTTTATATGTGCGTCAAGGCCACAAAAGTACACGCTTCAACCGCCTACGCGAATAGTACGACAATCTAGATTGCAAGAGCCTAGCACTGGGGCCACGGGACGCGAACGGAGACGTCATGGACAGTGGAAGAGGCCAGTAGGGAATCGGGCAGGCAACGCGACAGGCAATGTGACCGTAGTGTAGCAGGGAACACGGATACAACACGACCGATGCGAGCTATCTGAACGCGACAACGAGCCCGAGCTCTATCCAAGCGACCGAATATGCGCGGCGAGAACTGCCTAGCTGCGCGACAAGGAGCAAAGCTCGGGCTATAGTCGCTCCCGACCAGCGATCGATTTTTTGACATGTACTACAACAGCTGATCACCTTCGAAGAGCGCCCCGCTTAGCGAATTAAACCAACTAAGATCAATGCATCAGAAATGTATGAATTAATGTAATTTATTTCTCGTCGAAAACACTAAAAAATGTGCGGGAGAGAATATAGAGCATAATCTGCGAACGTTTTCTTGATCTCTAGAATCCCTTAGTTGAATGATGTAGTATAAAGTTACCACCAACAAAAGCGTGGTTAGATCACCATTAGTTTTCACGAGTGATTTAATTTGTTTATCATTTGCGCCTAGAGAAAACAAGAGATCCATGGGGAACCCTTATTTAAAACCCAAGTCCCCTTCATACATAAACACAATTCATATCTCCATACTATAAAAATAACTTATAACTGTTAATTTGTATTAGAAGTAAATACATTTCTTTGTTTCGAGGCCCCAATTAGGGCAGAGCCTGAGGAAGTTGATGCAGCTGCCCCCCTCTCTAGACGCCACTGTTGTTACTACGTATAATTTAAAAAGAATATTGTAGGAAATAATACAATTCATGTTGAAAAACATGATACAAAATAAAAGTGAGTTCTCTGAACGTCGAAGGCAAACGGAATTCACAATTACCGAATATCAAAGAGCCCGCACTCTTCACTTTTATCATGCATTCAATTAATGACACAAAGGGCCAAATTTTATTCCAAGAATAATCCGTGTAAATGATGTTTCTTTAAACTGAATTTTGGAAGAGGAATTTATTGAATTCTAGAAAACATAAATAATATGTTTTAATATGATAATTTTCCAGTTGGCGGAATGACCAAACAATAGGGAGTACCTCAGTACCACAGAGTACCACAAACAATAGAGAGTACCACAAACAACAGAGAGAGTACCACAGCCCCAGCACAAGTTTAATGTTTGTAGAATGAATGAATAACTTCTGCGTATTCTCACAGACCTAGCCGTTTCCGCTGTTTAGCTTGGCAAGCCTAACTGTCAAAATAATTCGTCACAGGACTGGACCGAGTACACCAGAGTGTGATGACGAGTGCAGACTCAGCGCGACAGCGATTGCTATCCGAGTGTGATCTGAACCCTGTAATGTAATGAACATCTGTGATGTGATCTGACCGGAGGGCGGCAATCAGCGCGACCAGAACGTGATCGGAGCACAACTGCGAACGCTACCAGAACGCAACGAGGGGGACAGTGAAAACGATCCTAGAGCGATCTGAGAACTACCTGAGCGCGATAGCGAGCGCAACCTGAACTCGATTCGAGCATGACAGCCAGCACGGCAAGGTACGGTCATTGAGCACGATCCGAGTGTGAAAGCGACTGCGACCACAAGCGCGGCCTGAGCACATCAACGAGAGCGTCAGTGAGTATTATCTGAGCGCAATCTGAGCCCGACCTGAGCTCGGCTAGTGTGAGTCAAGAGCTACAGTCAGCGCGATCTGAACGCGATTTCAACACGACAACTAGCACGGCAAGAAGTTCTACCCAGTGCGATCTACTCTCACCCGCAAACGTGGTATACGAGTAGGGTCAGCCAGTCACGAAGTGCGACAGTGAGTGATCTGAATGCGACTTAATCGTGCGTGTACGAGAGAGAGCGCAACATGATTCAGTCCGACAGTGGCAACGACAATATGAGCTACATGCGTGATATGAGGGCAATGGGCAAGTGTACTGAATACGGCAACCGGAGCATGACGGCGAGTACAGACTGAAAATGGCAGCTAGTGCAATCTGAAGGTTCTCTGAGCACGAGATGAAGCGCCGCCAAAGCACGATCTGAACGGGATTTAAGCACGAGATGGAGTGCGAACTGAGCTCGGTTTGAGGAAGACAATGAGGGCAACCGGACTTAATGTAGGCACGAGATGAAGCGCTACTTCGGCGGGATTTCAGGGCGACAGTGAGCGCGATCTGAATATTTCCTGAACGGAATTTAAACAGGAGATGGAGTGCTACCTCAGCTTGATTTGAGAGAGACAGTGAGCCCAATCCGAATGAAATTTAAACACGAGATGGAGCACTACATTAGGCTGACAGTGGGCGAACTCTGAACGGGATGTGAGCCCGAGATTGAGTGCTACCGCAGCGCGATTTGAAAGCGACAGTGAGAGCGAATCGGGCACAATCTGAACAGGATTTAATCGTGACATGGAGCGCTAATTCATTGCGATTTGACAGCGACAATAGGCGCGATTTGGACCCGATCTGATCGTGAATTAAGCACGTGGTGAAACACTACACGGACACCTATACAAGGCGCAAGCGAGCGAGAACTGGAGAGCTTTCAGTCGGAGACGGAGCGCTACCTGACCGCAAGTGAATTTCGGGATGACAGTGAACGTTATATGAGAGCGACGTCGAACGTGATTGCAACGCGACAACGAAAGCAAGTGAGGGTTGCGGCGCCAGCACCGTCTGCGGGGCCAAGTGAACGCGATTTACGGCCACATTCATGTACATCCCCTCACAGCTCCTACGGCGTTACACCCCCACGCAGGCCCCGTGGCACACACGTCGCTTTTCTGGTTATTAGCTCCTAACTCTTCCGGTGTATTACACGACACTGGACTCGTGCCTCCACTTCCATCGACATCTGTATCGTGAAAGACGAGAGAAATGCAAGCAATTCAATGAAAAGGGTGGTTATTTTTATGCTATACACAGTAGTAAACTTACTGTCATACTCTGATTGACAGTACGATGCAACCGGTCAAAACAAGAAAAGTTGGTTACATACACAGGCACTGCACAGCGTTGTACCGGAAGTCGGAACACACGTCGCAGTTGTAGCGGGATTGGGCCTGGAGGGAGCGGGACTCTTAGGACGAGGATGAGGAGGAGGTGGAGGAGGAGACGGCGGATGAGGATGAGGAGGAGGATGAAGATGAGGAGGAGCAGGAGGAGGTGTGGTGGAGGAGAAAGAGGAGGAGGAGGAGGTGGTGGAGGAGGAGGAGGTGGTGGAGGAGGAGGAGGTGGTGGAGGAGGAGGAGGAGGAGGAGGAGGTGGAGGAGGTGGAGGAGTAGGTGGTGGAGGAGTAGGAGGTGGAGGAGTAGGTGGAGGAGTACGTGGAGGAGTACGTGGAGGAGGAGGAGGAGGATGAGCGTGGAGGGTCCGGCGCGGGGTCCGGGCGGGCCGCTGGGCCGTTGGGCCGCGGGGGCGCTGGGCCGGCGCGGGGCGGCGCGCCGCGGCGCGGCCACGTGCGGGCTCGGGCCTCAGACTTGCATGTCGCGAGCTCCGCCGGGCGGGACGTGCCAACCTTCGCGCGTGTAGCGCCCGCCGCCGCGCCGCGGCCCGTCGCCCGTCCCCCGTCCCTCACCCCCCGCGCCGGCCCTCGCCACCTGCCACTCATCCACACACGCACACACATGCACGTCCGAGGGCCTGCCGCCTCCTCCTACCTGGTGGGCCGCAGCTTGGTGGGCGGCCGCCGCCGGCGCCCCCGCCCCCGCCGCATTCAGCCGGGGCCGTCGCCGCCGTCGCCGCGCCTCCGACCGCCTCCTCCGCCGCTGCCGTCGCCGTCGCCGCCTCCTCCACCACCACCTCCTCCTCCGCCGCCGACGCCTCCTCTTCCACCTCCTCCTCGCTGATGCAGCCGCCGCCGCCGCTGCCGGAACCCGGTCGCACTGCCTTGTCGGCGTCCACGCGCACACTGCCGTCCCTTCGGCTGCCGCCCGCGGCGCTGGCTCGCTGCAGGAAGCGCCCGGCTGTGGCGGCGCATGGCGCATGCGCGCGCGGGGCGGAGAAGGCGGGGTGGGCAGTAGGGAGGAGCGTTCGACGCGACGCGACGCGGCGCGATGCGACCCGACACGATATGAAGCGACGCGCAGCCACAGCCGAGTTCCTTTCCCTCCGGCTTTTTCCGGCGCGCGGCTAGTAAATATAGTCCCCTCACCGAAATTAATGAATAGCCCTCCCTCTCTGCGTTTACTTCTTCATATTCCCAGGTGACGCAGGCGGCGGTGGAGGCGGACACAGCCGAAGGGGCGCGAGTTCGTATCCCCCGTAAGGCACCCGAGCCAGTCCGAATTGAGAATACTGGTCGCTTTGGCCCACAAGAAGTTTTACGCTCCTATCTATTGAAATGTCACAGTATTGTAGCCTGAATTTTGGGGCAACTTGTACAAGAGAATATTTGACATAATATTTGACACTACAGTAAACTAAAGAGGACCTTTGACTCAAAACGCGAAAAAACGTTACCGAATTTTGTCATACTGGCTTCTCAATAAAATGTGAAAGTGAATAGATAGAGACACTCATTGTAAAATTAGTTCACTTAACACTCGGAACTCCCGAAAATATAACCTTGTTACATGAAATGGCGTTGTTATGCGATTTGGCAGTTGAAAAAAGATCCATAAATTCATACAACATTACGGATGTTTTTTACTTTGGGAGAGGTTTTTAGCTACCAAGCGATGTCCCTACCCACGTGCCTGCAGTGTCAACTGTTTTTGCTGTCATTTTAGTAACACGGTCTTAAGATAGACGTGGATCAACGACCTCGTCCACTTGTGTTCAAGACCCTCTGCTTATGACACGTCGAAGTAGAGCGTTGCCAATCTGTGTGAAACAATCCTACGGATGAAACTGTTTTACGTCATTACAAGAATGTTATACAGTAGTTGGGTCATACTATATGTTTGCGGCGCCACAAATTTGCCTCACAGTGCAAACACAAATCTCTGAAGCACTTTTATAAATACTAAAAGCGAGTACAATTGCGGTAACTAGAGCTAGTATTTTTTAGATTCAATATTAATAGGTAATTGAAGGTCGCAAATCTTCATTTACCAGCGGTATAATTTACGCAGGAAGCAACTTTTATCAAGCTCAAAGCTTACGTTGGAGTGTGCCGCTATCTGACTACGAGTTCGATCCCAAGTAGGTAGAGAAAATTTGATGCATTAAGCGTAGGGGAGTTTGTGGCGAGCGCCAGGATCGAGATCCAAGATTGAATGTTCTGGTCTGGTCATGATGGTTTCCAGGATCACCAAGGAGAACGTCGGAGAAACATCCTTTACAACGCGTACAATTTTCCTTTCCCATCTTTGCCTCCAATTCGGAAAGGGATATCGTGTGTAGGGGAGGCCCTTTACTTTCCTTGTAGTAACAAGCATATGCCGATAGGAAGTGGTCTTTGACCTTTACTGAGAAGAAAATAGGCTTGTTAAAGATGTCTTAAATTGCTGTAGGTTCGAATATCTGGACGTGATTCCTTCCTTAAATCGGGAACTTACATACAAGAGTCTTACCGACCATATCGACATGAAATATTTCGCTCTGAAAATCCAATTATTCCAATCATGGAGAAACATAATCTTCCATTAAGATCTCATCTTAGATATCAGGACCTCACCTACAATGCGGAGTTTGATCGAGATATCTATATTCTCGTCGGCCGTTAATTTGCTAGTGTCATATACTGTAAGGCGAATATAGCTTCAATATATATGACTATACAGCAAAAAATTGATTATACGATAATCTCAATTTCATGAAATGCTCTACAATATAACATCAGAATTTGAAATATTTCAACATGATACTTTCGTCTAAAAAAATCACAGATTTGAATAAAACGCGTTTAAATGAACCAGGCATAGATTCAACCGGCAATACATGGCGTAACAATCTGTGTTGCTACTTTCGTAGTAAAGAGAAAATATTGTAAAGATGCAGCGCAAAACAGACATTTTTCGAAAGAAATCTCGTATTGTAGGCTCATAATACAAAAAAGTGTATAATTCTTGGTCCTATAGTAGTAAACAACTTTCTCTAATATCTGTGTATTCAGAATCCACGTTTTGTTGGTTCTTGACACCGAAAAATTGGTTTAGGCAATACGTCTGGTCTGTCTGTCTATTCGTTTGTGATCAGCGGTAGCGGCTAAAACGTTACCAAAATTTTCACAAAACTTGACCCAAATGATCTGGATAATGTCACGGTCCCTTAAATTTGAAACGTATATTTTGATTTTGGGGGATATATTTCATGAGTTCTACATTACATTTTCAAAATTGTCTCTAAATTGGTTCCAAAGTTTTTGAATATATTTTTAATGGATAGAATGAAGCACGCTCTAAAAAAACACAGATTTTTGTTCAATTCAAAAATTTCGAAAATTGAAAAATTAAAAAATCTACTTCTTGCAACTATAATTTTAAAAAAATCATTAATAAAATATGTTATTCAAAATTGTTCGGAATCCACGAGAGATGTAAATGAAAGTCGTGCAGAATTTTCTCAAAATATTAAGTTTTCGCGAAATTTTGCGTGAAATAAAAACAATTTCGAAAACAAAATGTGCTAAAATGCAGCTCCAAATTTGTCTTTAACTTTTTTCTCGGATAGTGCGAAGAACGCTTATCAAAAGGATGCAGGTTTCGTTGAACTTTTTGAAAATTCAAAAATTGCAGACGTTACAAATAATTCGAGAAAGTAGTACTCTTGTAACATCTAAACATAACAACTTAGTTATATTTCTCACGTAATTTTGTTTCTCACTTTAATTTACAAAATAAGATCTTTTGGAACAACTACTACATTTGTGGTTCGTTTTTTTTCGGAATACTTCCACTCCATGGTAAGGATGGTGCAGTATCTCGAATTACATTAAATACGTTTTGTTAACGTAGTAGGTTTCGTCTCATAAGAATGTAGGAGGAAAACTGAATCGGGATTCTATATGCGAGAGATCCCGCGCTGGTACGCGGGACAGAGAGAATCGTCGTGGGGATGGAGGAAATGTAAATAAAGTTACTTCTGTGGTAGACTATTGAGAGAATTTGCTATTTTTCTTGTACTATGAAGAAAAAGGAATTAATCAAATCACAGAAATTTGTGCTTTGAATATTTTTTAAACTATATTCCCAAACCCCACAACTAGGAATGGAGAACAATTTACGAATCATCAGTCGTATTCAGCAATACCAATTAATGTGTATCACCCTTTAAAACATTTTGTTAATTTTAGGTTGCATCAACTACTAGGTTATTAGCGACCACTATTGGATTGAACGTTATGAGGACAAAATGAGGTATGAGGAGAAATACGGTACGAGGACGAAATGATACGGCGACGATAGGGAGTGAAAGGACAAACACGTACAACCATGCCCGTGGTGGGACTTGAACCCGCGACACCTCGGTCCGAGAACACTACGGCACTACTGTTTTAGCGATTTCGGCCAGGTGGCCGACCCTTATAAACATTTAGAGGCGTTCTTATAATAGTGGGAAACTCCATTGACACTAGTTTCGGCATACTGAGGTCTAAAATTAAATGATTATACAAAAATCGGGGATGGAGTTTGACAAAAAATTGTGTGCTTTCTCGTATAAGATACTTATTTGTCTGAAGATGATAAGAATAAGCATACTATGTGCGTTGCGGAACATTGGGGGTGTAAAGAAGCAACACCATCGTAAATACAAAAGGGTGGTAGACTACAAAAGTGAAGATGGAGATTTTTGTCTCAGACAGTCTGTTTTAAAAATTCAACTCACTAAAAAAGTTCATAGACATTTGTTTGAAAACTACTAGTTTTCGCGAAAATTCTGCATCAAATTGGAGGCGTTATTTTAATAGTGGTAAAACTCCATTGACACTAATTTCGAATTATTGAGCCCCAAAGTTAAATGCTTATAAAGAAATCGGGGATATAGTTCTAAGAAAAGTTGGAAATGAAGACAATATTTATTAAAACATGATTAATATTATTTTCAGGTTACTGTTAAGTTACTAATGTTAAGGTAACAAAATTTTTAAGTCTCTCAATTCAGTCAAACCTCACATGGAACGTCCAATTAATTGAATTGAACACAAAATTAAGTCCATTTTGCTACTCGTTCAGAATTATTTCAGATTCAGTCAGATGGCATAATATTTTTGGGAAATACATCTTATAGCTTCAAGATTTTTAGATTACAAAAGAGAATTTTGCGAATAATAAGCGAATCCCACCCACATGATACTTTTAAGCCTCTCTTTATTAGTCTATGAATTTTAGTATTACCTTGTCTTTTGATTTACTAATCAGTGGTTTTTGTCAAAAATGACTTACTCAAGGGCGGGAATATATTTTCAGCAAACGCTGATGTCTAAAATTATAACACTTGACGTAGTAATCATATTCATCTGGTGATAGTATCAACAGCTCATTAAAAAATCTAAGTCTTAGACCTCCGCGGCATGAGTTGAGATCTCGGCTATCCGGGTGACGCCGCGTACGCTAAACAGCCTAGTACGCGGCGTCACCCGGACAGCCGAGATCTCATTAAAACATCGCATACAATATATGTACATTATTTTTCAACACTTTGCCAGGTGACATTAGACGAAATTCGATACCAAAGTTAAAGTCCCAAGTAAAATCTTTTCTGCTGCATAACAGTTTTCATATAATTAGATACTATAACGAGCATCATAAAGGAAAGTAATATTAATTTTAACAGTGATATTTAACGTATTATTTACCATTTGGTCACTATAATTCTAAACCACCAGTAAGAGGTACTGTACCTTAGCTTCTGGACCAATGACCCCATCTCGATCACGTTTTTCGTCTAGTTTCCCTGATCCTTTGAGGAAATGCTGAGATGGCTCGTTGTCTTACTTCTGGACATGTAACCTCATTATCTGTGCAATCTTCTAGAATTCAGTGGGAAATGTAGTTACGCAAATTATAATTTTTCATGTTGTCGCGGCAGGATGTGTTATTTCTTCACAAAGGACATGATGAGGGATAAGGGGCCAAATCTACAGCCGATTTACACTTGAAAATTGATTACATTACATTGGAGTACATATTTTGTCAAGAATCCTTAGAAAAAACGCTCATTTCTATCTGTATTCGAAAGTCAACTAGTATATGGCGTAGGGTAGGGATCATAGATTTATGAAAACATGCACAAAATTCACTTTTCCCTTAGCATGTCACACGCAGTTTTTAACTGTTTTTGATGTAAAATAAATAAATAAAGGGTTCACAGTCGTTTTGTGCTTATGTTCTAATAAATTGTTAAAACATATAGTTTTTTGTTATTTGATTATTTCCTTATTCTTGCTAATATGTATTACAGTCAGACCTCCTTATATCAAGATTTTTTCTCTGTCCCTTGAAAATTCCGTTTCAAAGCTGAATTTATAATAATAAACACGAACATTATTTCAATATATCGAACTCATTTTCTGACTTTATTATTTTTTTCTATGAACTGACTGCAGCTTTTGAGGCAATTCGGCAAGGTTTCCGATTCAGACAAAATGTTCCAGATAAAGTGTTTCAAAGGATTAACAAGTGAGAACAGTATTTTAAACGCAAATTCAATAATTTGGTCACATTCGTATGCAATACTTATCCTTTCATGTTACTATTCATAAATATGCGGTACGAATGATTAAAACATTTGGAAATTATTTATTCTTGAATTTTCTATTTCACTTAATTTGACACCAAGATTGCTTAAAACATTTGCAAAAACTTCGTTATTATTTCTGTACGTATGTTTCCATACACAGAATATTATCGAAAGAACCGTCAGACTTGATATAGGATGTTCGACTACTTCGATATAGTTGCGGCCCTCACTGAATTATTTTCCTAATAGATGTTTGTAATAACTGATAAGTTAATGTTTGTGCAACGGTCCTATACTTAGTTTAGTGCACAATAATTTTTTTAAAAAATGTTCGTTTACGGCAATACACAAGCTATGTACGTTGTTTTCAGTTATAAAGACACGTTTCATTGCAACAATAATTTTTACTAGTTTATTTTTCGGACTTGAAAGAACTTCCAATGATGTAAACTCTGAAGCAGTAGAAAATACTTCAATCTTGAATGTACTTAACGCTTGGAAATTAAAATCTCATCTGATAAAATACTGCAAAGAATTGTACGCGTATTTTAGACCACTATAAGTGTGCTCGCTTAATTTTTATACGCCTACGTAGATGCACAACTAGGTGAACCGTCAATACATTCTGATCGTTTTAATACTGGTTTATGTATAAGATTTATGAATCAATTTTGCACGATTGTGTTTTCAATTAATGTATTTTTTTATTTTTACCGGTTGGGGTAATAAAAATCAACATTAACGTGCTTCCTGTTAAAAATATCATTCAACTTTTGTCACAAATATATAAAACTTAATGGCATTCATTGTCAGTACCATACCTGTCTTACACCATACATGTCACTGGGATAGAGTATTTATGGTCTAAACACACGTCTTCCATCGCTGAAGGCTGTGTGAAGTCTTAGGCTTCCACGGCCAGAGTTGAGATCTTGGCTGTCCGGGTGACGCCGCGTACAAGGCGGTGTAGCCGACGTTTCGAACATCTTTTTCGAGGTCTTCATCAGGAGTGGTCTGCACCAGCCACTCAATATGGAATTTGTGAAAAAAAGTTCTCGACAGTTTTCACGGGGTTCTCCCGTTTCTCCTGCCTCTCATTCTACCATTTCTCATTAGCTCACAGCCAGCATTGCCTTATTCTTCGCAGCGACTCCGACGGGGAGATCGTAGGGTTCAAGCCCTGACGGTGGCGGTTTGTCGACACTAGCTAGATAGGTCGAATGCGGCCGCTGTCTGGAGGAGAATTCTAGCGACAGGGTATTCTCATTAGTAGTTTCCGATGGTTTCTCCAATCAATACAGGCGAATGCCTAAGCAATGCCCGAACGATCACGCGAAGGTTCCTTATCCTCCTTGTCCTATCCTCACCCCTTTACACAAACACATTTTCATTTATACTGAAATATACCAACAATGTCTCGTCATAAATTATTACGAGATCGTGCCGTTTTAAATTACATCATTTACCTTAAGACTGTTATATTCTTGACCCGTTCCGAATTTGTAGAAAACTATGGGCGCCAGGAACATAATTGATAATTAAAACCAATGCCTCCCCAGCTAATCTTAACGAATGGATAAATGT
Source organism: Acheta domesticus (assembly GCA_031308135.1). Classification (NCBI taxonomy): domain Eukaryota; kingdom Metazoa; phylum Arthropoda; class Insecta; order Orthoptera; family Gryllidae; genus Acheta; species Acheta domesticus. Next base: position 259,086,659 of record JAHLJT010008446.1, on the reverse strand, counting down.
CCGGCTAGATGGGTCAATGGGTCACGTAATGGATAATCGCTATCGTCTAGATAGCCGACTATTTGATCTCCCAACTATACAGTATGGCGAGGAATCTGAAAGGAAATAATTATATATATATATATATATATATATATATATATATATATATATATATATACTTATCAGTAGTGATTGATTAAATGAAAATCATCTTTTCATTTCCAAAAGAAAATTTAACAATTTATTGACTTGACAGGTAAAATTATCAATATGTATGGACAATTATTATGCCTTTAGGTCATGACCTCGTTTAAAAGAAAACCATTGTACAGCAGTACTTATCTAAACGTAATCTTGACCGACGGCGCCCCGCAGTATCCTCTCACTTGGGTGGTGATAATCCCAAGTCCAGCTTCTCTCTTGTAATCTTGCGACGCTGCCGACGAATCCGGCCCTCACTTCTTCGAATATCTACCGGTTCTTAATTAATACTCACAGTTCCTTGTTCTCCCCAACTACGTGGTAAAACATTAAAGTTCAAAGTTCAAAATAAACACACCGCAATATAAAAAACTTCCAAAGTCCCAAGCGAATTTAAATGCTGCACATCACAAACTTTCAGAGTCCGAAAAACCATTGATTCTGACGACAAACTTACAAGTCTCACTCCCCTAATATTAAACTCGCGAGCGATCCGTACCACTCGACGGCATCTATCAGAAAATTGTCCTTTTACTCCCTCTCTTTTTTAGCCCTCCAATCCTCGGTATCCATCCTTCATTCTTCTTTTTTCTTAAACAAAACGACAAACTTCCGTCATGAGTAGACAGTCTATTCTCCCTTAGCCAATCCATCCATTTCTTACCAAACAAGTAGCCACGCTCTCGATAGTCATTCCTTTCTAAACCAATCCCAAAATATCTTACATTTCTGTCTAGCCAGAGCCCCCACATGTTCAAGGCCTCAATGCAGTTTATTGACCTTGCCAACCGCTACGCCGGCGTTGCTAATGCTGTATATTCCCATTTGCATACCCTTTCAACCCAACCCGTTTACAGCAAATGTTACGGTCTAAATATATGATATATTGGTATATCACAATATGCCCTATACCACCACACCTATCGGGAGACCGTTGGGGGTTGAGGGCTTGCCCCGGGCGGTGCCCACTGGGGAAGCTAACTGGAGGGGGATATTCCCCGAAAGCTGACGTGTATGTCGGCAGCGGATCTTACCATCTAACAGGGAAGAACATCGCTACCTCCTGGACTAAATCATTTACTACACGAACGGAACTAATGTTTATATCAGTTAGCGTGCCTGGAAACATGAAGCTATCAATCGATTAATCAATCCATTTCTCTATTTTTGTTTACCCCATCTTTATACCTGTGATCTACTCGGGCCAGGTTGAAGAGCCAGGTTGAAGGACACCTACAGTTTAAAGACCCCCAGCCCCAAGAGGCGTTTACTAGTAATCCGCATAAATTGTGTGGCTAGTTTTCGCAATATTTTCATCTTTACCGGTTATTGAATATATTCTCAAAAAAGTGTTATTATTAACATGAAAACATCTGAAGGGACCTCTAACAAGATTTCAATAAATTTTCTATCATAAAAATAGCGATGACACACAGAATTAAGGTTGAACTGAAATACACCATCACAACTTTAAATTATCATTACCATCCCACATGACACTTGCGTAATCATATTTACTCCGGCAACGTCAGCACTGGATTTTGCTTAAAAATGTGAAAGGTTTAAATATGAGCGCAAAATCTTAAATTAAAACTTGTAGTGCTAAAATAGGACATTTTATTATTTGAAATTTTCAAAAATTCACAGAGTTCAAAGAAACTTAAATCTGTACCATTACATTAAATTTCCTTTGCCTAGGAGAAAATTAACAAAAAAATGGAGTCATTTTTGAGATTTTTAATCAATTGTATTACTTTCACGCAAATTATACTAAAAAAACTACTCTTTTTTCAAAAATATATATGATCTTCTTAGAAGATCTATATTTTAGAACTCATTCCATTAAGGAAAAAAATCCAAAAAAAATTTTGTATTTTTCCAATGTTAACTTTTTGCTGTTTTGGAAAATAGAGTTTGCAGAAATTGGGAACTGCATAAGGGTTTAGGCATCTAATGTACTATCCAGGGGAAAATTTTGAGAAAAAAATTGGAGCCGTTTTCGTGAAAATAAATGTTTAAAAATTGTCTATATTTCACACAAAATTCCGCAAAATATTGAGAGATATGAAAGACAAGACTTGCACGATTTTTCAGGTAGTTTGCTCTATCCGAGGAAAGCGTTAATAAAATTGGAAAAATTTTTGAGGCAATTTTGACAATTTTGAGGCATCATGTTTAGTATCCCCCAAAATCAAAATATCCTTTTTAAATTCCATGGGCCTCGAGTTTGGCCAGATATCATTGTTAGGGAAAATCGTATGAACGGCCAGGCAGGTCAAGGTCGCGGGCAATGTAACAAGCTTACTAGAGCTCGCGGGCACTGCGTCCAGAGAAATTGGCGTGAGATTTAAAAGTAAGGGTTGTACAAATTCCTCCAGATTGCATTACAAGAAAAAACAAAAATAATAAAAACAACAGTTTCAAATGAAAGCACAAAACTAAATCACAGAAATCCAATTACAAGAATACATATTTTTGCAAAAATTGATAAAACATGACAGAGTTTTTTAGCACACACCAGTAAGATAAACAAAAATGGAGACATCTTTAAAACAGTCATTACAAAAAAGGAGCAAAAATGAGTTTGAAATGACAATTTTCCTCTTTAAAGGAAATAAATGATCCATTAAAATTAAATTATACATCATTCCAATTTCAAATTCTTAATTGAGAGCAAATTTAATAAATTTAAGTAAAAGTATCTTGATTTTGGAATCCTGTTTGCTTAATATGTGATATGAAAGCATGAACTTCCCACATTCAAGTTAGGGGGTTTAACAGACAAATGTTCTGGCCTGTTAAAATCTCTGTCCGTCCGTATGCTAAAATTGTTGACTTATAGAGACTTGTTCATTTCTTTCACATTATTGCTAAATACAATAATTACAGAATGACTTAATAACACAACCCAAAACGAAAATAAAGGAAAGAATTCGCCGTCCAAACATATCCCTGTTACTTGGAGAAAAGATGTTCCTATAAGGGAGAAGTTAGTAAGAAAATAAACATGAATTATTGATACGTAGGGAAGAAAATAAACATTATGCAATTATCCGTTATTTGATAGAAAAATCTGGCAAACATATTTTCGTATGAAGCCACTACTCGCCGTCTCTTACCACTTCAGCTTGTGCATGTTCACCCCTTTGTGGATTTGGAGGGGAAATAAGTGCGGAGTCAGGGGAAATTACCCGTCCCCGTAGGAGCGCCGGGCTCTCCAAGCAGGCAAGTAGCTCTCGCGGGCGCGGGTTAACGTGTCTGTTTTAGATGCTAGCGTTGACCATAGAGCGAGAGGCAGAGAGACAGACATATACATACATATAAATTGATGTACGGACAGCCGACGGACGGACAACAGACAGAAAGGCAGGCAGACGTTTCGCCTTCAACCTGTTTTTCGGTATCAAGACCCTGCAAAACTTGGATTCTGGCTATCCAATATTCTAAAGGAAGTAATTTACTCCAAATACATATAGGATGATGATTTATCCATTTTCTCCATACTAGGCCTTCATTATATGAGTTTTTCTGTCGAAAAATCGCTCTTTTTCCCGCAGCATTTGTATATATTCTCTTTACTAAGTAATTATGTAGAAAGACGAGAAAGTAAAAATTGATGTATGTCAGAATGTCTTCAAATATACTGGTCATCCAATAATTCGATGATCATGAAATATTCTGTACTATATGTGAACTAGGAATAATTTCATCTAGAAGTTTCATTTCAGATTGACGATTTTACCAAATCGTGTGTAATGCAATTCGCAATGCATCTACGTATTGCGGCGCAGCGGTACGTGCCGGGTAGGGAGGCGGGGACTGGGTCAGGACGGATCAAGTATGAAGACGTTGGGGGAGGGGCAGAGTGGTAGAGTGGAGTGAAGAGAAGTCTGTCGGATTGGTTGACTGATTGATTGTTGATGATTCCGGGCGCGTCAACTAATAGGGTCATTAGCCTCGTACGTTTTTTTGCTCGGGAGGTGGCGGTGGTCTTCTCCCGGTGGATGGCGAGATCCGGCGCCCACCTACCGTCCGCTAGCGGGATTTTCCCTAACCAGATATCTCCCACCAGCGGGGCACAGCCCCAGCCGGGACAAGCTCTAAGCTCCCGACCGATCTCCCGGCATGTGTGGTAGTGTAGTGCATGTTAGAGTAAGTGTGTGTAAGGGGAGAAGATCGGACAAGGAAGAGGAAGGAAAGCTCGCGCGCGATCCGTGGCCCGTTTGTTAGGGTACTGCTCCGGCCACTAGAATTCTTGAGACAGCGACTGAATTTGACCTAGCTGACAAGCTAGTAGGTCAGAGAGATTGCTGGAGGAGGTACCTGGAAAGGGAAATCCTCTGCGAGCAGATCAGCACTGGATCTGATTTCCAGCGCGAGGCACACCGCCAACCTGGGATGAACATTCACAACACTAACGGAATAATGACCATAACAGTTGAAGTGCCCGCTAATATTAACCAATCTATCTTTTGGACTTAGCTTTCATGTCCAAAGACAATATAATCGTGATCAACAAACGTAAATGAAAGTTATAAACAATTTTCCTAACAAATTGATTGAAACCTATTTAACAGTACCTACATGAAAAGTAACGACTTGGTATTTAACTGCACCTTCGCGTTTTGCGACTGACTTCTTATGTGTGACGGATGCCTAGATTGAAATGATCTGCAAAAGCAGGTGTGGTATCCGCTGCTAGGTTTTCGGAAGTACGAAAAAAGGAAAAAATACGCCGCAGGAATCTGTCGTTTATTCTTCCATGAGTAGTTCAAGTTTCTATTGAGAAGAAACCAGCCATTTGAGCTTGGCATCAAGCACACAGCTCTGTATTATATCTTAAAGTAGAAATAAATGACACTGTTTGAATTACAATTCAGATTCGTGTTACTCAAGTAATTGCGTGTTTATAAAGGAACAAAGAAATGATAACTGTTTGCTCCATTAAATGATTAAGTTATGTATTTTGGGGATGTAACTTGCATACATTAGCTAGGAACATACTAAGAAGGAGGACGATAACAGAGCGTGTATCTGTAAACGCCATTTGTATTTTTGTGTCATCTGTGTTCTATAGCACTGTGTCTGGTGCACCACAAGGCAGCCTGTGTTTGTGAACGATGATTTGGGTGTTTTTTTTTCTTCATACGGAGACAGTACATAATGACTATGTTGGCGATGCAAATGTGGTTCTTGACAATTTTGAGGTTTTCATGTGGTAGACAGTGGAAAGTGAATTAATTTCCGTAGGACATGTCAAAAATTAAATCTGCTAATTCTTCAGATTAGCTGCACTGAGACATAAAGGTAAGCGGACATTTATGTTTTCTGAGTAACAAGAGGGGAAGAAATTGACGAATGTAGTGTTATCTTAAAATTACACTACTCCAAAATCAAACAAATAAAGTCAAACAAAAAGCAGTTCAAGAACGATATACAAGTATATTGATTTTCACACAACAAATATCATGAAAAAAGTTATCAAACCATTGAATAGAAACGATAAACTGAATATTATAATTAAAAAAGATTGCAATAAAACGATACAGCATACCCGGTCGTGATTTCGGCTATTCACAATTTGCTTGATAACTTGTCTTCATGCCTTCACCGGAAGACAGCGCCATTTTTTTGAATGATTGAATAAAAGAAGGTCATGAATCGACAGTAAGGACGTGAACTGACGTGCATCGAGAACGTGCAGCGAGGACGGGCACTGAGGAAAGACACTGACGTCAGGCAGTGAAGACGGGCAGTGCATACGGACCATGAGAAGAGGCACTGAGGACGGGACGAAAGGACGAGCAGTGAGGTTCATGCTGTTTTTGTACTGCGATATCAACACCTTTCGTCTTCGGAAAGGAGTGCCATTACAAAGTCCTTATGCGACTACTTGAGGAAACTCACTGCATTCGTATGATCGCGTTAAGCAAACATTATTGCATCGTCTTAGAGAATACTTTAGAGCATATCAGTTTGGTACCGTTCCGTAGGTGCCAGTTGCCTTTGTTGTCTGGTTAGGTTGACAAACGTAAGAACTATATTTTGTTCTTATTGGGACAACGAGCTTCAAAGTAACGTCGCCACATGCTTCCACGTTGCTGCCGGGTATATTTAGATACCAACAATGCAGATATTCAAAAAGTTAATTACTGAAAATTATCTGTAAACACGGTAATCAGAAAATATAGTTCAATTGTATCATAATTTCAGTCTTCTTCACACCTTCAGAAAGAATCCAAAAATAAATGAATATAATCTGAACAATCATAACCTTTAAAATTTAAGCAGGCACTGTTATTTCTGTAAAATTTCTTTTCACGATAAATATAATAATGCATAAAACTCCTGTAATATAAATTTTATGTCACCAATTTTAATGACGCAGTTTCTTTTAGTAATTCAACCGATATATTTATATGATGAACAATGTCCAAACAGTAGGGTAACTACAACAGAGAATCATAATTTCAAAAACCTGTGACTTCGAGGTGCTATCTACTTATTTGATTTTGTCACGCTACGTCGTGGTCGTTTACATCTTTTGATGTTCATGTGAGGTCTCGCGGAATCTCTCTATTAACAACGACAGTGTGTGATGCACACGTCATTCTCTCATCATCGCTCACATTGGAGAAGCTGGTGACTCACCGCGTGCAATTTAACTGCCACACGTCTCTGAAAACGTTTCTTATCATGCAGAAGTTTCAAAAGATTGTACTTAATTTGAGGTTCAGATCCGAGATGTGTAATGAGAAATTGCTTACCAAGTCCGCCATTTTTACAATTAACTTTCGTTTATTGCTACGATTTGAATCGTATTCTTTTGATAATTAAATTTTTATTGACCACACATACAATGTATGTTTACGGCAGCAATATTGGATCAATTATTACACAGATAGTTATCTGATAAATATGTTTAAGAATTGAAATTCTTCACTTGAAATATGTCAGTCCATATATTTAATCCAAGATTATAACACTTCACAAAAATCGACAACTCAAATGATATTTCACAAAAAATCTGAACATGTGTCAACAATTACCATATATTTTTAAAAATTGAGTAAACGAAGGGCACCTACCCCACAACTGAGAAATCGTAGGTTAAGTTCATTTAGCTTCAATGTAATATCGATTATATTTCCTTTTGAAAAACTTTTTTTTAGATATTGCGATGAGACACTATTGTTACCATTCATAGTTAGCAATTTCTCAGTTTTTCTATCTTAATATTAGGTTTATATTATATTTACCTACCAACTCATCCACCACCCACCTACCTAACAATCTATCTATAAAATCAGTTTAATTTGGTTTCGTAATGTTCGTACAGTTACATCTGTATGTGATGTTTGGGGAAGAAGAGGTATATATACAGCCTGGATGCAAAGCAAGAGACCATTTTAGCATTTGCTCAATGCATCAAGAGATAATGAATAAAAAACGATCGACGTGTGATCATTCATTCCCCAAGTATAAAAAATATTTTTGCTGCATAATATTTTCCTGTTTATATACGTTTTAAAGACTATACAAAATCGACAATAATATCAATTTTAATAATGATATTAATGCCACTTACTTACCAATTGCATTGTGTAACTCTAAAATACTGCCGATAAATTTAAACTTTATAGGATTTCTTCATCAATCTTTTTTTATAATTATATCATTATAATTTATTAATGTTAATAATGAAAATATAAAAATGTAATCGATGTTCTAGTGCGGCAATTGTTGTGGCGAGCTCACACCGCAAGTTCAAAATTGAATAGAAGCTAGAGCTAGGTGCATAGTGCAGCCACGCATCGACAGATCAGAATAGACAGGGAACAGATGTGTGCAAACGGGCATGGACACAGATGGAAAGGGGGTGTTACCCGGCTGAACAGCCAGCGTACAAAAGGCCTCTTAGGGAAACAGATTGGAATTCTCAAGGTTAAGCGCCAAAGGCTGGGTGGAATATTGACGGAGGGTCGAGCACCATCCCCGGAGAGTTCAATGTTTCCTGCTGAAAAAATAGCGACTTGTCTGCCAGAGAAACAATTAGCCTGGGAAACTCGTTTATGATTTACACACTGAAATGTTCAATCCAAGGAATTTAAATCAAGGACACCTGAGGAAATCTTTCCCAAGCACATTCTCAGGACTTATTCAGACTGTGCTGCGTACACCATGGTCTTCGTTTCACCGTTCAATTAATTCCTCCCTGGAAATTTGAACGTTTTCCCTTGGAGAAAATTGGCATTTCGCATCTTGGTGAAGCACAAACTTACTTTAAAACTAATTTAATGAAATATTTTCAGAGATTGTTATAAAAGTAGACCACTGATGGCCATACACGCACCTGAGTAATACAGAGTAATACATCTAAAGAATTTCGGAAGCAGTGGAGAAAAGCGAAGAATTTGAAAAGAGCCCTACAAAAGAGATCTCGCTTTTTTACAACATGGAAAAAATATTCAAATACATTTATCATAAAACATTATTTTATTTTCAAAAATATTTACAAAAAGTGTTTTTACTTCTAAAGAAATATAAAAATGATATAACCTTCCACGTAACAGAAATACGTGATGAATGACAGTAAAGTGTCAACAAGTTCGTCGGAGGATGAGTTACTTTGGGTACCGAAGGTAGTTGACGGGAGCTAGCCGAAGAAAACCAAGAGCCAATGGATTTTGTTCGAGGCAGTTTTCCACGCCGTGTTGTGACCACAGGCGCTTGTGACAGTAAAAGGGGATAGGTAAAGTTATCGCCCCCACGAGTGTGTGTTGACCCTTTCAGTACTGTTGATGATGAAGTGAATGAGTGTTTATTGATTCCGAGGTCATTAGTTACGTAAGTGTAGTGTAAGCCTTAACCCGGTTGGTGGCGGTGTTCTTGTCTCGCTGCAGCGTGATACCCGACGCCGACCTACACGTCAGCTCTCCCCTCCAGGTACGTCCCCGAGCAAGGCACCGCCTCAGCCAAGCCGAGCTCTAAGCTCCCCACTGGTCCCCCGACATGTGCGTTAGTATAGTGCATAAAAGTTCACTTGTGTGTGACTTACACTTGCACCACACTATCACACATGCCGGTATCCCGGTCGGGAGCTTAGAGGTTGTCCCGGCTGGGGCAATGCCCAGTTGAGGGAAACCCTGCTAACCGACAGGAAGGTCGGTGCTGAATCACACCATCCAGTGGGGGAAGATCACCACTACTTCCCGAAGAAAGAACATGCACTACGCTTAGGGGAAAATGAACTTACCCGTTGACAAGCCAGGAATCACTTATCAATTATTTGTGAGTGTGAAGCGGAAAGAAGAGGGGACAAAGATGAGGCAGGAAAGGGCGAGCGCGGCCTGTTGCCTGATTGTTACGATACTGGCTCAGGCATTCATCTGGAGTCGGTCGGGGAAACCACGGAACACTACAGATCAGAGAATCCGGATGCTTGAATTATCCTTCGAACAGTGGCTGAATTCGTCTGGGTTATGTATCTAGTGTCAAAAATCCGCCACCTCCTCGACTCAAACTGTTGGGGCTCCCGGTCATCGATGTTGCAGAAACAACAATGTAGCCGTTGAATTATCGCAACCGGTTAGTGTTTATGATACGGTAATAAAGGGTCCCATACACGTTCGGGATACGTGAGAGTTTTACAGCAGTGTTCTACCTGTCCGGACAAAGATGAGCGTCACTGGACGCAGCTACTACTTTCACGAACGAAACCAGCTGGATCTTCATTTTCTTCATGCGAATTCGTGGTTGATCGTGTCCTGAAGGTCTGTCCTCGTAGAATGTATGGACGGAGGGTTAAAACTGAGCGACTACATGCAGCTTCGCGGTATGTTTCACCACAAGACACGCCAACACAGACTGAGAAAAATGTCATGATACACCGTAAATTAATCTGTAATACTATTAATCTATAATTAGAATCGCAAACGCTACACCCTGAGTCGCTGTTCGGCGGAATATGACACTGCTCGCTCTAAATTACAATAATTTTGCGTGTTATTAAGTTATTATTTTTTGTAATTTAGATATATTATTATTATTATTATTATTATTATTATTATTATTATTATTACTATTATTATTATTTTGTAGCACTGAAGATGGCCGCAATGCGGCCAAAAAACCTTTTTGCAAGAATAAATAGTTACGATGGAGAGCCAACACCTCATATAGATTTCGATGATAGAAGCATCGTAAACACCATACCATTTCCTACCATTATTGAGTTTTATTTACTTTTTCTTCGAGAGTAATGATTCGCCGTTGTTTCAACGAGGGTAATGAATCAAAAATATATCAACAGTTGACATCTTTCTTTTGAACATGTCCTGTTCCTTTTCAGTGTTTTAATACGTAACACGGCTTAGAAGATACAGGAACCTTTACATGGACTTTATAGCCCGGGCAATAGCGCGAGCTGGACCATCTGTTGCGAACACAAAACTCGTTTGTGGGAAGATTTAAATATAGAAGTGTACATTAGGAAACCGAAACGTGCTCTCATTTCGGAATCATCTACATCGTAAAGGTCTGATCCAGTGTCATTTAGTGCGAGCCTTCTGGTTGTTTAGTAGAGGAGAAATCATCATCAGATTTCAAGGAATTTCAATGAGGCATTTGCAAAATATTATTGAGAAACTACAATTATACCATTAACTTACAGAATTACAATATCACTATAGAAACAGTTTTGACGCAGTTGGTAGCACAATTATCCCTCTCCGTCCGGAAGACAATAGTTGCAAAACTGTAATAAAATGTACGTATGTATTTCTTGGTCTGTCGGCAGCTGCATTTCCACTATTAAGGAGTTGAAACTATCAACGAGATATCCAGGGTGGCAAAATGAGGAATTAACAGCATCGTGAATTTAGTATTTGGGATTGAATACGCAAAATGACCCAAACACAGCCGCCCCCTCAAGTGCTCATTTTTTAATCATTTGTATTATGTGGCAGTAGAAAATACATCGTGGATGAATTTCGGAGGAATTACTTTGAGGATGTGCGTAGGAATAATTAAATTTAAAATAATGATATGGCTAGAATTTACGGATAATTTAAAAACATTACGCACTCGCCATCTTGCGTCAGACTAGACCAGCAGTAACGCAAAGAGGACTGATCACTCTGTTAGTTGTGCAGTCGGCGGTTCGTAGGAGAAGTTTCAGACGATTTTCTCCGAAATAAGTGATAATTGAACCTCGCAATTCCGCAATACGTGAACTCGGCGAATAGAAGTTTGGTTTAATTCCAAATTTCCTGACCTGTGCAATGAATACAGAAGCTGGACTTGTTGACACGCCCGGCGGTTGCTGGGCACATAATTGTGACCTTGTCGGCCCGGAATGTCAGAGCGCGATACCAATTCAAACAAGAACATCGGGGTCCAGGGCAGGTCCAGGCTGTCAGCTTGCTCGGGCAGTGCAGAGGTGCGGGGGGGGGGACGGTGACAGGACCCGTGATTCATCGCGCCAAGATGGCCCTCCCTGGGAGGGCGGAAGCCGCGCGCAGCCGGCAGCGGCGGCATCCGAGCCCCGCCGAGACATCGCGCGCCTCGCCGCCGCGCCGCGCCGGGACCGGCAGTTGAGGGATGAATGAGCGGTGGTCGGCGCACGGCGGCGGGGTGCGGCAAGGCAGGGGAAGGGCGGGAGGGGAGGGAGGTGCACGGCAGCACGCGCAAGCCCAGCCGCGGCTTCCTGCGCGGAGACGGCGGCCGTCGCCGCGCGCTCGCTGCCGCTGCGGGCTCCGCCGCCGCCGCCCGCGCCATCGCGCGGCGCGCGCGGGAAGCTTCGCCGGCAGAGCGCGCCAACGGCCGGCGGAGGTGCGCGCGCGCTATTGAACGCCGCGCGCCGCCCCTACCTCTGCCCGCCGCCCCTCACCAACCCTCCTCACTCGCGCTTCCGCCACGGGATCTCACGCACGGCCTCCTTACCGCACACAGACGCCGCGTAAACAGAAAAATAAGCCCCTGGCTTCTGGCGCGCGTCCCGCTCCCGCCCCGCCCCCTCCGCACCGCCCCGCGGCCGAGCTTCGCCCGCCCCTCCAGCCCCTCTTCGGCTGTGACCGCGGCCCCCGTGTTCTTTCATCCGTCCCTCGCCCCCGCCATTACCCCTGCCCCTGTTTCTCTCCCCGCCCCCGCGCCGCCCCGGTCCCCGCCTGACTCCCCCGTCCCTGGCCTTGCCTGGATTCCCCTCGCCAGGGCTGGAGGCTCGCGGGCGGAGTACGGCCTCGCGCGGGGCTCACCCGCATACCCGGCTCTCGCGGCTCATCCGGCTCCCTCGGCGCAGCAGCCCGGCCAAAAACCCAGAAATTAGCTTGGCGGATACGAAGTACATCGTCATGAGCTCTGTCGAGCCATGTCCTTATTTCCGGACAATTATTACACCTGTAAGGATGTCTGGCATCTAAATTGGCGAGTGCCATTCCTGGTGCAGTGACAAAGGTCCTCGGCACCGCAAGTCTGCGCTAATTATACATTATCATTTACTGTGATACATACACACAGAATGCAGTTGAACAATACGTTTACTACTAATCGAAAGCTTATACGGTTGGGCAAAAATATTCCACAGTAATGGCTTATTCAGGGACGGGGACGTCTGTAAACACCGAAAGATGTGAGCACTTAAAACGGGAATACAATTCTATAACGTATATGTCTGAGAGACTATCTTCTAATAAAAGATTACATTACACAAAATAATTTCGAAAATCAGTGCAGCCAAGAGACCTAAAATGAGCTCCCTCCACAGAAATGATGTTGCGATAAATAAATAAATAAATAAAAATAAATAAATATCTTTTTTTGGTGGAAAAGCTCACGCCACTTAGCCTGCTCTTCCGCCTGACCACTAAGTATGCAATGTATGATTTGTTCAAATAAATTTGTTAAAATTGTAATATATTTTATGTTTTTATAATTCACATTTGTATTTCATAAATATCTCATCTCTTATTCACGTTAAATAAAGAAAATTACTCGTATATTTCTTTCTTCTATAATTTTTATTGTTACTTATACGGACCAAAAAATTAAGAGATAATGTACCTGAAAGTGTTGACATGATTGCAACAAACGCTAGTGATTGTTGTAATCAATACTTATATGTGATATTTAAGTTTTGTTCGAGTATATTATAGATGCCTGTATTCATATTGGCACGGTATTGATACTGATGCTAAAAAGAAAACAAATACATCGAACTTTAAAAAACCGCACGTTCCCTAATTTCCCTCTGCTGCCAGCCGAAGGGCACCGCCTGTGCAGTTCGCAGACAGTTCAGAAGGGTGCGGACTGCGAGGCGCTCGCCTCTACCAGCCTTCTGCGAAATATGATCGAAAGCTTCCTGCGCCACCTACGCTTGCAAATGAGCCAAGCGACGTTTCCAACCGTCACCGTTCCGTCCGTTAACCGTTGCGTTTGCGGCTAGGTCGTTAAACCTGCGATGTGAATTCAGCCCCAAGTAGAAAAAGGACTGCTTCCACAGCGTTTGACATTCGCTGCCTTCAGTACCTTCATACCCAGATCCATCTCTTCAAATGATAGAATGTTTTGTTACTTTCGATGACATACATTCGGGGTTGAACACGATTTTTTTTTGATATGGATTTATTGGAGAGAACAGACCCACCTAGCTTGTTACTTTTTCGGCAATTACAGGGCGAGTCACTTAATTTTAGCACATTTTTCTATTCGTGAATGGCTGATGAAATTGCACTTTTCACATAGTGAGAGCTTGAGCGAATGGGGTTAACGGATTCACATATTGTATACCTATTTATAATTTGTACTGTATTCCAAGAGATACTGAGGTCAGCTTTATTATTTCAAATGACACTGCACACCTATATTCATCGTAAGAGTACGAGTATTATGATATCCGTAAAATCGATACTGATATACTACATGGTGCTGAATATAAAGTTTATTTTTAGTTAATCTGAGTTTTTGTTTGGACTAGCGGCTGACGGAAATGTTGAATGTGTTTGCTCCCCTTCTGGCAGATTAAGCAAGGTCAAGCAGCCCCGTGCCTAGATGCGCACACGCTCCGCGGACTAAGGGCAGCGGGTCACGGCCAAAAGGGGTTTTAGCACATTTGTAGCGTCTTGATTGATGTTTCCGGGCACGCCAAGTGCTAAGGTCATTAGTAACGTTAGTGTAGTGAATGTATCCGGGAGATAGCAGTACTTCTGTTACTTTCTTGAAACAAAATATAGACAATATAGACAACAACAATTTTCATATTATTTTTGCAATTTATTTTCGCGAAGAAACATAAATAAAAGCTATTCGTCCTGAATTTTATTATCAATCCTCAATTTAATCGTTTATTTCGGAAAGGGCTTATATCAGAATAACCAATTTTACAGAATAACAAAAAAATAATTAAATTTAAAAATATTTCAATATTTTGATCGTAATGGTCCTCTGAGAATAGAGATTTAGTTATTTTTGGTCGTGACCAATATGACTCAGCAAAATAAAATCTTGATCGTGCAATAAACAATCATTTTAAAGCTAAAATTCATGAAGTTGTTTTTCCGTATAAAAATGCTCATTTTATGATTTCTTCATTTCCGGGTTTCAAGTTTGCACCAAAACAAAGCAATTCATGAATGATTGTGCTACAGCATCTACGTGGTGTCAAAACATGTAAAGAAATAAAGTGGTGTTGTTCCATACGAGTTCCTACTCTGAACCTGCATCGTGCTTTCAATTTCACCAATGGATGATATGTGGATATTGATAAGCGACATCGACACTCCACAGTTGTTAGATGCGCATGTTGTGTTTTATATTTGTAACTCAGTAACAAACTGCATATCGTGTAAATGGAGCTGACGACAAATGTGACTAGACGAGGTAATGAGTGATGATGCATGATGTGGACGGGCAGTAAAAAAGGATTATGAGGACAGGCAGTAAAGGTCGGGCGGTGAGGACGGGCAGTGAGGACGGGCAGTGAGGACGGGCAGTGAGGACGGGCAGTGAGGACGGGCAGTGAGGACGGGCAGTGAGGTCAAGCAGTAAGACGGGAAGTGAGAATGGACAGTGAGAATGAACAGTGAAGGCGAACAGTGAGGATTGACAGTGTGCATGTGCAGTGAGGACGTGCAAAAGACGCCTTTTCGCACGGACACCTTACGTTTTTAAGATGTGTTAACAAATGTTAATTCATGCTTGCGTATCTGTAAGTAGAATAGATCATTTCCATACGATTGTATACAAATGAAATTCTATTTATTGTAAAGGACTAAAATACTCTTTCCAGATGGGTCTGATTTGTTTGAAATAAATGAGTGGTGTTACAACACACAACTACATACTTTCTCCCGTTATTTGTAACATTTGCTATTTCAAAAATTCAGAGCTCTAAGAAAATGAGACCTGCACTATTTTTAAGTGTTTTTTGCTCTATCTATTGAAAAAAAATTAAAGAAATAATTTGGAGCGAATTTGAGAAAATGTTTCTTTGTAAATTGCATTCCATTCAAGCAGTAATTACGCGGAAAACACCGACTTTTCTTCAAAATGTCCATGACCGTTTTTAAAGACCTGCTATTTTAGAACAGATATCATCAGACAAAATATATATCTTCAATATCGTACTTTTGCAATGTAAACTTTTAGCAATTTTCGAAAATACAGAGAATTCGGCGAAATTGGGACCAGCACCACTTCTTTACCGTCCTTTGACAAAAACGAGAACATTTGGAGAAAAAATATTTTGAGGCGTTAAATTACGCAAAAGTTACTAATGTTCTTCAAAAATTGTACATGGCTTAATTTCAAGATCTATCTTTAAGGGAAAATGTCCATTTTCAATATTGTAGTTACAAGAAGCCGTTCATGATTTTTTTAACTTTTGCAGTTTTCAGAACTTAGTGGATTTCAAAGTAAATAAGACCTACGACATTTCTTTAAGCGTTCCCTACGCTATTCGAGAACAATGTTGAATTCGAAAAATTGGATCCGTTTTTGGAGTAAATTTTGAAAATGTTTATGAGCCTCCATGTAAAGTACCCCCAAAAATTAAAATATCCGTTTGAACCCCCCCAAAGTCTCAAGCTCCTTCGGATCAATCGGGGAATATTGATTTAGGAAAAATCGTCTGAAAATCCAACTTTGACCAGATGAACAGATAGCACACACGGACAGACGTTTTGCTGCCAATCGGTATCAAGGGCCCACAAACATTGATTCTGACAACATATATCAGAAGTATTTACTACACGTATAAACAAGTTTTATCCATATTTTTATTACCAGGGTCCCGCAAAAAGGTTTTCTCCTCGTCAACTCCTGGCGGATGACGAAGCAGTACCTTAAAAAGCTCACGATCCTTTTCCAAACTTTACCAACCACTTCCATTCTCAGACACTAAACAATAGATTGATTGACACATCTCACATACGTTCCATTCTCTATGAATCCGAGACTCCGGCAAATGTAACAAGTATTGTACTTCAGCTTCTGGTTCAATTATTCTTATCTCGATCAGTTTTTTGTCCATATGGTCTGAATTAATGCTGAGATGACCCATTGCTTTCCACTGAAATGTAAATGAAGCTTTACTATTGGCCCGTTTTATTGAGCTCTATTTTTGCTCAGAGATGGTTCATATTTTTCAGCAATACTAGAAAATCAAATCTGTAATTCGTTTCCCGATGTAAGTACATCGTCTTTTACTCGGGAGCGAACATTCCTAGTTTTCAAATGATGTCAATCACATTTCACGGTATCATTATTCATACATCAACATTGAACAACGTTGAATATTTCAGCCGCTGACTCCGATCTCATATTTTTAACACGAGATACTGCCATGTTCGAAGTTTTCCAGTGCTTCCAAATTAATGTGAAAAACACGTAAATATTCTACATTTTTCTCGTATGTTTATACGGCCTAATAAAATTGTTTATACTAAACTACTAGTATAACTACTAGTATGTTCATACTAAAAACGTCCCAATAAAATTTGACGATATATCAGAAAAAGATTAGTGATCTCGGGCTCCTAAGTTCGTAAATAAATGAAACCAATAATGCAAGATGCTTCAACAGCTTTCTTGCATTATTAATAACTTTTGCAGTTTTCGAAAATAAAGAGAGTGCATAAAAAATGAGACCTGCGCCATGTTTTATGCGTCTCTGCCCAAGGAGAAAATTTTCAGAAAAAAATTTCAGGTCAATTTTGAGAAAAAATATTTCTAAAGTTCCTTTACTTCCAAGTACAAATGACGCAAGAACTACTTGTATTTTCAAAACATTGCACTTGACCTTATTTAAAGGTTTAATTTTTTTGAGCAGATTTCTTCAAGGAAAGAGGCAAGAAAAGAGGCAGATTTCTTCAAGGAAAATGAGGTTTGCACAATTTTTATACTAGTATTTTGCTCAACTTAGAAAAAATAAAGTACAAGTTTTGAGTTGTTTTTGAGGAAATAATTGTTTAAAAATTGCTAATAATTCCTGCACAATTACACGAAAACTACTCATATTTTAGAAAAATTGTCAATGATCTTATTTAAAGATCTGATATTGAAGAACAATTTTTAATTGAAAAGAATTCTATTTTCAATATTGTCGCTGTAGTAAGACTTAAAAAATGTCCGAACATTTGCAATTTTCGAAAATTCAGAGATTTAAGAGAACGAAAATAAGATCTAAGCCATGTTTAAACGTTCTTTATTCTTTCCGAGGAAATAATGTAATCTGCGCATTTGTAGCCATTTTTGAGAAAACTTTAATTTTGTTAAGACATCATGTAAAGAACCTCTAAAAATCAACATATCCCTTTCAAATTTACAGGGGCTGGAGTTCGAACAGCTCGACCGGAGAACATCAATTTTGGAGAAAATCGTCTGAACGATTTAAGCGCTAGCATTTACAACAGATCTTCAGAGAGATATTTTGTCTCTTCTTTTTGACCAATTCTGTAGTATCAAGAACACAGAGAATTTGGTTTCTGGCCTCAAAACTTAAGAGCTTAATCAATCAATCAATCAATGTTGCCTTATTTTACGTGGCGAGGCTCAGGTCATTAGGCCAGCTCCGCCTCACCACGCAAATTACGCTACGCCTATTTCGCCATCTAGAAGAGAAAGATGGTATTAGTCGGGCGACGAAGTAGGCAATTTAAATTTTTCTCAAACATTTCTTTTAGTTTTGAAGATCCTTTACATTCTTTTATCTAGAACACGGAATAGCCGACTTTACTTCCTCTCCAAAAAAAAGGCGTACGAAGGATTTTCCGCGCTTAAAAAGCCACGACATTAATCAGGTTTGAATCACCCAACTTGGTTTTAACAGCCCGACAGGCTACCCGTTACAGCACCGAAGCTATAAACGTAGTTATTTAGTTAGTATAGGAACAAGATTTATCCTTTTTTCGTCATCAGGGTCTAACACTACAAGTTCTGATATGTAAAAATCACCATTTTCCGCGGCAGCATTACAATACTTTCTCTTTATTACAAAAGTAGAAAGTACGGCGAGAAAGTGAAAAGAAAATATTTGAATGCTGAGTTTTAGAAGTAACTGAATCTACTTTTTCATCCCTCCTATATAGTATTAATTTTGGGTCAATCAGCAGCCACATCAACTTGCAGTACTGCTTAGTAAATGTTTATCCAAGGGAATTGACTTAATTTCATTACGCCTTACTTGGCTATAGTACAGTATGCGTAACAAATGAAATCAATGACAATAAATTTGCAAATTTTCGGTAGTTCCATTACGTGAGCTTCGTCGAAGGTCCTCCCTGAGAATAGAACGTGCGACGCTATCTTCTCTTTGAGCATCCTACTCTTTCACCACCGCCTAATTTCGTTCTTTGTTCACTATTGTTACCACTCTTTTTGCATTCTATCGGCATTGACCTCTTTCCATACACCTTTTCTTTTCTTCAGTACTGTCCTTGCCCTACCCTGGCCCCGGCCTTCCACCGCCTTCTCTAACCCTGCTCCGCTATGACCCCGCCCCTGCCCCGCCCCTGCCCCGCCCCTGCCCCGCCCCTGCCCCGCCCCTGCCCCGCCCCTGCCCCGCCCCTGCCCCGCCCCTGCCCCGCCCCTGCCCCGCCCCTGCCCCCCCTGCCCCGCCCCTGACCCCCCCTGCCCCGCCCCTGCCCCGCCCCTGCCCCGCCCCTGCCCCGCCCCTGACCCGCCCCTGCCCCGCCCCTGCCCCGCCCCTGCCTCGCCCCTGCCCCGCCCCGCCCCTGCCCCGCCCCTGGCATCTAACCCACTCTTCCCATTTATACCCTATTCCCGTCGGCGTCTCGCGGCTGTCGCCGTACAGTTCTTTCGTCCCGATCCTTGCGCTGAACTCACCCATTTCCCGTGTTTTCCCAGCCTCTTCCGCCCTCGCCCCGCCCTCGCCGTGCCCTTTCTTTGCCCTCGCCCCGCCTTCGCCACGCCCCTCCTCACGCCCCTCGCTGCGCCCTCGCCTCGCCCTCGCCTCGCTGCGCCCTCGCCTCGCCTGCCCCACGTCCAGCCCACGTCCCAAACTCTTCCTACCGTTGCCCTGCCCCAAACCCTTTCATCTTCCTCTCCCAATTCCTTATCTGCACCTCCTCTGTTCCTACTTGTCCCCGCTCCTGTCAGGTTCCCCTTCCAATGCACCCATCGCTGTCACTACCGCGTGGCTCTGTAGCGCCCTTGTCTTCGTCCCCGGCCCCATCTCCGCCCTGCCCAATCCCCTCCTCGCCTCGTCCCCCACCCGCGCGCCGCCGCCCCTCCTCCACCAGCGCAAAAGGCCGCCCTTCGAGCGGGCGCAGCGGCGAATCTCCCTCTGCCGGCTGCTGTTTGTTCTTTATTTCGCAGGCGTCTCGTCCGGGAGCGAGCGCCCTATTAACATCGGTCAGCGCGCGCGGCGGCGGCGGGCGGGGGCGGCACGGAGTGGTGGCGGGGCGGGGGAGGGCGGGGGCGGGCGCGTGGCGGCGCATGCATTAGCTCGTGCAGGACTCGGGGGCGGCGGCGGTGTCGGCGGCGGCGGGAAGAGCGCGTGAGCGGAATTTGATGAAATTCGAGTCGGCGCTTGCGACCGCGCCGCGCTGCCACGCCGCGCCGATAAGCGACGCGGCCGGGAGGGCGGGGACGGCGGGCCGGCGGCGGGGGTGACGTATGTGGAATATTTTGGCGCGCATCCACACATATGAACAGAGCTAATTTCCGGAGAATTCTATTGTGGCGGGGGCGCTGCCATCGGAGGAGGATGTCGCTCACCTGATGCCCCGCGCGGGGAGGGCGGAGCCTCATCAGCGCCACGAGCGTCCCCCGGCCTCCCCCCCCCCGTTCCTACGTGCCATCCCTCCCGCTCCGCACCCTTGGGCTCAGCCCCCACGACTGGACGGGCGGTCAGCGCTTGGCAACGGAAATAGACCACCTCGGCTTCAGCCCTCGACGCTCTGTTTGTTACCGAGCTAGCATTTTTTATTCAGTTTTTTTAAGTTTACTTGGAGAAAATTTTGAAGGACTTTTATCTAGTGCAGGGCATGTATATAAATTACATCAGTAGTGAATAAGTGGTTAAGCCATATTTCCCTACTTTTCAGGTCACGACATTTAACGTTTGCACAGTTGTGTAAAATCCAAATTATGTAATAAATCGTTGCAATGTGATACAATGCATCATGAACTTCTCACCATTACAAAGTCGATTTAATTACAGTCATTAGTTATGAGACGAGTTGAAAGGCGTGCCCTGAAAAGTAGGGAAATTTGACTTAACTTCTCTATCACTGCGCCCTACACACAGTGATTTACCTATACACACAATGTAGTGCAGTGCAATGTAGGTGGCTGTAATTTTTATTCAGGCATTAGTAAAAGAAACTATTTGGTCTTTTAAAGAATAGGATTTTGAAAGAGACATTTAACTGTCCGCTTAGTATTTCCTCTTAGAAAGAAAAATTTGAAATCGAGTATAATTATCAAGGCCTGAAGGAAGTATTTGGTGAAGTTCAAAGCCTCTTACACTTTTCTCTTGACGTTCTCTGAATAGACTCGTTACTCTCACGCTCTTTCTCTCCCTCTCCCTTTCTCACGCCCTCTCTCCCTTTCTCACGCCCTCTCTCCCTTTCTCACGCCCTCTCTCCCTTTCTCACGCCCTCTCTCCCTTTCTCACACCAACACACACACTCGCTCGTGCGCTCGCTCAATGAGTTTGTGAACATTTTTTAATAGTGCCGTATACAAAACTGATAAAACGAAAATGAAATGGAGAAAAATAGGAAACGAAACCGAGTAGGAAAATGTAAGTTTTGAATTCTCTGAGAGAGAAAAATGCTCATGATATTGTTGAAAAATAGTGCAATAATCGAGAATAACATCGCTATAGCACTGATTAACAAGTTAAAATATGACTGCTAAGATAAAATTTGCCATAGAATTAATGACCGAGTGCGTAACGGTTTGTATGTGGCGGAACACGCAAAAAAATTGTTTCAGGCATGAGACATTGCAAAAATAGTATAGGTATTTGTTAAGTACAGAAAAATACACCCACAAGTAAAATAACAACAAAAGTTTATTATACGCTTCTTACAAACCAAATTCCAAATCGTACCAATACGATCCTCATAACTGTATATACCAGAAATGACCAACAAAACAAGCACGGTCGTCGTCGCCAGGAGGTTTACCAATACAATCCAAAGTAACCAATACCAAATTAGAAATAACAAAATAACGAGGCACGGGCAGTGTACGCACAATCAAAATAATAGACACTTCTAGCACGGAGCTCTATATGAAAACAGTACTGCCTCTCTATCTCCTGCCGCATCTAATGTACTCTAGGCGACGTCACCACCAGAGACTCGGTCCTGCCTCTGGTTAGGTGGCTGCTTTTGCCGCCACTATAGCCTACACCGCGCGTAGCCCAGCTGCAATCGCGCCCAATTTGAATAACTATTTATAACCATTAAAGTTTTGTATATTGTTTTTTTCGTCATGCACCTTTCGGTGCCTACAGACAACTCCACTCAGGTAGAGACATCAGGACGCAGCCACCGTATCGACGTATCTACGAATCTCATCATTTATTATGGGATTAGTGAGCTCGTGTCGGTCGTTGTAATACTATGACGAAGAAGCCCAACACGAGAGGCCATAGGTCGTCCTCCTATTCTGAGGAAGGGGTCCAGTCCACTTGGAGATGTTTTACTGCAATTCTTAGGCCTGTAGGTCGTGAAAGGAAAGAAATGAAGGTAGCATTAAGATTCAAGGGGGATACATGGTGTGCTGGAAATACTAAAACGTATAGCCACTTCACTTGGTTTATTATTATTATTATTATTATTATTATTACTCCACTACGTCACGACTAAAGATGTTATGAGTCGGCTCAAAATAAAATCTACTCCAGGTTGCAACGAGCTACCTAAGGAGCAGATCTAGGGACTGTCCGTACCTCTACAATACTTTCCGCAAAATGTGGACTGTTCCAAATCAAGCGATTTCTCGCACTTCCCAGTCTTTTGAATTATCTGGGAGTTAAGACAAGTTCTTACACAAATTTTGCGGAACAAATCCCAGAGCTCTGATAACTATCGGGACGACCTGTGCTTTTACGTCCCACATTCAGCTGATCTCGATTTCCAAACTCTTGTATTTAAGACGTATCTTTACCTCCTTGGTAACGACGTTTTGATCGCAAGGTACAGCACCATCGACAAGTAGACATGATTTTTTCTCTAGATCACGGATAACGAAATCCGGTTTGTTTGCAGCTATCGTACGAGTTTTTAATTTGTTGGTCGTACAATATCGTACACAATCCAACAGACGTCACCGGTTTTGGTGAGTGTTCGTACCACCTGGGGCATGTGCTTGGAACTTTGAGGGCGGTACAGGTCTGCCAGTGGAGGTAGCTACACACCCTGTCGTGTCTTTTCAAGTATTCGATCTTTGTTAGGATTGGACAAACTGAGACAATATGATCAATAGTTTCTGCGTGTTACTGATAAGTGCGACATTTATCATCTTGGGAAATTTTGAGAACCGCTTTATCATAGCATCGTGTTCCCAAGGCCTGAGCTTGGGCAGCTATTACAAGTGCTTCCGATTCTGGTTGTTGTTGTTGTTGTTGTTGTTATTATTATTATTATTATTATTAGCATTATTATTAGTATTATTATTATTATTGAGGTTTTAATTTATTATAGTGTTTCTGTTTGCATTTTTACTTTCCCGTATACGTATGTATATACGGAGTAATATACGTAGTATAGGGAAAGTGATGTAATGCTGTGCGAAAAAAACGGGGAATTTTCTGCGAAAAAAATTCATTCCCGGGCGCTGATAACGAAAAAATGGATAAAACCAGTTGCTACATTAAGAAAAAAAATCCCCTAACACGTGGTGTAGTTATATACCCTCTTTTGCGGGTCCTTGATACCGAAAAACCTATTGAAAGGAAAATGTCTGTCCGTCCGTCCGTCCGTCCGTCCGTCCGTCCGTCCGTCCGTCCGTCCGTCCGTCCGTCCGTCCGTCCGTCCGTCCGTCCGTCCGTCCGTCTGTCCGTTCTTCCAAAATGGATATTCCCCGGTCGATCTCATTTGAGTCGAAGATTTGAGATTTTCAAAAAGGTTCTTCAAAATTTTCTTCTTTACATGAACATACATTTACACAATCTTCTACTTTACATGAAGCTCCTCGGACATTTTCAGAATTTTCTCAAAAACCGCTCCAAATTTTTTCTTTAAATTTCTTGTAAGAATAGAGTAAAATACACTTGTTAAGGTGTCGTAGGTCCTATTTTCACGGATAACTCTGAATTTTCGAAAACTGTGAAAGTTTGAATTTTTTTCGGCGTCTTTCTCCAACAACAAAATTGAATATAGAGATTTTTCTTCAAATAAAATGTGTTCTCCAAAGTGAGTTTTTGTTTAAGGTCATGTGTATTGTTTTGAAAATTTTAGTAGTTTTTCTCGCAAATTCTGCGCGCAATATGTGCAATTTAAAAAAAAAACCAAAACTAGTTTTTCTCAAAAACGGCTCCAAATTTTTTCTTTAAACTTTTGGTAGGGATAGAGGTAAATGTACTCTATCTGATGACATAAAAGCTGTTTTCTTTTGTTTTTTCAAAAATTGCAAAAATGTAATTGTTTTGACTTGTTTCTCACGTCGATATTTTTTACATTAACGGCGATTTGTTGACATTATGATATTTATGAGTACATGTGCTTTAAGTATTGTCAAGTAAAGTTTCTCGAAACCAACAGTTTTCAGTAAAAAGGAGCGCAAAATTCCGCATTTTCAGAAAGGCTCAAACGCCATTTTCTCATAAATGGCTTCAAATTTTTTGTTCAAACTTTTCGATCGGGTAGTGCCAATTGCACTCTTGGATATGACGTAAAGTTTATTTTGAGGTATTTTTTTTGTTTTTTAACAAATTACAGAATTTTTGAAAGATCTCTTATATCTTTAATATACAAATTACCAGCAATTTGTGAACATAATTTTATTTGTAAGTGTATGTGCTTCAAATAATTTCATTCGAAGTTTAAACTCAAAAATTTTCTGTGAAAAAGAGCCCCAAATTTCGCATTTTTTTGTAGCACTAAAACGCCATTTTCTTTAAAACGGCACCACATTTTTTACAGAAAATTGCCATTTAGGACTGTGTTTTTGTGTTCTTTAATGATCTAAAATTAATATTTCTGTTCTACCATTAGGAAACCGAAAAATTAAGAAAATGTCAAAAAATGTAGTTTGGGTGGCGATAGATGGCAGGTGGCAAGAGTATATGGCAATTCCGAATTGCTAACGCAGACCGAAGGAAATAGAAAACTAATACGGGAAAGTCTGTGCCATTCTGTAGCATCACTAGTTAATTATTCTAATTATCTGCCAGCAGGGCATACGCAATCGTATTTCAGATTAATTTATCGATGTCAGAAAAATCACAGGGCATAAAATAGGCGAATATACACTTTTAGAAAAAATCGACCACAGGTCACGAAATACTTTTCTCATATTGTCGCATTTTATAGTTACACAAGGATTTCACCCGTACACAGTCTCCTTCATTTCCCCCTACTTCTTCTCTCTCCAACAACCAACCCTTTCTCCCGCTAGCAGTCAGTGCATGGCAACGGAGAGTCGCAGTACCCTTTGCTCCGGTAGCTAACGTGCAAGCTCCGCTCTTGGGAAGCATTTTGAAAGTTTCCCATTTAAAGCAGGATTTAAAAAAAATGTATAACCTATACATTGGCTTAAAATCCGACATCTAAAATCTTGGGTAGGTCGTAGCTTGTTATATATTTACAATTGTACGTTCTCTCATTTGTAAAAAGCTTTTTTTTCGGCGACATATCTATCACCAAAGCATCCTTTCCGTGGTTTACTTATTTTGTCAGCAGTACTATCATATTTTTAGGGATCCAAATAGATCATATTGCACGCAAGCAGAGTTTTCTTGTTGTTCAATGATGTCATGTCTCGTTGCTACCTCTATTCATAATACAATAAAAGTAAAAGAGAAAAGGTAGGAGATCCGGAACCCAAGAAAGCGTGCGTAGACTGTACTATCTCTCTCACATCTCAAATGGAGATTTTACTGTTTTTGTGGGTTAATAAATATAAATATAAAGGTATTTATACTTATTCCCACCCTGTGCCAAAAAACATCAGCAAGTAAAAGAATATCATATAGGGGAGAATACACCAGGCCTCAGAAACCGTGCGAAGCATTGCTCGTCCCAGTAGAGGTCACAGCAATTGGGCATCAACCACGAGACTCGGGTTCGAATTCCGGTAAGAAGACTAATGCTCTGAAAAAATTGTATAAATGTAAATATATTGTCCTCTATGTAAACGTCCTCAAAAGTATCTTCTAAAAGTAAAAATTATTATCATATCCTTTCTCTAGCCCTTCCGCTCAGCCGTGACCTTTCCTTCTTCATCCTTGATCATTCCTCTCCCATACACACACACAACCATGAAAATCACTTCCACACATGTCAGGAGATCACTCGGGAGCTTAAAGCTTGTCGCGGCCGATTCGCTTCAGTAGAAGTTACTTGAAAGAGAGAATTCAGTGAGCGGAGGTCCAGGGGGAAAAGTCCCCTATATTTCATTCCTTTGTGCACTCGGAGTTAATATGAGCTTCGTTGATGGCTTTTTATTATTATAATCGTATACGAAAATTTATGATATCAATGTAGAACTTAAAAACAATTGAGCTTAAAATACATCATCTCTCAAAACATCAACTTCGTATGGACCATAGTTCGCATTTACCTACATTTTGTAAAAAAAATTCTTAAATGATACTTACATATCTCATTCTCCATTTCTCCTGTGTCCCTCTCCCCTCCTCCCTTCCTCAGATCCACGACTTGACAACGCATGGGCACGAAAATAGTTCATCTATATATCATTCCTCCATGCAGTGATAGGTTTTCTGCTAGTTTCGGAGTCTGTTTTTTTAAGAATTTTAATTTCATGGGATGAATATCGAAGTTAGCCCATGTAATGGTTCCTCTCATTCCTTGCGGATTTCACTGATATAATGAATATCTAACGCTTTGTATTTTGGTTTGCTCAATTTTCATGTATTTATATTTCAGAATTTATATGGAAGTATTTTTTATAATAAAAATGATTTTATGTTTATTATACATTGAAACTTACTGAAACGACCACCTCAATTAAGAGGTCACCTCCATTAACGGTGATTTTTTTCGCGAAACTGACTTCCCGGAAAGATATGCGAGTATATTCTCTCTTTTAAGCGGTCAGCCGACATACGCATTTTGTAGATACACCTGCATTGTACAGTCAAACATTTTCTGATGAATCTGCGTTGATTCATAATATTCTGGAGAAACACATCATATATAACATCATAAAGAATTAAACCTTAAGCTGAGAAAAGAATTGATAGGTTAGGATCTAAGAAGCGAAGACCTGTGGATATCGTATTCAGTATCTTCCTTTGGGGGTTTCATTCCCGACGATGGAGGATTTATCGCATTAGATACATAGCTAGATCGAATTCACTGGCAGATAGTTGCTTATAATTGTCTGGAGGAGAATTGGCGAAGGAGAAGTGTCCAGAGAAGAATTCTAGCGGCCGGCTGCTCCGATCGGTATTTTTCTGCTCTGACCGGTCGTTTCCCCGATCAGTACTGAGGCGATGCCGGAGAAGAACCCTAAAAAACGGGCCTTAGATTCTCGAACCTTGAACATCGATATCATAGAATAGTGTTGGCTTGAAAAAACATTATTTAGACATATTTGTTCGATTAATTGCCAAATGAGCACGGGATCCCTCGGTTCATTTAGGTCCTCTCATCTTTCTTCAGTAAGTGAACTATATGCGCTCGAATAACTATTAAACCTGAAGAGCTGTTTCTATTGCTGATAAATGAATATTCTTTCAAAAAGAAACATTTATTAGTACTGTGTATCAGTAACAAATTGGTTTCGTAATAACAAATTAAAAGAAAACGAGAGAAAATGATTCAATGCAGTTTTACATTTCAAACAGGCAGTTGCATGCTTTATTGAAAATGAACAACAGGTATTTGGCTGATGTTAAGATAACAACATTTGGAGACTCTAGATTCAGTAAACCATCAATGGAATACCCATTTCAATTAAACCTAAATGAAGTTCAATATATTACTACTCGGAATTCTTTCATATTCAGTCGAAATGTATGCAGATCGTAGATGTACTTGGGAACTGTATATTCTCGTCTCAGATACGGCATAATATTCTGGGGAAACACATCATATATATATATATATATATATATATATATATATATATATATACCATAAAGAACCAGACCTTAAGCTGAGAAAATAATTGTGCGAATAATAACCAACTGCTACCACATGATTCCTGCAAGCCTATCTTCATGGATATTGCAATCCTACCACAAAACTGACTGGAGAAAAGGTGAAAAAACATTTTCATGCAATAGAGATATCTATGAGATATCATAGGAATCATATTCATCAGGAATCATGTTCAACAGCTCACTAATCAACGTAACTGAAACAAGCATACTTTAACAACACATTCCCAGAAGATATTAAACAATTAAAATCTATACGTAAGTTTAAATGACATGTAAACTTTTATGCTGTAAAACAGTTTCCTTTGATACTGGAATTTATAGGGTCCATTATATGTGAATTTTTATTTTAATAACGATATAAAATCTTTTGTTACTATTTGTACTCTGTAATTCTAAAAGTCAACACACGAAACGTGAAATATATACAATTTTTAAACACATACTTATTCATAAACGGCTCTAAATTTTTGCTTTAATATTTCTCCGCAAAGGACGGTAAGAAAAGCGGTGTTGATTCCATTTTCGGCGATCCCTCTCTATTTTCGAAACTTTAAAAAGTTAACATTACAGACGTAGAATATTAAAGATGGAGATTTTTGTCTTAAATGATATCTGTCCCAAAAACCAGATCTTCAAAAATGTACATGTACTACATTTATTTGAAAAAGACAAGATTTTTCTCGTAATTTCTGCTTGAAGTTAATGGAATTAATGAAGAAATTTTCTAAAAAAAAGCTTCAATTTTTTCTTTAAAATTGTACACGTAAGGAGCAAAGAACGCTTAAAAATGGCACTGGTCTCATTTTCGTTGAACTCTGAGTTTGGAAAATTGCAAATATTAGAAATAATGCAAGAGATTATGTACAGTTGTTGCATAACACTAGTTGTGGTAGGAGTAAAACAGGGGGATGTGGGTAGTTAATTTTTTAACAATGCAAAACAAATCAAATCTGTATTTCGTTTACTGATGCAAGGAGGTTTTCTGCTAATCGGATACGCAAATTTCTAGTTTTCAAATGTTATTAACCTCGATTAGTTGGTGCCTTTAATCGTAATTCATCAATACACAGGAAAAGTGTGTGGTGAGGATTCTCTAGTCAAAGAAAATCTGCGCAGTTTATACTTCTTTTCCATAAGCCACATGCAGTTTTTACGATTGTTAAATAAAATAAATAAACTATAATTTATTTAAAATGTATGGTTTCTCTAGAAAAATACAAATTTATTGTATCTTAAGTGCATCTATGCTTGTCGTAATGTATCTATTGCGTAACTTGATTTAATTTCACTGGTTTGCAGCCTAGAGTAAAAACTGTGGCACGATTCGCTTCTTGTAAGTTCTAATAACATTTTCCAGATATTCTTCTAACAAAGTTCTTAGCGTCTCCTATATTATTTCAGTAGTATACCTTCCCTTTGCGGCTCTCACACGCAACCAATCATTATAAATGAGGTCTCTAAAGAAAGAGAATTTCACGGAGACGTGACGAATTGCACATTTACATTAAAAAGTATGAAGGATTTGTTTAAAAAATGCATCTAAATATTCATGTAAAATGCAACCCACAACGTATGTCAGGATTTTTTAAATCTGTATCGTTTAACAACTCCTAAATTAAGCGTTCTAGGGGCTTAAAAACTAAACTTTTGAGGCCAACGTTCCTCACACCGTAATAGACAGGATGAGATCATTTTGACCAACGCTACTACATTTTTGCTGGTTCAACGCTTCTTGATTCTACCCCACCTGTTTAGAACCAGTAGAATCTGCAAATGTGCGTGAAATTACTAATTACTTGATATTCTTTGCAATTGAATTACGCGGGTGCACCTCTTAGCTCGATAATAAAGCTAAATAAGAATAATTTGTATTGACAAGGGTACTATATTGTTATGAATAACAAAATGGCAAATAGAACAAGTGACGGAAGATAATACGGTCTTGAAGAAAAATATATATTACAGGCTTAATATAGAAATGGGAAAATAAGGAAGAGGGAAGGGTATAGCATGCCCGAGTTCCCGCACGGGTACGCTAATTTTTTGATTTCTCTTCATTTCTGTTTGTTTATAATGTGCCAAGGGGCTTATACGACACGTCTTAAAATTTATTTTGCACTCTTAAATTATTGATCTAACTGAAAATGGTTTCTTTACTTTATATGTTTAGTAAAGATAAAGATGATGATGTGAGGTTCACGAGTTTGGGTCAATGAACCTCACATCATTATGTCGTGAACCTCACATCATTATTACTACGGGTCAAGAATCATCGAACATTAGTAAAGATAAAATTTAATATAGTTAATTAATAGATAATGAATACGTTAAATCGTTGAAACAATTTAGTTATCAAGCATTTAAATCTTGCGTATTAAAATATTATACATTCACTTGAAATTTTTCTTAACATTTCGAGGTCATATTTGTTAACATATCCATTATTATATCATATTATTATTTATCATTATTTACGAAATGTGATACAT
The DNA here is from genome assembly GCA_031308135.1 of Acheta domesticus. Lineage (NCBI taxonomy): Eukaryota > Metazoa > Arthropoda > Insecta > Orthoptera > Gryllidae > Acheta > Acheta domesticus. The sequence goes on along the minus strand of JAHLJT010008446.1, from coordinate 259,056,164 downwards.
TTACATGTTTTTTACTTTAACGTATTCGCACATGAAATCATATCCACAATAAACAAATTAAAGTTTTATTATACCAGGCATAAGGGAATTCACTTCAGTAATGTGTTACACAGTCCTTACTTTAAAATTAAAGTATGCCGAGTATTCATCTCCTAACATAATTCAAGGAGTTATGATTATCTCTGGAGGGGATGGGGAACAGAAAAACTAGTTTGGAAGGTATACAATCTTTGCAAATATTATTTATATTTTTTTATTTTGCTTATGTTGTCATATATAATGAATAACTAATTACTATCTACCTTTGTATTCATTGTGTAAATTAATTTAATTTGTATATTTTCATTAATCATTTTGGGGATTACCTCTTTTAACTCGTCCGGAAAATTGATATTGTTGTCATAAATTATGACATTATGACTACAATAAAGTTTACGGTAGTAGTGGAGGAACAAGGTCATATACACTTTTTGATATATCGATTTATAAATTTAATAATTAAATAATCACTTATTGGTATCACAAACAACTCAACGCGAGGATAATTAAATTTGGCATCTAAGCATCCTTTGTCTCAGAAAATAGGCGTGATTTATGGCCTTATGGATAGAGCGATTAAATTAGCAAACCCAACATTTCACAATCAGAATTTGAACAAGGCTGTTAGGTTGCTACTACGGAATAATTATCTGACCTATTTTTAACTTCTCTTGCAAATTTCAAATTACGTATACGTTTATGCCAGAGACGTAAAATTTAAAAAAGAATAATGTTCCGAAAACATTTTAGGGACATCACGTAAACAGCTGTTGAAATTATAAATATGCATTAATACCTTTAATTGTCCTTTTTCAATATAATTTAAGGGCTAGCAATTTATTGTATGCGGTTAAGAACTTACTATGAGTCAAATCACAACAGCCATACAAACTATAACAGTCACAGGTGACTTTTTTGAGTGAAGAGTAACAATCAGCAGATCGTATTTAACGAGAGTGGTAGAGGAAAAAAATAGTTTTTGTACCAAAGAAATAATTGAATTCCATTCATTCCGTTTTCAATTTTATAAATTGAAATCTAAAGGACTAGATTCCCTTAAATTTTGATAAAGTGACCTAACTTTTTTCAGATCTTCAGGGTCAACAAAACTAGTTTCAGTTTCTATTTCTCTTATTGAAATTAAAAATCAAAGAAACCTAAAAGCTGAGATCACTGGTCCGTCAACCTTTCTGAGTGTAAAATGAGAACATTGCCACACATGTTTTGGGTACTGACGACCACTTTCATTTATTTCATGGCTGCCGTCGTTTCATTGGCATTTTTCAGCCTCTCTCAGGGCCAAAACAAAGAAACAACAAAGATGGATACCACAAAATTGTCCACATTTACTCGTAAATTGTAATAAATTGTTGTGACATTGAAGAATAGACTGACCGGTCTGGGAATCGATCTCGGATCTCCCAGTCCTCTAACCACTTGATATATCGAGACAGTAAACTCTTCGAAGAGACATAAGAAGATAAGAGTCTCATCAATGACATAATACACATTTCACCACCTGATCATGGTGTCAAAGAATACTAAAAACCTTTAACAATTTCTCAAAACTCTTGCAATGCCTTGATAGCATTATATGAAAAGCACACTACTAGGTAAGGCTGCATGATTGATACAATAAAGAAAGTGAAATTAGTTTAAACATTGCAAAGTATACTGAAGCCCGGGGCGTGGCTTGGCGTGGCCTGGCCTGGCGTGGCATCAGCCCCGCGGACGCGCGCCTCCGAACGCACGAGGCAGTTCGTAGAGGCGCAGGGGAAACAATGATTAATTTTAATTAATTAATTAATTTTTAATAATTATTTTTTAGGTAGAACGCGCGAAATTCGTGTTCGCGTCCCCACAAAACACTGATGCACCATGAACTTCCATAATTGGCGGGAAGACCACTCAGAGCGCCCAGCAGGGCGAAAGTCACTGCAACTTTAACCGTGCCGAGAAAATGTGCTAACACACGGTTAATAATTGTTGAACTTCCAACTGTGACCAAGTGATGAAATGTATAACACTTTATCAAAATATTTATTTATTTAAAAGAAAGAGTATTTGTAAATATTCTATGACGTATGGAGAGAAGTAAAATACAGTTTTATATACAAATTGAAGTACAAACACGTACTACAATACAGTTCGTGCCTTTTACTATAACCACCAGGAGTGGATTAAACAAAAGAATACCAAGGACGTACTTAGGGCTCCCGCCGGATTTGATCAGTCAATAATTTTTTTTAATTAAATTTTATGTAAATTTATAAATACTTAAAAAATTTAATACTCGTATTAAATTTTAAAATATTGTATAAGTATCTATCAGCAGAAGCAAAATATAGACTTCTAGACTTATTAAATCTCTTCTGGCAACAAAGAAAAATTCCTGAGCTGGAGAACAGGACTAGTTGTCCCAATATTTCAGAGAGGCTCACGAACAGTATATTCTAACTACAGGGGAATAAGCCTGCTGAATTCTTCTTACACGATAAACGCGAAAATAATTGCTAAACTATTAAGAAGCATAATCGATTGCGTACTCCTTGAAGAGCAAACACGGTTTCGTAAAGGAAGATCTTGTACAGATAATGTGTACTCTCTAAAGCAATTAATAGGAAAGAGGAGGCAATACAATCTTTGAACATATTTAGTTTTTATATATTACAGCAAGGCATTCGATAATGTTTTAAGGAACAAGCCCTAAAGCATTAATCCGGCTCCGGCTCTAATAACTTATTCATAAAAAAGAGCGTTGACCGCCATGAACCAATCACTAAATCACAGTATTAAATTTCTTGTTCTACACATTCAGTGTTTACGTATTCATACCACACCCATTGCGCTCATCATGTAGCTACTTAGAAAGTATTACAAACATTACCCGAGAGCGTAAGAAATGTTTCAAATGTTTAAAAATACTTTAAATGATATTGTTAGTAATATACTCTTTGTAGTATGTAGCTTTGATGGAGGGTAAAAAATGCGACCAAAATGTTCTCAGACTTACATTAATAAAAATAGTTACCATTTAAAATATGCTAGTGTAGTTGACAGCCTGCCCTGAAGAATTTAGAAAAGCTCAGGCGGATTTACACGTTGGAAGGTGCCGTTGTTATTCTGTCGCTAATACTCGTATCTCCTGACGCGAAGGGGAAAAAACTAATTTTTAAATACTTGCTCACATTTATAACCTATAGTAATTTTTGTGTTATTCTATATTACTCACACATTCTACACGTCATACTTTCTTTCCTTCATTCTATATTATATTTCAAATTTTCGAAAGGGTTTCGCATTCTCCTGGAAAATAAGGAAGTTTCCACGCCTTACGTGCTGATCCTAAAAATCATGTTTGAATAGACAAAATCCTGTGTGTAGCGGAAACGCAAAGGATCGGGAAAACGTGTTTTTAAATCTACTACGTAAAATATGCCACTTTAGTTTTGTGCCTCCGCTGAAGAGCGTAGAAAGGTTCAACCTCGCTTGCCCTGCATCCCGATGCCGGAGGCAGGACGTGACAGGAGAGCCTGAGACGGGTTCGCAAGTTCCGCCATAAAATGGCGCAATTCAATTCCAATGACTCACGAAGGAGCTGGGAGCCCGACAATCGGCGACTCGCTTCCACCGGGTGGCTGGCCCTGCAGCCCCCGACCACGCCCGCCTCGCCCTCACCCCACCTCGCCCCGTCCCCGCCTCCCCCGCTGCCGACACACCCCACCCCTACCTCGCCGTACTCACGTCACGCCCCGTCCCGGATTCGACCCCGACCCCTACCCACTTTTCACCCCTTCCCCGCCACCCGCCTTGCCACCCAGCCCTCCTCGCCCACTTTCGCCCGTCCTCGCCCACCCTCGCCTCAGCTCAGCTTCACCCCGGCTTCGCCTTTGCCGCCTCCCATCCTCGTCTCGCTCGCGTCTCACCCCCACCTCCGTCCCCCGCCTCGATCCCCACCCACCCCAACCCCGCCGCCGCTCGGCCCGAGAGCGAGCAGCAAGGCGCGCAGTGAAAGCCCCACTTGGCGCGATTAATTACACGCGGCGGCAACGGCGGCAGCAGCGGCGGCAGCGGCGACGGCTGGCTCGCACACTGGCCGCGAATGGGCACAAGGAGCACGTAACAGGAATCCTAAATGGACAACGTACTAGAAAGAACTGTGCAATAATCGAAGAAGAAACGCGGAATAATGAAACTTATTATTCTAATTTTTATTTCTATATTTATAACTATTTCTATTTTGATTCCACTCCCGGTCCAACTAACGTATTCACTACACTCAACGACATTTCTTCCAAGTGTAAGAAGTTATTTTTCCTCATAATGTTTTTTTTTCTTGGTCTTTTTCCTACCCGATATCTATCCATGTGCTATAAAATAGTATTCTTTTTCTGTTGGGCATGCGATTCCTGTTATAGCGTCAATTCAATTTTTTTCTATCCCTATTTCTATTTCCATTTCTATTAATATTCCTCTCGTATTTCTGTTTCTTTTTTTATTCAAATCCCCTTTGTTTTTCAAATTCAATTTCTATTTCTTTTCTTATCTCCATTTCTATTCCTATATTTTGTGGATCGCCTGACATTCGAGTATTAATCTCTGTTATGTGATAAATTAAACTCATGCAATGTCGAGCTGCTGCTTTGAGTTGTTAATGCCATGCTGGTTCATAGTATGTAACCAACGCATTCACTACAGTCAGTGACATTTCGTTTGAGTAAAAGGTTATTTTTCTCGTAATATGAACAATGTAAAACAGCATTTACACCACAATTTTTTTGAAAAGATCAGGTGTTATTTTGTCTACATATTGCATGATATTTATTCAGCTGTCCAAGGTAGTCTTAATAGTCCAATATCACAAAGAAATTAAAGGCGCCTATTTGCGTCAGTCACCATTATTCACCTTTGACTTTTCAGAATTACAGGGCGCTGTCAAGCACAGATATTAGGCTCTTAGAACACAATCAGGCTATTTCATAACACCTGTTAAGAATCATAGAGGCGCAATCTTGTAATTAATTATCTGAAGAAAAAGGCGTTTCAAAGTTATTTAAAACTACATATTTCGCGACAGGACAAACTAGTATTATCAGTTCTTAAAGCAAGGAGTTGAGAAGTGCTTTCGCTTCTTTTGCACATGAAAAAAATTCATATAAGTGTCATTTGAAGTTTTGAACAGCGAAAATGATTCTCAACAGGCAAAATGTCCAACTGACATTATAAAATATTGCTACGTATTAAAGCAAAAAAGCAGTGCATTCTTCATCTGAAATAATTTGTACCACTTGAAAGAACATAGAGACAACAATAAATTCATAAAAACTTAATTTCTCCATTTAACTACATAAAAGAAGGCGCTACAAAAGAGATGAAACCCTTTGTGATGCATTTCGTTCTAAGCGTGAAAGGAAAATTACTAAAAATGTTCATTGAAAAATCTCTCACTACGAAAAATGACCGTTGAAAATAGAGAGGAAACTTCAAAAATTATTTAAAAAACGAGACTATTCATTAGTTAATTATTTTTTGTGCTTTAACATTTTATTTTCCAACCATAACTCAGTCAATTATTGAAGTCGTAGGCTTCCGCGGTCGGAGTCATGTGGCTGATCTTGGCTGTCCGGGTGACGCCGCACCGAAGGCTGTGTTGACAACACAGCCTTCGACGCGGCGTCACCCGGACAGCCAAGATCATCCTCAGTCAATTATTGTTTATTCTCTTACCCGTGATAACATAAGCATTTTTTAAATTTTCTGCTAATATGAAATTAACCACTGCTGAAATGTTAATTTAAATGCTGTCGCAAATTATTTCGAAATACTGTAATGAATAATAACGTCCATTTGAAACATTAAATACTGTCATCCCGACAGCAGAAAAGCCTTTTATTTCGATAATGACAAATAATATTTGGAGATTTAGTTAAAATCGTTTTTTTTCATTCTGCAGTGGTCATACATAAAATAATGAATGGAGGTCGTTAATTAATCAATTTGATTATCGAATAAATATAATCAGGTTTCCCTCTGCCTTACAATTATCACCATTATCCACAGCAGGTCAGCTCAGTTTTAGTTAGGATTTATCTAATCGATTACCAACTCTATTGACCAACATGACTTTACAAGGCCAGAGCTTGGACTCAACTTGATATTGGTGACATGATGACGCTACATTAAATGGCTTTGGAATTTCATTCTCGAGGTTGAGTGCACCACTTTTTAGTCATAACCTTAAGGAAAGAGGTGCTTTAAGATCACCACGGAATCAAATATACTGAACCACCGGATCTGAACCTCCACATATGCTGATCTGCACATCCTGATCTGCATCTCCGGATATGTGTACCTAATAACGTTAAGTCCCCCATCCCCTCAACCAAACGTCAGACCTAGATCCCCGATCTTTGATTAGAAACCTATTATCCACTCTATCAACAAAGTGATCATTTTACTACTGTACAGGACACGTATATGCTGGTTGAAGCACTACCTTCAAAATCACAAGATCCCCTTCGTGAGATTTGTCTGTCGCTTTAGGTATCGTTTGGGTGCACTGTGTGGTTTGGGCAGGACGAAGCCGCAGACACAGGCAGAGACGGAAGCGGAGGCGGGGGGCGGAGGCGGGGCGGGGGCGGGGGCGGAGGTGGGGGCGGAGCGAGGGCGGTGCGGAGGCATGGGAAGCGCGGTGCTAGTAATGAAATCGCGACCGCCGCCTTCGCCACCGACGCCGCCGCCTCTACAGATTTTCGCTGAGCAGCTTCATTCCTTCCGGCTGGGAAGCAGCTAGCGTTCTACGTGCATGTGCACATGCGCCCAACGGCAATTAATAGCCACCTCCCACCTGTTTCTTGCATCCCATCTCTTCTCTCTTCTTGCTTTTCGCTCTCCTTAGTCCCCACATTCAAACATTTATGAGTATAACTTCCAACTAAAAACATTTAACGAGTGGATTTCATCACTGCGGTAATGCGGTTTCTTTAAAATATCTCATTCAGTATTAATTTGGAATTTCCGCCACCATTTATGGGCTTGTACCTCAGAAACCATTCAAAAATAAAGGGTCTAATTACCGAGGGTGAATGTAATGTCCTGTTTTAAATTCACGTTAATTTAGGGCAGATTTTTATGAGATTCGTTTGAGAAATGTATTACTTATTTTCAATTTACGAATGATCATTGTTAATTTGAGCATATTTAGAATCCTGATGAGCATAAAGAACTGCAATAAACTTTCGAACTGAAGTAAAATATTATCACAAAGTCCTGTCCTTTCCTTTGGGTCAACAGCCCGCTACGGGCCTTGGCCGACCAGCAGTGACCCAGCCTCTCGGCCATGGGATAAGGGGCTCGTATGGTTAGCACGAAGAAATCCCTTCCCCTATTTACAGGTCTCCATAACCTTAGAGAGGGTTTTCTCAGCGTCACACAGCAATAGATACTGGTAAGGAAAGCAGACAGTTGTAATATGCCTCAGACGGTGTCGAACCCGGGGTTGCGCCTTGCAAAGCGAGCACGCTAACCAATGAACCACTTGAGAGATGATATTATCACAGAGTAGTGAAGATAAAATGCATTACAGACATGAACTTTAAGACCAGCAACATTGACACAACTCGAAAGATACGAATTATGAGTAAGACCGTTACTATATAATATTTTATGATAATAATAGTAATAAACAGAACCATTACAAATTATATAAGTAAAGTTTACTTCATAATACGTAACACAACCCAAAAAAACAGGAAAATATTTTCATGACGATATTGTGTGCGATGTACTCCTTTTATTATAGAGTAGACTGGAAAAAATTACGCAGATTTTATTAAGAATTGTCTTCACTTTGCGTTATAATTTTTGAAATATTAAACAGTTTAGTTTTATAAAGTGTTTACTAAGTAATAATTTTGAAGGTATTCTATTTTTTTTAAGTTCAATTCTGTAAAAAGACATTGAAATAGGTGCGTTCCAAGTGCGTTTACGATTTTACACTCGTTTACGATTCCGTCATGTCTTGTTTACGAAAATCATGAAATATATCTACGAGTCAATACAAACCCAAAATTTACTTTCCAGAATTGTTTCCTTGGTAGTACAAACTTCTTCATACGCCCTGCTAACACAAGCGAATATAGAATTTCCTTAACTAAAAGTGATTAAGCTTAAAAGAATTAGTCTCTACTACTATTAGAAAATTCAATAAAAAATATTTAATAATCTCTATAAAAGCTGTATTTACAATACAAATTATTTAATAATCTCTGTAAAAGCATAAATTTGTATTTATGCATCCAGAAAGCAGTGTTCTCACTAGCGCAAACCTTCTAGGCTCACCTTTTATATCGTAGTTATTAGCATTACTTTCTGACCATAATAAGTACTTACGTGGTAAAGAGAAAGTATTGTAATGCTGCGGCTAAAATCAGCGATATTTTGACATAAGAATTCTTAATAAGATGCTCTGATATCGAAGAAGTGGATAAGTGTTGTTCCTAAACGTAGTAAATAACTTCCTTTCATACACTGTGTAGTCAAAATCCTCGTTTTGTGGGTCCGTGATACCAAAAAAAAAAATTGTTGAGCGGCGTCTGTGCGTAGTCAGCACTAGCGCCTAATACGAACAGATGATTTTCTCCAAAATTGGTATTCCTTCATTGATCTGCACGAACTCGAAACATTGCGAGTTTGAAATGGATATTATGATTTTGGGGGTATTATTTAAAAAGCCTTAACATTAAAAAATTGTCAGAAATGACTCCAAAGGTTTTGATTAAAGGTTTACCTCGGATAAAGCAAAGGAAGCTGATTTTTTCTTAAAGAAATCTGTTCTACAAAGGTCTTCAAATAAAGTCATACACAATTTTTTTAAAATATGAATAGTTTTCGTGTAATTGAGCACGAAACACAGACAATTTTTAAACAATTATTTTCTCCAAAAGTGGCTCCAAACTTTAATTTTTTTCTGGGGCAAAGGACGCTTAAAAATGGCAAAAGTTCCTTTAGTGATGAACTCTAAAATTTTGAAAATTGCGAAAAATTAATCTCACAAAACTACAACATTGATGGAGACTTTTTCCTTCATAAAATCTAGTCTAAAAATTAGATCTTTAAATAAGGGCATGTTCAATTGTTTGAAGAAATGAGTAGATTTTGCAACATTTTTTAATGAAATAAGAGCAATATAATTTTTTTCTTAAAAAACATCACCAAATTTTTTCTTTATATTTTTCCTCGGATAGAACAAAATAGTCTTGAGACGGCACTAGTCTCTTTTTCGTTAAACTCCCGATTTTTTGAAAATTATAAAAGTTACAAATAACGTGAAAAATACGTGTTGTAGCACCACTCTTTTAACAGGTGTATCGGCAACGATTCTGGATTCCTTTTTTCTCCCTTTTCTAGTTTCAAGACTCGGTCCCGCCTTTTCAAAAATCTTCAACTCTTCATGTATTGAGAAAACCACCTGTAATGAAGAAGATTGCGTAGGCGTGTTAGGCATATGACATGCAACATCTTTTGTAATTTTGTTGCATGCGTAACTTTCCAAGCATTTTTCTCGTTGAACGTGGAGAATTCTCGAACACAAGTCAGTCATACGTCAAGTCAAGGCGTAAATCGTTTCCTTTTATCCCTAGCGGCTAGGAGCTTAGCGCCTTTAGTATCTAGGTTTCCTAGACGATCACCCTTCTCGGGAGCCGCAGTGTTTCGTTCTGCTCGATTTCTGTGACTTCACGGAGTTTGGTTAAAAAGTTCTGTTACCGTCGCAGGCTCTACTGCCACAAGCACTCTTCAGCTCCATTGCAAGAAGCATCCTTATTAATATGTAGTTAGACAAAAATGGTGTTTCTAGCCACTTGTATCCCATATTCACGGGTGTCAGGGCCGGTCTGACGATCAGGTATGATGGCAATAAAATTGCGTAAACGTGCTGCCAAACGTAAACGTGATGGCAAAAATTAGAATTTTTTGAAATTGGATAATTTCAGAAAATTTTGTTTTCAAAAATAGTTGAAAGATAATGCTACTGTAGTACATAGGTTTTCGTAATAGTTGTCAATCAAACCATTATTGCGCTACCTGGATGATAATTCACGCGGTCGGCTGCTCTAATTGGTGGTTTTCCATGGTTTCTCCGATCAGTACTAGGCGAATGTCGAAGCAATACCCTAAGAAACGGGCCACGGACTGCGCGCGATCTTTACTTGCTCTTCCGCGCCGTATCCCCTCCCTTTGCTTACACCTATACTCACATGTACTACGCTACCGCACATACTACCATAGACACTGGCCAGTAGCTTGGTATTGCTCCTGATCAAATTCCTTGATTTGGTACGAGACGTGACTTGAATTGGTCGAAAGAAGTATCTGAAAGTAAAGGCTCTATATCATACGAATGGAAATGAGTTGAAGCTGGTAAAACATTTCAAGAGTTTCGAAACAGGTATCAGACCTGTCCAGAATATTTTGGTGTGGAGAGAACTATTATGTTTTTCTGAAGGTAGGTTAATGACGGAAATATGTGCCTTGTACAATCCGAATGATGGACGATTGTGTTACCATCAGAAGAGGCATCGTGCAAAATATTTTCAAGCAGACCTGCGCATTTTGCACTTTCACTGAACTCGGAAGCCGCGCGCTAGCCACTCGACTGCAACTTCGGGCACAAAGGAAGGGTAAGGATCAGACTCATTCTAAGAGGAATGATCAACAATGAGAATAAGCAATTCATATCGTAGAGGGTAAATTGAAAGAGCAAATGTCGTGAACATGACAGACTCTTACATACAATTCAAGTAATAGTGGTTTTTGGAATTATATTGTAAATGTTTGTTGTCGATAGATAATAATGAGAAATATGAACCTAAAACCAATGAGAAAAACTTATTTGATTTGGACGCCATGTATTTTAATTGCTTGTAAGGCTGGTAAAGTAATTCGCTTTTCTGGGATGAAATCACAAATTCAGTAGAGTGATAACACAAAATTGTAAACCTGAATCGGTTTTGTTAGATGATGACAGTAATACACTATTTTTTTAACAATGTGTAATTGAATAGACGGTTCTATCAAAGCTACTAATCTTATTCTTAAAACATCATGATTACTTTCTGCTGCTATTTCTGACACGGATAAATTATATATTTCTAATAACAAATCAACGAACACAAGTTATTCAAAATCGTTTAGGACATCATATAAAAAGATTAAGCTTGTGCATTTTATTTAACAAGACCTATAATAGTCACACCATTGCCCTAACATATCGACAGAGAGGTTTGTTCGTTGGTATCGCTTATTCAGATTCATAATAGGGGAAAAAATTGGTCACAAATACATGTGCTGGGAAAAATTACCCTTCTTGAAAGTGCAAATGCTTCATTTTTAACTCAATCGTGATGTGAGAGATTTCTCTCATTATGCAAGACGGCAAATTTCTGTCACAAAAGAGATTTTAGAACAATTCGGAAGGTAAAATAAAGTATGTATTAATCGCCCAGGCAATAAATTTACGCGCCAAATCGTTCTCACTGTGCAATTAAGGGCTGTTCCTCTCCATGCAACGTTGCCTTGCCCCTCTAACTTGCACTTTCGCCGTTCTCGTGGGCACACGTCCGGCGTTTGAGTGCAGAATTCCCGTAAGAGTAAGTAATGTGCAGGCTTTTTTTTTAAAGAAATATAAGTTTCTTTGCTTCTAATGTTTTCGGTATAATGCGTGGCCTGACAATTAAGTTTTGTAAGTTATTTGTAACTCGTATAAAGCTTTATCAAAAAATTATGTGTAACAGCATGAGATTTTATTTATTTCAATTAACAAATATGAATTTCTTTTGAACTAGTAGGGCTAGCATTTCATTATTATTTTCGAAATTGGCATATTCGTTTCCCTATGAAAAGCGTATTTTGATCGCAAAGCCATGAAAAAAATTGTTGGCTTATGTTCTTAAGTACGTGATATTTGCAATTCAAAATCCAGAGAAAACAAATACATTTATCTCAAAATATTCTGTGCTCTGGTTCTTATTGTATGTCTCTGAGACACTAGCCTGGACCGATTTACTGGACGGCAGACAGTTTTACTCAAAGGAGTTTCGGTTCGAGTAGAAGCCTAGAATTCTCTGGTGTTTTTTTATTTCTCTCTGTGCATTTTGGTTCCGCAGAGAAATGTCCGTAGCAGCCTGGACCTACAAGGTAGAGTTTCGGTCCGTGGACAGAAACTCAAATCGATCTACATCCCTAGTTTCTGAGCCCTGCATCTTGATACAATCCATCGATTAGATTACCTTGAGTTTTTAGTTAATTTTTTATTAAAAAATAATTGTCATTTTTCGGATAAAATTATTTTACACTCTGAACAATGGCCCTTTTGTGGAAAGAAAAATGCCTTTGCCTACAATTGTCTAGACTTTATTTCCAAGCAAAATCGGAGTTCCTTTATCGTAGGCTCAAAGCACTGCTCCAATGTGCACGACATATTTGCAAAGTCATTTAGCCAGGGTTTAATCGTTTTGTAAATGCGCTGAGTACTCATAGCCACACATCTGTGGCCGCTCACCCCGTCCACGTTTCGCTTCACCCCGGCCCCGCCCCCCTCCCGAGTTCTCGCTACCCCACTCCGCCCCCATTTTCAGCGCCCGCACGGCCCGCGCGTACGGGCGAGGCAGGAGACAGGTTGGCTGACTGTGACCTCGGCCCCAAGACCCATTAAAGTAATATACGGGAAATGAAAGCGTTTATGCGACCGCGGTTCCCTAGCTCCTCCACACTGCGGTGGCGCGAGTCCGCGGGTGGTGGGGGCGGGGGGAGAGAGGGCGGGGGCGCGCCTGGGTGGCGACGAGGGAGTTTCGCCAAACTGAAAATTTCTCCAAGCCCTCGTGACGGGGTTTCATTAAATTTCGTTTGCGTTCCGGTCCACCGTCCTCGCGCCTACGCCCGCCGCCGTGAGGAGGAATATGGCGCGGGAGGAGGAAGGCGGGCTTCTCGCCAAGCAGACACGGCCCGCCTGGAATGAAGTGAAACAAGGGACGCGCGCGGGTGGGTTGGGAGCGGATTCGGGTGTGGGGAAGATTTCCTGATTGGGAGCGGGGTCGGGTGCGGGGTCGGGTGCGGGGTCGGGTGCGGGGTCGGGTGCGGGGTCGGGTGCGGGGTCGGGTGCGGGGTCGGGTGCGGGGTCGGGTGCGGGGTCGGGTGCGGGGTCGGGTGCGGGGTCGGGTGCGGGGTCGGGTGCGGGGTCGGGTGCGGGGTCGGGTGCGGGGTCGGGTGCGGGGTCGGGTGCGGGGTCGGGTGCGGGGTCGGGTGCGGGGTCGGGTGCGGGGTCGGGTGCGGGGTCGGGTGCGGGGTCGGGTGCGGGGTCGGGTGCGGGGTCGGGTGCGGGGTCGGGTGCGGGGTCGGGTGCGGGGTCGAAAGCGGGATCGAGAGTGGGGTCGGGAGCAGGATGCGGAGCGGGAACGAAAGCGGGGTCGGATACGAGGTCGGGTGCGGGATTAAGAGCGGGGTCGGAAGCGGGGTCGGAAGCGGTGTCTCTGGAAGGGATGACAGCAAAGCGATATACGAGAGCCTCAGGAACATCCAAGTGAAAGAACTGTTGCGCCACAAAACTCCTGGAGGCCAGGATCTCTTTTGACTCCAATTGTTTCATGTACCTTCATAAACACATACTATTTTCCATATTTTTTTAAATAACGGGTTTCTCTTTCCTAAAGAGAAAGTTACGAAGTCTCGTAGATAATTGAAAACATAATTTAATTAACTACTAACATTCTGACAGTTATTATCTGAGAACGATTTTTCCTTGAACAGTGAAAGAAAGGGGTGAGAACGAAAGCTTATACTCGAGATACCATAAATAACAGAGAGCTGCATTTTTGTGGGGAGGGAGTGAAACTAGGGCTCTCTTTTGCTCTTTGCGTTTAAACGAAAAACGTTGAAAGGGCCTCACTCCGCAGTGCCTGCAGCCCTTCCTCATCTAGCTGACACGAAAGGGCAAGGGTTGGGGTGAGGCGAGACGCGCCACGCGCGACGAGGGAGGGGAAGGGGGAGGGGGAGGGGCCAGTAGTGACGCGCGACGGGAGAACGGATGACAGCGAAGGGAGATGGCAGCTAATTTTGACAGCCGAGGCGCAGAAGCCCCCGGGGCGGCCGTGGTCTTCCGGCTGGAGGCATCCGTCTCCTGTACCTACACGACCGCCCCAGCTCCCCCTTCCCCGAACACACCCTCATCAAACCCCAGCCCATAAATTTCCCGAACACGAGCCTCACCCCATTTGATGTCTAGGACCTCCAAGACCATCGCCGCTCGAGGAGACTGCATATCATCCATAGTGTAAATACGCAGGTGATGTATTACGCATGATGCTGTCTATTGGCGACTATTGGTATTAATCATTGACGACATTCTTTAAACAAACATCTGCGATCATTCAAACTCGTTATTTTTATTTAATATTGAATATTCAATGCGTTTTTCACACAAAAAGTTATACAATTTTCCAAACTTTCCCCAGTTAATTTTGTTCTCATTTATGTCACGATGAATTCTCAAAAGAGGGTACACAAATACAATGATTAGAGCAAAAGTAATGATAATGCTTTCATTCCGAAATGAAGGCTGAAAACTTAACGCTTACACTAGAATTTAATAGCAATAGAATGATGAGTAATAATTATGAAAGTTTTGAAAATAATAATATAGAGTTTTGTACAGATAAACACTTTTAAAAGTTAATATTCATTAAAGTAGTGCACAACATGTATTTTAATTAATAATGAACGTTGTAAAGATAGCAAATATATCACTCCGGAGTTTGTATGTGCTATTCAATGAATAAATGCTGACTTCCTCTGCATTCCGCACCGAGCCAGCGACCAATATGCATCGGGCTCCGCACAGCTCAGAACATTTCAACTTGAAACAGTGTAGTATCAGTAACTTAAAGTTTGTGTACCAACCAGTTAGTCAAACATCACAAGTGCAGTGAACCGTTCTAAAGTCGTGCAATTGATTTTTCAATGTTACTAGCAGTTTCAAACCACCAAGCTCTGACCTAGATCAGAGCATATCGGGAGCCCTGGCAGGAGCGCCAACAGCAGGAGTCTACAACAGTAGAGGAGCCTACAACACAGCCGAAATGGAAGTCACGCACAGCAACGACTAACTCAGGGATCAACACGTCCTCGCAGATTCATGAGGCAGCTCCTTCAGTAGCAGTGAATCTAACGTATAGCAATAGATATGCTCCGCTTGAAAAAAAGTGACCAAAACAAAAATTCAACAACTTAGACGACGAAGGGGAACTACTACTTAGACACAAAGTCGAGAATAAAAAATACCACCCATATTTGTGAAAGACACTCCGAACATTAATTATTGCAACAAAGAGATTGAAAAGCAAATTACCGCTCAATTCACCTCAGATACGGTTAACAAAAAAATAAAGTTATCTTTCAAGTACACAGGGGGTTTTAGAAAGGCTATTCCCATTCCCATTATTGCAGCTGAGTTTGACGAGCAACAAAGTGTTGAGGAAGTGCTAAAAATTAATGCAATATGTAATTTGTGTGTCAAAACTGAAAAAAGACGTAAAACAAATATCACAATAAAATGTTTGAGGTGTCTGGATTTCGGCTATACAAGAAATAACTGTATTAATGAAATTGTATGCGTATTCTGTGCAAAAGAATGAGGCGCGGTAAAATGTCCACAAAAAACTTAACACGAACATGTCACAACTGCAAGAGCCCGCACCGTGCGGTCATTTGTTCCGCAGAATTTAATTATGGTAAAAAAAAATTCGGACACCAACAAAAGCAACAAACTACTACACCTCAGGAGAACTCAAAAAACTATACCTCCGCCCCTATACTCACAACTCGCAATTTCCTTGTCTTCGATATGATCGAAACATACCAAATTTCACATACCAAGAAAACCCAATCAAAAATCTGCAAAACTATCAAAACACACACAAAATTGTAAATAATAACAATAATAATAACACTAAGTGAATAATGCACACTAATGTCAATAACATTACAAATTATTTAATGAACATAATCAATATTGTAATTCCAACCATAATAAACAGTATTCAAAATTCAATTATATCTTAATTTAATAACAATAATGCCAGAACAATGTAACAAAAAATTAAACCTACTAAACTGGAACGCTCATAATAACTCAAACAAAAATGAACTAAAATATTTTTTAGAACATAAAGGAAATCGCGTGCATCAGTGAAAGTCACCTCAGTGCAGACAAGACATTTAACGTATCAGGATATAACGTAATAAGAAAAAACAGAGTAGATCAAAAAGGGAGAGGAGTTTTCATACTCAGTGAAAAGTCAATTCCGTGTATGCAAACTGAGACACCTCACACCCCAGGGTTAGAAACAATTGCAATTAAAATCCCTGTAAGTAACAGAATTACAACCATAATAACAGCATATAAACCACCCCATAACATTAAAGAAAAACTCCAACATAATTTCTCTTCAACAGAATACGCCTATGATTCTACATTCAAGTGATTCTACAATGATTCTACAAGGTGATTTAAAGGCAAAACATGTTAACTGGGGTTGCACAGTTTCCAACAATGCAGGCTCTCAAGTACTCAAAATAATAACAGACTTACACTTGAACACAATTACACCTTACGAACCAACTCATCTCCCACATGACAGCAGTAAGCACCCAGATATATTAGACATAGCAATTACTAACACAGTACAGTATATCATTCAATCCCAGTATGCGAGATGGATTCAGACCATCTTCCAGTATTAATAACCACCAAAATAACACCTCCCCACATGCTCCAACTCAGAAACTGGAAATCATTTAGGAAAATAGTGAGAGCCAAGACACCACAATTCAAAATATTAAACTCCCCTCAAGAAATAAAAGAATCTGTCATGCAGATAAACTGAATAAAAATAAACACAATAAAGCACTCGCAAGACATCAAACTCTCATATTCTTTCTAAGAGAAAAAACCAAAACTATCCAAAGAAATAAAAAAAATAATCAACATACGCAATAAAGCTAGAAGGCTGTGGAGCAACATTAGAATTCCACAACTGAATAAAGAACTAAACCTCCTCAATCAAATAACAAAAAAAGGAATAAATATACACACTCAACAATCCTTCGACGCCAAAATAAAATCATTAAATACCTCAAACAAATCCCTATGGCACTTCTCAAAATGTCTTCTAAACATAAAAATTATCATGACACCCCTCAACACGACACAAAGTATAAAATATGCTCCCCAAGATAAGGCAGATGCGCTAGCAGAACACTTCGTTCAAACATTCAAGCCTAATAATACACCAGTACATCCAGCCCACCAGGCAATTTATTCAAATGGAACACCAAACTATGACGTCCCTCAGAGAATAAAATTCATTACACCTACCGAAGTCAAAACCCTCATAAAAAATGTGCCCAAAACAAAAGCACTTGGACATGACCTAAATAGCCACCAAATATTAAATAACCTGCAAAAATATATAAATATTAAATAATCACTCAGATTAGGCTATTTCCTAAGAACTTGGAAAATATCAAATATAATCCCGATCCCTAAATCAAACACAAATCATAGTCTTGCAGCGAAATATAGACCAATATGTCTATTTCAAAACTATTTCAAAAATATTTCAAAAATAATTTTAAAAAGACTGAATAATCGTCTAATAAAGCTTATACCAAATAATCAATTTGGATTTAGAAACCATATCTCAAGTGCACACCAATTATTAATAATAACTGAATACATTCACACTGCCTTTCAAGAAAAGAAACACACAATAGCAATACTCTTAGACGTATCTCAAGCTTTTGATAGAGTCTGGCACCCCGGATGAATCTACAAACTCAAAACAACAGAAACACCTAAATAATTACTATACATCATCACAATTTATATCAGACAGATCTTTCACAGTAACCATAGACAACCATAGCTCCAACCCACGCACAATAGAAGCAGGACTTCCACAAGGCTCACCCCTATTTCCAACGCTATTTCATCTTTACAGAGCAGATATCCCCATCACACATCACACACAACGTGCACAGTTCACCTAGCCAAATAAACTAGACACCATCCAACCAACCTATCAAATAGTTAGGACTAAATCTTGACACAAAATTCAACTGAAAAAAAAAACACACAAATATTAAAATACAACATGCCAAAATCAGATCAATCCAACTCAAACCAATACTGAATAAAAACTCCAAACTTCATTAACAAATGCAACAACACTATATAAAACTATCATAAGACCCTTAATGTTATATGCATGTCCCATCTGGACAAATGCTGCACCATCCAACGTAAATAAAATACAAATAATATAGAACAGATTTCTCAGAATAATCACCAACAACTCCATACAGAATTAAACATGAACTCAATCGCCTATCAGATAGGACGCCTATCCAATAATTTCTACTCCAACAAACACAATAGATCAACTAAAACAATACAATTTAGCCTCAACGAACAACACACATACCAGGATAAACAATAGATATCCGTTCGATTCCTTCCACAAAATATTCTCAAACAATTGTGAACAGTAGATACTCTCATGAGGAATCTACCCCAATGTAGTAGTAATAGTAGAACTAGGTTAAGAATAGTTTAAGTTAGCTATAAGTCCACAATACATATGAAAGAGTATTAACTGATCAGTGTACAACCCAACAAGCAATAAATAAATGAAAAAACTTCCTTTGCTCCACGCTGTATCTGCAAACGATTATACAAAATATGCATAATATACTTGTAGATTGTTTTATGGTTTATAAGTTATATGAAAGTTCGAAATTTTTATAAAAGTAATCGACCTTTCCTTGTTTCGGTCCCCTTTTTTTCACGAAAAACGGATAATTCGCTTGTAGTTTCCTAAACCAGGAAAATTATTTTTTTAAATGTAACTTTTTAATATGAAATACGCATATTGTTCAAATACCTCAAATAAAAATAATATAATGGAGGCACAGAGTGAGCTGTGAGATTCAATGGAAATTAATTCGAATCACGAGAAACTCAATATGATGTGTGCGTATTTGATTAGCTAAACAAATAAAGTTTGTATTTGAGCAAATTTAGATTCCTTTTATATTAATGATATTTTATTGTATTCACAATTCCTGGAAATGTTGTTATGACGTGTTTATTTTTTTGTTTTTTAAAATTCTATATCACTGGTCTAATGTTTAAACATAAGTCGACGCAAATATAGAAGCAGCAATCATTCGCAACATGCAAACAATGCCCCACCACACAGTTTCAAAGGAAATTCATTTTTAATCTAGAGTTCGCTGCGAGAAGCCGTACAGTGCACATTCGGGCGCCCACAGTTCTCTCATCGCGTGTGTCCAGATTGATTGTATAATTAATGTCGTGTACAACAATCTCACCGTTTTTCACATAATAATAAACAGTTTATTTTGGCAGCATTGTATTTTTAATATTTTCACTAATAAGTTCAATATCAACCAGTGGCTGTAAGTGGCATAGAACGAACAAACATGATAACCCCGACTTGGGAATGCAATGGGAACTTTATATGCAACTAGCATTACTCATTACGATGCTCCAGTAGCACAAATGCAACTATTGCATCAGCAGGAGCATCATTGTATCAGCAACTTCATCACCAACAGCAACTACAACTTTTCCAGCTGTAGCAAAAACAATCTTCTACTCAACAAGGTTAATCGTTTATTCAACAGCTACCACAAACAACTCAGCCGGAGGAACCGCATTTCAGCGAAGAGACGCAATTTAAAACATTAAACGAAACGCTATCAATGCAGTCAAATGTAAGTAAACGAAAAGAAGTGACAATGAAAACTATGCCAGTATGCAAACTTCATCAAGATTCAAAGCGTTACAAAACTCAAAAACAATGATCTTAATACTTCAGAACAAGGTTTAAAAATACTGCCTACAATTTTGCACCATTGTGCAAAACCAATCAAATGATCACTGACATTAAATCAGTCGCAAAGTGATTTTATCAGCAGGTGCACAACTAAAAGTTTGATTCTCCTCAATAGAAGATTGCCATCATTTTATACAGTATTATGCAGATAAGACGAAACAATTCTATTCATTCCGCAACCCTTTTATAAAGATTTTAAATGCTCTGCCGAAGAGCATATCTACATGTTACTTGGAAGGTAACAATTTAACAGGACTTGAACTCATTAAATACCCAATAGCAATAAGTGATGACATTATTCGACAAAAAGAAAAATACACTCAAAATATGTGCTTTAGAAACAAATGACACTAAAGAATCTAAATAAATTTCCCCTTTAAAGCGCCATTTGCGTTGTGTAATACAACTTCAACCAAATACGCTATCAAAAAAATACCCAAATCAATGTAAACGTTGTCAAAGTTAAGGACAATCACAATCAAATTGCCTTCTCACTCCAAGGTGCGTACAAAAGATCCAAAGTTTCTCATCATTATTCGCAATGCTCAAAACCGAAAAGCACTAGCCCGAATTGCGTAAACTGTGGCGAGGAACACAGCAAATTACAAAGGCAGTCACGTTTTTAAGGAAGCGCAACAATCACATCCAAAATATTCACGCTGAACATAAGTCAGGGTCAAAACAGAAACACCGCTGTGCAACAATGACACTCGTGTTCCCTCGGCTCTTTGTCCTCCAATTGTCATTTCTCTTTGCCCTCCAATTCCCAATTGTCGCTTCTCCAACGCATAACTACAATAGTCTCACAAGTGATGGCAATAATTCCGCAAATTCAGAGGATTGTAAGTCAATGTTGGTTAATTTCCATAATGGAAAATAATAAAGAGTTTTAACTAACTGGTGTGCAAACGGAATTAAAAGGCAATGATCATTTCTAGAAATGTTTCTACACAAAAATAGCTATCACTTGCGTAGCAGAAACGCACGTATAGCAGAAAACCATAACTGCGGAGGTGTAACTATTGTACTACGTTTTAAATCGAAATCATGAACTCTCAACCCAGCTCTACAAGTCGCGAAACTATCGCTGTTACCGTAACCAAAGATAATAAACACTTATCGTACGTAATAATACCAGTTTAAAAACGGCCGTGTAGACAATTTCCGCTAAGAGAATACAACGAAATATTAAACAATCCTAACGTTATTCGTTTAGAAGATTTATATAGTAAACCCCAAGCCTGGGGTTGCAATTGCACATTCAGTAAGGCATTAATTTCCAATTCTTTGTAGTTTACAACAGCATAGACATAATAGCACTAGGGCAAGATACTAAACCTCGTTGTAATAACAATAACCCTTCATTAGTTATATTATCCTAGACATTTTAGACATGACGGTGTCTAAAAACATCCAATTGCTCATAACACAAAGAGTCCTTCAAGAATTAGATTCAGTCCATTGCCTGGTTATCATAAAACGAAAATCCTGACACCCCTCCGAGTTTCGTGATCCTTTCGTTGCCATGGGGCACTGAAGGGCAAGTCAACTGGAATATACACTCATCGTCATAAAAAAAACTGCACCCAGAAGAAAAAAAGTGGATTGCGATCATTGTTGGCAGGCAGGTAGAGGGTACCACACATACAAAATGGTTATACTATCACATTTGTAGGCCCAACATTTATTGCGCTACACGGCCACAGACGACACATGTTAGTCAGTTCATCATTTTACAGGCTTGCAAACCTACTTGTGCTGATACAGAAGACTTCGGCTCATCCATCAGGACGAAGTAACACCACTCGCAATTAACACAGATGTGTGATTGAAGTGCGAGTGCAGAGAACCGCTGCCGGCTTTGCAATCAACCAGACTAAACAGTTCGACATCCAATGAGTGGGTACTCTGCTTTCGAACAAACAGAACACTAGAATCGCTTAACTATGTTGCTGCAGTAATCCGTCAGGTCCTGGCTGTAAATCAGATGTGTCATACGATTATTAAGTTCTAGCCGGACTTAGTCCTGGAGAAAAACCTTGCACGTGCTTGTGGAACACTGCAATTAGCAATGCATTCGCCGTATACAAACGAATGCAGACACAGAACCTTGACACGGATCATGCGATATCTTCCCTTCCTCATCCTTGTTCTCTCCTTGCCAATTCACACATGTAAACACGCACACTTATTCCTACATGAACAAGTATAATGCAAGGACCCCATAAATCGGGAGGTTAGAGTTTGTCCCGACTGGGCATTGCCCCACTGGCAGTGATACATGGAGAGGGAAATCGCCGCAAATCGGTGACGGTAGGTCGGCGCCGGATCTCACGTTTTCGCGAGGCAGGATCTTTGTAAGAACAACAAGATTTACAACAGAAATAACATGCGCTACATTTTCGTGACTAATGACTATGGCAGTTGTGCCAGGAAACACGAAATAATCAATCACTTTCCATCTGGCGTTTAAACAGGAGTGATGGTACGACATTCACTGTCGATAAGCAAAGGACCATCTCCGCATTCGCTCTCACGATCGCTGGAAAATTGTGTGGAAGCAGGATTAAAATGTGAGTCCTACATCTGTAAATTAAAAAATCGAGAACTACAAGGTTAAGATGAATAGCTTCCAAATACCTAAAATCTCACGATTGGATTATATTCACCTACCATTGTTTACATGAATAAAGTTAGATGAACTTTTATCAGGACTATTTTTTCTGCCACGACTTTTGCCAAACTTCCACTACAGAATGACATCTAGTTTTCGGCACTGTAATAGTTCAGTTCCTATTATCTAACTCACTTAAACATATACAAATTATCAAGATTATTAACTTAAAAAAAATCACTAGCGCCAGGGGTTTTCCTGAAAGTGATAGAACGTTTAAGTTTGCTATAAGGAATGACATTTAGATCGCTTAAAAAATTTTCGCTACCGCTTGCGCAGTAGAGAGAATGTTATGTAATGCAGTACAAAAAAACAGCGTATTTTCGGTAGAAAAAAATCCGCCAACACATACCCGAATCCATGTTTGAGGGTCCTTGATACCGAAAAATCGAATATCGGCAAAACGTCTGTCTGTCCGTGCGTCTATCCGTCTGTCTGTGAACAATTCTAGCAGCTAAACTGTTCAGTCAATATTCTCCAAATTTCTATTCTCCAATCAATCTGATTGATGTGCGGCCTCTTGAATTTGAAACTGATATTTTAATTTTGGGGGGTTTTTTACATGAAGCCCCTGGGACTACTTTCAAAATTTTAAAAAATGGCTACATCTTTTTTTATTAAATGATTTTGTTGGATAGTGAGAAAGACGTTTGTTGCGATGTGAAAAAATGGTGCAGGTTTCATGTTCATTAAAAACTTGATTTTTGGAAAATTGCGAAAATTAAACATTTTTTCGGCGTCTTCCTACAGCTACAATTATGAACATAGAGATTTTCCCTTAATGAAATGTGTTCCTTAAAGATAGATTGTGAAATAAGGTCATGTACAAATTTTCGAAAATTGGAGTACTTTTTCGCGCAATATTGCTTGAAAATACGAGCAAGAAATAGTGCTATTTTAGCACCACTAATTGATCATTGCGTGGCGCCATTCGAAAAGGTGGTTTAGAAGATTACATAAAAACTGAAGCGTTTTGAGCCAGACGCGGAGACAAATGTAGGTCAGCTTTCATCTGCAAACGTGCGAAATCGTGAACACGCAAATTCCACCGTCGAAATATTTAGCTTAAAAACAGAAATTCACAGGAAAACGTACGATACGATTTCGTGCAGCGATCACTCAGTTGCACCTCTCCAGCTATAACTCGAGAGTTATTACTATTTTCACGACCAACAGTATGCATACACTCGAGAAATAAATACGTGGCTTTAATGAGCGGCGTGATTTACAACCGTGCCTGAATCCTGAACAGTTTGTTGCGGTTGGCCTAGGCCGTCGGGGCTCCCCAACGGCGTCTTCGGTGTCGGCGGTGGGCGCGGGCGCGGCGGAGCGTGAGCGGAGCGGGTGCGGAGCGGGAGCGGAGCGGGAACGGGAGCGAGCGGAGCGGAGGGAGCGTGTCCGCGGCGGCCGCCCGCGAGCTCCTCTTCCTGCCGGAGCTCTGCGAACAAGCGCCGCTGGCACGTCACGGGCACTCGACACGCCGCGCTTTATGGACCTCTTTACGAGGCCGGCGCCGGTTCAGCCCTCGTCTGTTTGTCCTGGGAAAGTTCACGCCCTGTATGTTGCGGCTGTGTTTATTTTTATTTAGGAAAACTTCCCATAAGATTAGCGTGGCAAGCGAAGCGGGTTCGGCGCAGGGGGCGCTCGACGTCGCCGCCGCCGCCGTCGCTTCCCACGCGCCGCGCGTCGAGCACCGGCGTTTCGCAGGCGGCGGCGGCGGAGGTGGTGACGGCGGTGACGCTGACGATGGTGGTAGCGGTAGTGATGATGGTATAAATACTAGGGGAAATGGTGGTATTGGTGGTGGTGCCGGCGGTGTCGGTGTTGTTGTTGTTGTTGTTGTTGTTGGTGGTGGTGGTGGTGATGGCGTTGGTGGTGATGATGGTGTTGATGGTGATGGTGGTGGTGATGGTGGTGGTGATGATGATGGTGGTGGGTGTGGTGATGATGACGATGGTGGTGATGGTGGTGGTGGTGGTGATGATGGTGTTGGTGGGTGGTGGTGATGATGGTGTTGGTGGGTGGTGGTGATGGTAGTGGTGGTGGTGGTGATGGTGGTAGTGATGTTGATGGTGGTGGTGGTGGTGGTGGCGGCGGCGGCGGCTGCGGAGGTGGGGGCCACAGTGGGTAGTGGGGGTGGCGGTGTAACGGGGGCAGGGGATGCCGAAGGCAGTTGCGAGGGTGGAGAAGTTGCAGGGGTGTTGCGGAGGGTGGAGCCGGCAGATGTGGTGATGACGGGGGTCAGCGGCGAGGGCGAAGTCGAGGGCGGAGACGAGGGCGAAGGCGAATGCTCTGCGGACGGTAGCAGTTGGAGAAAGCATATACAGGTGTAAACTGGGTAGAATATGCAGAAAGTTGAAAAAAATAGTATAGTTGTTATTTACGAAACGGGTATTGAAATGAGCTGTTACGATACGAGTATCGTACGACGTTTTGTGCCACTTGTAAAAGTTCAAAAGTCTTAATATTTTCATTTTAGTATTGACTACTCCTCCTGGGAAAAAAGGTTATAACACATGTTGATGGTAGAGCAAGGCCACAGTGCGTTCGAACATTGAAATAATGACGATAGGAGTTGCGTGGTGTAGCTACACTGGAATCGCTTATTGGTAGAGGAATTTTTACTTCGTGAATGACTGAGATATTAATAATTTGTTATGATTTGATTTAAATTATTTAGTCAAAGAGCAGTAAAAACTGTAGGTGACATATGAGACAGAAGTATCATCTGAGCACGTTTTCTTGAGCTCCAGAATCCCTTACCAATATTTTACAATAAACAGGTGAAAGATGAATTAAAATTTTAAAAATAAAATAAAAATAAAAATATCATAAAAAATAAAAATAAAATAAAAAAATTGCGAGATAGGCAAGATTTGAAAACTAGACATTTTCTTTCCTGAGTTATAGAAAATTTATTTGCATCGGTAAATTATGAACCATGAAATTGATAGACGAGCGAATTATATTGTTAATTGCTTAATACTAGGAAAGTCAAGAAATTAGTACATGAAAGAATACAATATATTCGACAAATTAATTTATAGAAAACAACCACAAAACAACCCCAACAAATTAATTTCTGAAAAAGTCATGATACTTTATCTTACTTTTAAAGCGGAAAGAGAGAAACCCAGTTCAATGTGATCTCATTACTCCACACTACGAAGCACCATTACAGTCAAGTGAGCTACAACAATACATACTTTCTTGATTTATTGTAACTGCTCCAATATATCATACTACACAAGCCAGCAGAAGTATTTTTAACTAGCAAATGTTTGTTTTTGTTCGCGCCGACACTCAAACTCAGATCCATCCAGTTAACTCACTGTACGTTTTACCACTACACCATGTAGTCGCTCACTTGGGCCGACTCTAAAAAATTGAATTGTCCCTCCCAATATTCCAACGAGCAGTTTTCGAAACTCACACCTGTGACTTTCTTTTAAGCGTCCCCTGGAAAAAATTTCAAGAAAAAATTTGAAGCGTTTTTTTTAAACGTGTTCTTTATAAATAACATTAATTTCAACACATGCATACACATAAATAGCATTAATTTCATGCAAAAGCTACTAGTTTTTCTCAAAAAGTTGTGCATGTTCTTTTTTTAAAAAGCCGATTATTTAGAACAGATTTTATTTGAGGAAAAAGTTCTATCTCCAATTTTGTAGTAATTATTTACAATTTTCAAAATTGCAGAGAGTTCGCTGGAAATGAGACTGCCACCACTTCCTTTACTGTCCTTAGATATATATGAGGATAAATTTTAAAGAAATTTTAAGCCGTTTTTTAAAGAAAGTTTAAGCCGAAATTTGGAACCGTTTTTGAGATTTTTTTAACTGCAATATTTCACGCGAAATTACGAGGAAACTACTCATTGATTCGAAAATTAGTGCATGACGTTATTTCAAGATCTGTATTTCAACGATAGATTTCATTAACGAAAAAATCTCTACTTTTAATATTGCATTTGTAAGAAAGCGCCGAAAAAATTGAACTTTTCCAATTTTCGAAAAATCACGGATTTCAACAAAAATGACACCTGCAACATTATTTTAAATGTGGTTTACGCTATTCGAGGACAATGATTAATAAAAACATTTAGAGACATTTTTAAGACAATTTTGAAAAGGTTGAGGCTTCATCTAAATATCTCCAAAATTCAAAGTATCTATTTCAAATTCAGAGGGTCAAAAGCTCAAAATTTGACCGGAGAATATCAGTTTTGGAGTAAATCGGCTGAACGGATTTGGAGCTTTTAGTTTTGACCACAGACGTGGAACGGGGAGAAGGGGAGACGGGCAGCCGGGCAGCGGGACAGTCGCTTAGACGGGGTGACAGACAGACGGACGGACAGACATGTAGTCACGTGCAATCAGAATCCGCGTCGTGTTGGTCCTTAATACTAAAAAATCATCTGACGTCAAAACGTCTGTCTGTCTGTTCTTCCATCCATCCCTCTGTGATAACACTAGCGCCTAAACCGCTCTGGGGATTTTCTCCACAATGAATGTTCTCCAATCGATCTATATGCACTCAAGACCCTACGAGTTTGAAACGGGAATTTTGATTTTGGGGGGTAATTTACATGAGGTATCAACATTTTCGAAAATTTCTCAAAAATGGATCCAAATTATTGGATGAAACTTTGCCCTCGGAGAGCGTAAAAGACGCTTAAGAAAATAATTTAGAATTAATTTTCGTTAAAATCTTTGATTCTTCGAAAACTGCAAAAGTTTAGATTTTTCCGGAATCTTTCTACAACTACAATATTGAAGATAAATAGTTTTTTCTAATGAAACCTGTTGTTCAATGTCAGATCTTAAAATAAGGAATTATCATGTACAATTTTTAGAAAATACGAGTAATCTTTGTAAAATAAGGTAATTTTGCGTGAAATACGGCAATTTTCAAATTTTTAAACAATTTTTTTCACAAAACGGCACCAATTTTTTCTTTAAAATTTATCGTTGTACGTATGAAAGGACGGTAAAAAAGGGGAGCTAGTTTCATTTCCAGCAAACTCTCTGTATTTTCGAAAATTGCAAAATTGTAACACAAATATTTCAAAATTGAAGATTGCAATTTTTGTCTTAAACAAAATCTTTTCTAACAACCAGCTCTTTAGAAAAGGTCACAAATACGTTTTTAAAAACAAACGAATAGTTTTCCCGTAATTTGTATTGGGAATTTATGCAATTTAGTTTGAACTTTAGCAAGAATTTTTCTGTCGAAAATTTCTCGTTTTTCCGGCGCACGAATACAACACTTTTTCTTTCTAGAAAGTAAGGGCGAGAAAATAAAATTAAATCTTTAAATAATGTTATGTTTTTTAAAAAATAGCAATATTCGCGTTGTGGTTGAAGTTAATGCAATTAATCAAAAAAATATTTTCTCAAATACTGTGAACAATGACACAAGCCTCATTATTTTTAAAATCTGAATTTTCGAAAATTGTGAAAGTTAGAAATAATGTGAAAAAATATGCGCTGTTGCTGCACCAGTGATGTCTTTTGCTTGAATACCACAGAGCACAAACTTTATGTTTGAGTATTTGTCAATTCCAACGAAGCAAAGCAAATGCGGGGAAGAAAACAGATGCAATGAACTTAGTACATGGAAGAATATGATTATTTTTGTAATTCTTGTTTTTTTTCAAATTTATTAATTTTTGTCATTTAGATTTTGATATTAAATATTGTATATATTAGAAACTCTTGCATTAACATTTATTAATGTCAATAAAACTTAATATTTCATATCACGAAGAACATCTGATATCAAGTACTACACCATGTCACTAATTTGTGTAGGTTAAGTCAACTTAACTACCAAATGCAGAAGCCTTTTTCAAACTACTGCCCCTCTTTCTTCCGCATATTTTGCTAGAATCTAATACATTCCTAAAAGGTAATCGACAGAAGGGAAAATCTCCATTAGTGTTGCAGCCAAGATATTCGATGTTTCTAATGATCTGTTGGGAATTGAGGGACCGGTGGATGCTTTGTAATCTCTTCGAATGCCACAGTGTTGGAAAACGTGCTTGTGGTGGTGTCGGGGACTTCAGAGGTATCTGCTGAGGCAGAGATGACGGAGGAAGGTCCGAGACGGCGCTCAAAGACATTTACATATCTACAAAGAGCAGCGTTGGTTTGAACCAATTGAATCCAAGCACGAGGTTGATGTTCCCGCGGGGCTTTGTGCACCGAGCGTAAGGACGAATGAGGACATGGGGAGGATAAAGAGTGAGTGAGTAATACAACAAAATAGAAATATGTTTTGGGAGGCATGAACGTGTGTGAAGGGGAGCTCGTGCGAGTATAATAATGGAACCACTAAAGCGGTGCATAAACTCCAGGATCTGAAAGTGGTGGTGGTGGGAGTGGGAGATGTTTCTGAAGAACAGTTGGGGATGTCGAAAGAGAAGAGGTCTCCAGGAAGGTGAACAAAAGTCAACAACAGATTGAGGAAAGAACAGCAGGCATTCTGTGACCAAGCAAAAGAATGGAACGGGTCGCGGCGAGGGCGGCAAGGGAGGTGGGCCAGAGTTAGGGGCTGCGTGCCGCTGAGCAGTGCGCACGACACGTTTTATCGACCATCACAGGGACAAATGACGCAGGAGCGACTTCTGGTGCCGCGATGCCGAAGCTATGCACCCGCTTCGGTCGCCCCAGAGCCCCGCCGACAGCCGTCGCCGCTTTTCCGTTGTATTCAGTCTCCACAGCGCCTTTAGATAATCGTTGGCAAGGCCACGGTGTAAG
Source organism: Acheta domesticus (assembly GCA_031308135.1). NCBI lineage: Eukaryota > Metazoa > Arthropoda > Insecta > Orthoptera > Gryllidae > Acheta > Acheta domesticus. The sequence goes on along the minus strand of JAHLJT010008446.1, from coordinate 259,026,714 downwards.
ATGTACAGGTGTGTCAACTAGCCGCCTTTTGGGCAAAATTTTTGAAGCCAGTTTGAGGCTAGTTCCTTGCTTATCCGTACGGTGCGCACGATCGGATTGGACATTGATGATGGCGTTTCGCGCACTTAGTATTTTCTGGTGTTCTCGTTGCAAGAAAGCTATAACCGTCACTGAATACACATAATTGGGGAATCGCTACTGTAAATGTATCGGGATCTTTTAAGACCTATTATACAGACTTACAGGGGTGTTAATTTTTTTCAAATATTTTGTAGCGAGAGCCATGCATATTTGCAATTATATGATTTAAGTACCAAAGAATGAGGATTTCCATTTAAAAACTGGAGTTGGAGTTATAACAACAGAAAACAATAGGGATTACATTTACGAAAATCACTTAAACAGTGATTTACCATTCATCTCACATTCATCTTGTTCAGCAGTCAACAGGTTTGTTCTTTGCAACAGTATATTCATCACTGACCCTCATTGAAAATCTATTTCAGTGTCAATTATAATTTTCTAGTAATGTTTTACAAATTTAAAAAATGTAGTTTATTATAATTCAACTCAATTCTTTATTTCAATATTAAATAATATTCAATTTGTACATATTATTTTCTGAAATAATTACAATTTTATGACTTACAATTCTCAAAATCACATAACCTACTTACAAACAGTGTACATATACAGTTTACATACATTCTTAATTTTCTAAATATATTAATGTACATAACTGTTACGTAAGTAACTTATGAATAAATTTTACATTTATTGCATAATTATCATTATTAACATTCATTTGCCTATATTTAAATTTCAAAATGCTGTTGGATATGTGCAAACCATTCATTGTAAAATTGCTTTGACTATGAATTTACAAAGAAGAATAATTTACTTTAGAGAAAAGCCTTGTTATTCTTGTAACTTTTCATGACATCTGGTGACAGGTAGAATATTAGATTAGATTAGATTAGATTTATTTAAACTGCAATTGGGCATAACCCGGTGGCAGCTAATTACAAAAACATAAATATACACAGCCTTTCTGTAATATAGAACTCCAAAACCACTAATAATAATAATAATAATAATAACAACAACAACAACAACAATAATAATAAAAAGAAGAAGAAGATGCAAATTATATACTAATTGTAGTAATAATAATGGTAAAATAATGATAATAATATTAAAAACTGACTGATTCATAAAACATTAAATTACATTAAGAGAGAAAACACACACACACACTGCATTAGTATTACACTGCACTTCACTGCACTTCACTTCACTAAGACCTGAAAACATTTCCTTCTTTATTTCTCTGCTATACACTGCACTACACCTCACTTCACAATAGAACACTTATGCATCGCTATATAACCCACTATTCTCCCTCATTTACTTAATAATACCCTAAATTAATTTCCTAAACCGTTGAACACTTTGAGGAAAGGGTTCAAAGGTTTTTGCAGGCAATCTATTCCATTCCGTAATCGTTCGATTTGTAAAAGAAAATTTCCCGACATCCGTTCTCTGCTGTCTTAAATTTATTTTGTGCCTGTGATCCACTCTACTGATGTATGTAGGAATACATAGCCGTCGATTAATTTCTTTCCAAGCTGGATGACCATTATAAGCTTTATACAAGGCGCAGAGTCTTGCTACTGATCGCCTGTTTTTGAGTGAATCCCACCCTGCCGTTTTCTTGTCCCTGAAAGTAAATTTAGCTGCCCTATGCTGAATCCTTTCCAAGTGTTTACACTGCATAATCTTGTGCGGATCCCAACAAATTGTTCCATATTCCATTATTGGACGAACAAGAGATAAATAAGCAATTTCCCTCGCGTTTGCCGTACTCTTTTTTAGGATGCGCATTACAAAGTGAAGAGATCGCCAGGCTTTCCCTACAACAAAATCTACGTGTTTTTTCCAACTTAATTTACTATCGAAATGAATTCCTAGGTACTTGCACGAGGAAACTCTCGGAATAATATCATTATTTAAACGGTAATGTGTTTCACTGTAATTATGACCCCTGCCAAAAGTGATGGATTTACTTTTAGAGCTATTTGTGAACATTCCGTTATTTTCCGCCCCACTAATGTAACGCATCAAGATCCTTTTGCAGTATTTCTTCATCTCTTTTCGAGTTAATACTACGATATATTATGCAATCGTCTGCAAATAGCCGAACATTTGAGGTTAATTGCGCCGGCAGATCATTGACGAAAGCTAGAAATAGAAGGGGTCCAATGACACTCCCCTGCGGTATTCCTGACGTAACGCTTGCCCCGGAAGATAACTCTTGTCCAATTCGGACTTTCTGTTTTCTATCTCGCAGAAACTCGCTAATCCACGCCACCACCCTGGGATCTATGCCTGAATTCATTAATTTCTGTACAAGCCGATCGTGTGGAACGACATCAAATGCTTTAGCAAAATCTATAACTACTGCATCTACTCTCCCGCCCGCGTCAATTTCATCTGCTAGATCCTGAAATAGCGTGACTACCTGACTTTCGCATGAATAACCACTCCTGAACCCGTGTTGCCCATCGTAGAGCCATTTTTTAATTTCCCATTCTTTCTTAATGTAACTCCCAACTAGATGCTCCATAAGCTTGCACACCACTGACGTAAGACTTACCGGCCTATAATTGCATAATTTAGTTTTGTCACCACTTTTAAAAATTGGTACGACAAAGGCTAATATCCAATCTTCCGGTACTTTTGAATTATTCAAAGACACGTGAAAAATTCTAATTAGGTACGGTAATATTGCCTTTCCTGCCAGTTTAATTAAATCCGTAGAAATGTCGTCTGGACCCCTTGACTTACCATTTTTCATTGACTTTACTTTATTCCATAGAACGTTTACTTCAATATTAAACTGATTCGCAACCGAAGGCCCTTGAATAAATGGATGGTCCGTACTATTTTTGAAAACCGAACTAAAATACTTATGAAATGCATCCGCTTTTGCCCGATTGTCAGTAATTAGCTTGTTTCCATTTTCGCGAATAACTGGGATATCCTCTTTATTTCCCTTCCTTCTACGAACATATTTATAAAAGCCTGTCCAGTTATTTCCCTTCCCACCTAGAATATTCTTTAAATATGCCTCCTGAGCAATTTTCTTTTCGCGCTCCAATTCTTTTGAATGATTTCGAAAATATTCATATGCTCGCTACTACGCTTTCTATTCTTAAATGCCTTTCTCGTTATCCTCTTCATTCTCCTAATTTTTGGCATTGTAGTATTCTGGATCCGGATTATTTTTTAGAATTTTGCACGGAACAAACTTTGCAAAGCTTCGTATATAATATCTTTAAACACGCCCCATATTTCTTCCATACCGCCCTCTGTCTTAGAAAGCGGTCATATTGTCCCTAAAGAAGCTTGAAGCCCGCTTACATTTGCTTTCTTGTTATTGCCGTACTTTCGTTCCTATTGTAATGCCTTTCCTTGAAATATTTCCGTCTAAGTCAAGAAGAACCGCTTTGTGGTCACTAATACCCTCAACAACTTCACAAGATATGAAAAGTTCTTTCGGCCTAATTAGGTAGACATCCAAAATCGCATCCTGTCGCGTCCCGGTCCGAACTACCTGGATAAAACCCTCTTCCCAGACCAGCCCGTTTACTAAATTTTGGACTTTCCCTTCGCTAACGGTTCCCTCCCACTTACGCTCGGAATATTTAAGTCGCCTCCAATAACAATAGCATGGACATTTTCGTTTCCCGTTCTCTGAATGATGTTATCTAAAATGTCATATCCATCGCTCGGAGGCCTATAGCATGCAATAATTCTAAAACAGTTCCTGACGTAATAATTTCTATTCCCATCATTTCAAACTCTCTACTGACCCACTCTAATCTAATATTAATGTCCTCTTTGACGCAAATAAAGACTCCGCCCCCTCTGCTAATTCTATCCCTCCTAAGGATCTTGTAATGGGAATGAAAAATTTCAGAGGACCCGATTTCCTCAGTTAGCCACGACTCAGTCCCTATCACTATGTCGGGATCGCAGGCATCAACTAGATTCCAAAACTCTATTTCTTTATTGATTATACTACGACAGTTCACCTGCAACAACCTAAGGAACCCCTTCCTCACCTGAAAGTGTTCTTGAAAGGGCGCGTCCCTCGAAGTCGCTGCCTCTGTCGTCGCCTCCGCCGCCGTCGTCTCCGCCCTCGTCGTCTCCGTCGCCGTCGTCATCGTCGTCACCGCCGCCGCCGCCGCCGCCGCCGCCGCCGTCGCCGTCGCCGTCGCCGTCGCCGTCGCCATCGCCGTCGCCGTCGCCGTCGCCGTCGCGGCCGCCGTCTCCGCCGTCGTCGCCGCCGCCGTCGCCGCCGCCGTCGCCGCCGCCGCCGACGACACCGCAGTCGCCGCCGTCGCCGTCACAGCCGCCGCCGTCGCCTTCGCCAGCTCAGTCACCGCCGCCGTGTCCGCCGCCTCCGTCGTCTCCGTCGTCTCCTCCGTCCCCGCCTTCTCCACCGTCACACACGTCTCCGCTGAAGCCACCGTTACCGGAGTGAAACCAACAGCCCCCGCTCCTATCGCTGCTGCCGGTAGATTTAATTTGGCCGCGGAACGCGAGACCGGCGGTCGCTCACAGCGTCAACGGGCGACGGGAGGGCGTGTGCAGAATTCAGCTACTCTAGTATAGAGGCCACTGAGCTCCGCAACGCCCCTCCGGTTGAGGTGGACGCCGTCTCGACCTAGTGAGCTCTCTGAGATCCACCCGTTTGGATCCACAAACATGAATCCGAGAGCTTTTGCCACAAAGTCCATGTCCCGATTTATCCTCGCCACCTTACGGGACCAAACATCCCGGCGGCGAATGACGCCACTAAGCACTATACGCGAGGATGGAAAGCGCGTTTTGGCTGCTACCCCAAGTTCGTAGATGTCGCCCATGAGGTGATCAATGAGCGACATCTCCGTAAATTATTGGAGCCTCCGTGAATGATAACAGTTTCCGGGGCTTCCACGTCACTAGCTTCAATTTGCGATTTCAGCTGTTCCACGCGGATTCCCGGAAAGCATTTAACTTGTAGGTTTGCGTGACCTACGTGACGCACAATAGAGTCACCGAACACAACACATTTTTTAGAATTTTTCGTTGCCGCTGAATCCTTGACAACCGATGCAAATGTGGTTGATGCCGTCACCGCCGTGGACACCACGTTTGGGGAACTCGCCGCCGGAGTTGGCGACGTCACCTCTACTGGCAGAACCGCTGTGGCCGGCCGAGCCACCAACGTCACTGCCTCCTCCGTCGCAGTAGCTGCTATCGCCTCCACCTCCGTTACTCTTGCTGCTGCCTTCAAAACTTGCAGCTCCTGTTGAGTCGCTGCAAGCTTAGCAGTAACCTGCAAGAACTCCTGTCGAAGGCGCGACAGTTCACCTCGCAGACCGCCGTTGCAACACTCGACGCACCTCCATGAAACATCCACTGGTGCGCCACGTCGCGTAGATACCGGGCCAGGATTTATCTCCACGCCACCAATTACTAACATCACTGCTATAACTAGCAGTGCAAAGGCGTCCAGAGTGGGAGCAGGGACGCTACCCTTTCTCAGCACGCACGCCACGCGGGCGGCCCAGCCGCCGATGCGGGCCCGGTACATTTCCACGTCGCAGCCCATTATCCCTTTACCTGCGCGAGAGCGATCCCCAAGGCACGTCCGCTCGCTACAACGTCCAGGCACAGACTGATATCTTAATTTCTACTTATGTAGGGCTTTTCTCACACAGAATTATGATTGTATTATTGTCTATTTGTAGTGCTACGGTGGTGAATATAACTGGGCCATGTTGTGATTCAATTGAAAATATCATGGTTCTGGGTGTTGATAAACATCGGAAGGCAAGAATTTTAAATTATTGAAAGTATTTTTATGCGAAATGCATGACCCAATTTGTACTATAGTTGTAACACATTGTTTTTGTAGTTTTAATATTTCTTTCACCTGAAATTTACTTGCATTTTCCCACAATCCTAAATTTTACTGTGAAAAAGTTTCCATATTATTCATGAAACAGTTTTACACGGTTCTCAGTTATCTGAATTGTGTTCTCTCTATTAACTTCTACGAAAACCTAACAACCACTTTTTTTATTTATTTATTTATTTATTTACGTCAAAAACAGTTAAAAACTGCGTATGACGAGCTATGGGGAGAAGTGAATTTTGTGCACGTTTTCATAATTCTGTGGTCTCTATCCTAAACCATATTCTAGTCGAATTTTGAATACAGAAAAGAGATTTTTTTCGAGTTTTGTTGACAAAATATTCGCTCCTATATAATAAAATATATTTTCAAAGGTAAATTAGCTATAAATTTCTGCCCTGAACCCTCATGTTCTTCATGAAAGAATAATACTTTTTGCCGCGATAATATGAAAAACGATAATTTGAATAACTATATTTCCCACTGAAATTCAGAAGACGTGCACAAATAATGAAGTTACATTTATGTCCAGAAGCAAAACAAGGGACCATCTCAGCATTTGCTCAAGGATCAGGGAAACTGGACGAAAACCTGATCGAGATGGGGGCCATCAACCCAGAAACTGTGGTACATACTTGTTACAGGTTCTTTATAATTATACAGTCCAAATGATAAATAATTACATTAACTATCATTGTTAAAATTAATTCTACTTTCCTTTTTGATGCTCGGTATAGTCTCGAATTGTATAGAAACAGTTATGCAGCAGAAAAGATTTTACTTGGGACTTAAACTTTTCTATTGAATTTAATCGTTTAATGTCTTCTGGCAAAGTGTTGTAGAGTAATGTACATGAATTGTATGTGAATTTTTTGTAGTGAGCTGTTGATACTGCCACCTGGTGAATATGATTACTACGTCGTGTGTTATACTTATAGACATCGGCGTTTGCTGAAAATATATTCCCGTCCTTAAGTAAGTCATTTTTGACAAAACCTACTGATTCGTAAATCAGGAGACAAGGTAATGGTAAAATTCCTAGATTAATAAAGAGTGACTTACAAGAATCACGTGGGTTGGATTTGCTTATTATTCGTACAATTCTTTTTTGTAATCTGAAAGTCTGTGAACTATAAGATGTGTTTCCCCAAAATATTATGCCATATCTCAGGCGGGAGTGAACATTGGCAAAATATACACAACGAGCTGTATGAAGGCTGACGGAATTTGAAAGAATTCTGAACGCGTAGCATAATGAGCTTAATTTTGTGTTCAATTCATTTAAGTGGGCATTTCATTTGAGGTTTGACTGAATTGATAGACCTAAAAATTTTGTTACAGTAACATCAGTCAATGGCACACCGTTCATTTTCAATGGAGTACAGAATTTTTTATTTGATATGGAAAACTGCATTGAAACTGTTTTATTTTCATTTACTTTTAATTTGTTATTACGGAACCAATTTGAAACGTCTGATAATGTACTATTTACGCTTTCTTTGTTGCAAAGAATATTTGTATCATCCGCAAAGAGAACTGTTCTTCCGTTTCGAATCGCTAAGGGCATGTCATTTACGTATAATAGGAAGAGAATAGGGCCTAAAATCGATCCTTGCGGGACTCCACGTACAATTGGCAAAGAATCGGAAAGGTGTGTACATAAGGTTCCATCATTCCAGTAAGGTATTTCTACTCTCTGAGATCGTCGTTTAAGGTACGAACATAGCCAATCTAGAGCAATACCACGGATTCCATACGAAGGTAATTTTGAAAGTAAAATGTTATGATCAATGACGTCAAAAGCTTTGGAAAGATCTAAAAATATTCCAATAGTTGCTTCGTTTTGATCCAATGATGAGGCAACATCCTTAAGAAAAGAAAAAATGGCTGTTTCCGTAGATTTTGATTTCCGGAATCCATGTTGGCAATTTGAAAACCCGTCGTGTTTATTCAGAAAGGTTTCCATTCGCACATAAAAAGTCTCTCTAATATTTTTGAAAAAACTGACAAAAGAGAAATTGGCCGATAATTTTGAACTTCATTTTTGTTGCCTTTTTTGAAGAGCGGCTTAATCTTAGCTGTTTTAAAATATCTGGAAAAATTCCGGTGCATAAGGATGCATTAAATATGTGAGTTAACGGGTGTATAATGGCTGGCGCGCACGTCTTTAACAAACAATCCGGAAATTCATCTAAACCGGCCGAATATTTATTTTTTAATTTACCGATTATTTTGAGAATTTCATAGGAAGAGGTTTCGGAAACGAACATAGTGTCTAAGACTTTTAGGGAAACGTCAGATGTGGAATTTTGTGGCTGAAAACCCTTAGTGAGATCGACAGCAATTCTCGAAAAGTATTGGTTAAAGAGACTAGCCACTGTTGCCGGATCGTTCACATCTCTATCGTTATCTTTTAAAACAACATTCTCTATAAGGTTTCACCACTTCTTTTCACTTCCCACCATGTTATCAATTGAAACCCAACATGGCTTCAAAAACATAAAATTAATTTCAAGAACGAAAAATGAAGGTCTTCATTCTTGAAGGTACTTTTTAGAACCACTGCACAGAATATCACCACCATGAATAATCCATGTTCTTACTACAATATGTATATACATAACCTCTATGCCTATATTGAAATAACATCAGTTGCCTTTTTATAATCACATCTTGTCAACAATATGTGCAAAAAACACATTCTCTGGTTCACATTTCACAATCGTGTCCTATGATTTTCGAAGAAGACTAACCATTTGTTTATTCTCAAATATTTTTTCAAACATCAATAAGTTTGTCTGACACCTTTTGGATAGATTCAATTAATCTTCTTCATGAATTATAGTTGCTTCCCTCAAAATTTGTTCGCAATCATCTTCTGAAAATTAAAAAGTTTTAAAAATATATTTTTAATTCATAGGTAGTAAATTACACGTCATGAAGTTTGTAATTGCATATAATTAGAAAAAATCAATAATTAATATTAATTAAAAAATAGTACACAATATGCAAGATACATATTTACCATACCAATAACGTTCAGTATCAGGATCATAGTCATCAGATATGTTTGATGAACAGGCGTGGTGTTCCAATGGCAGTCTCTGTGTCTTTGCCCAACATAACCATTGAAATTTCAACAAAATTAAACAAGAAGGAAAAATAAGATAAACAAATAAATTCTTACATTTGTTAATCTTAAAAATTACCATTCTAATTATCACAAATTCTATCTTCAGGTATGGTCTGTAAATCATATTCTCTACAAGTTACCTTATTAATTTTTTAATATTATTGAAAACTTATATCAAATGCATGTTTACCATTGTAAATATTCCTAGAAACATCACCTGCAAATCTATTTGGATAATCTCCCATTTTTAGTTTTTAGCATGCAAATTTTCAATTTGCATTCTGCATTATATTCTTTGATTGCACAATTTAAGTCCTGGAATTTGTTTCCGCATTGGTGTATAAATAATGATTACACTAGTTTGGTTGTTTATTTTCACAATATTGATTGTGTATGATTTTACAATGACTGTGTACCTATTTGATAATTGACTGATAGAGTAAGGTGAATGGTATATGTACTTACCACATTACGCAGAAAACTTTCATTGTTGAAATTCATGACGAAGTATAATCATTGTCATTTAATTTTCTCCTTTTCTGGGGAAAACTTCAACCTATTTCTTTTTAATATCTTCAATTTCGAACTACTTTGTAAAATTCTAATTTACTTCATGCTCCGGAATAAAGGTTTTACTACGAAGAGATCAGTCAAGTCTACTATTCACCGTGCTATCAATAGAAGCCATCTTGTCCCAACAAAATGCCCAAGTCGTTCACAGCACTTATATAGCGAGAGCTGTGAGAACTAGCCTCACATTAGCTTCAGTTTCAGACTGGGAGTGAACACACCTATATCTCTTATACCGTGACAAGGCGCACAGAAGATTCGTTCACATCACTTACTAGATGCACCCGCTCCGGTCGCCCCAGAGTCCCGCCGACCCCCGTCGCCTCTTTTCTGGTGTATTCAGTCTCCACAGCGACTTTAGATAATCGTTGGTAAGGTGCACGGAAGATTCGTTCGCATCACTTACTAGATCGCACTGGAGAAACCCAATTTACCCTGTTCGACTCAGAGGATCAGAACGAAGAAGTAATGTCGCAGCGAAGTTCTATTCTGAATGTTTGTCCTATTCTGAATGTGTTGAGCAAAACGCAAGTGCCTCATTTGAGAACTCATCCTCTTAACATGTTTCTTACCGACTCGAGTACAAAATCTTAACCAGAGGCTTTAAATAAACAAGAGCTACAACAGCACATAGTTTTCCGAATATGTTGATACGATTACGTAGTATTGTAATAAAGCAATTTCTATCCAACCAATACCTCTTAAAAAAATTATTCACTACATGTAGGGTGACAGATTGGAAAAAATATAATATCTCTAATTTTTGGAAGTTCAAAGTTTTTATACAAATGGCTCTTGTGACACAAAATTCAGCGGGTTGTGCTCTATCCGTTTAAACAGTTGACAGAAACAACGTGGGGCCGGTTTTGAGAAAATCATTTCTAGAAATTTTCAAAAAATTGTAACTATGTGTGTCTGTTCTGGGAAAACTAATATTTATTAAAAACTGCACGAAGAATTTAACGGACTAATCAAGGGGAGTAGATTACATTAGGAAAGAAATAACTAGCTTCAATTTTAAATGTGTAGGAGACGTTTCAAAAAATTGAACTTGTGAAATTGTGCTCTTCACGGACGGACAGCCAGCAATTTTTTTTTTTTAAATCACGTTTTCACTATCAGGAATTCTCAACTTACTTAATTTTATCTTTATTAATTATACGAGAAAATGAATATGCACTGCTGAAAACGCATAACTCTCATTTAATTATATTATTTTCTAAGCATTTAGTTTTTAAGAAAAGAGAAACGTAGCCAAAACATTGAACAAACGAAATGTTTTGACAAAGAATATACTGAGGTAGCAAATCGATGTGGCAAATTGTAACAAAATTGTCAACAGCTTTGAAGAGACTATAATGAAATAAATTATTCCACAAACAGATAAAATGTCCCCGCGACGTACTTGGCACATGTCTACAGCATATTGTTATAACTGTAGCACACATCATAGAGAAAAATACTTTTTAATAATTTTTTATGAACTCGATGCCAATTTTTACATTCTTTACAATTCCACAAATGTTTGTGGAAGACAATTTATTTGATTTGTTTACTCTGTATATTAGTGTCCAATTCCACTTAGAATTTTCTGCTAACTCACAGTTTCTCGTCGAATCAGTTAACCATAGGAAGGCTTTCTTACGGCTGCCAAGAGTTTCCCACTGAACCCATTGTGACAGAACTCCATCATTCTGTTCTCTCATCTTTTTACCAAATCAAAACACGGATTGTTTAAGCATTGTTTATTGAACCAGTTAACATTATGTAACTCAACTCAACATTTTTCCGTCTCATGTTTCTCTAAAATATTATTGGTGTATCATCACAAGAATCCTACCAAATTTAACACTACAAAGAAAATTCTGTTATGTGATTTACACTAAAGAAGCAAACAAGAAATCAGCTGTAACAAGCCTGCTCCTCTCTGATAATTTGTGTTCTCATTGTCATCAATAAAGTTTAGAGGTTTACGATACCTACGTAGTGTGAGAATTCAGAAAAACTTCCGAAAGAGTGAGAAATTTGAAGTCACGTTTCACTTCAAAGGTCTAGATAAAAAAAGGCCATAAGGTTGTAAAATGAAAATTAGCACTCCCCCAAAAAAATATTATTTGTGAAATTATGAACTTGAGATAAATGATGTAAGAGGAATTGTCCGAACATGGTTGTGACATTTGTTATTTATTACAACTATTTTCATAAACGACCATCGGTAAGATCTGCATACAGCAATGTAACCGGATGACCGAGGCAAATTGTCCCCGTGGTTTGAGATTACTACGTCAAAGACTCAGATCAGTAGGAGTAGTGGCTATCTCATCGGAATACTAATTCCAATTCGAGGGGTGAAACTCGGCCAGCCGATGAGTTTTGAAAAATAACGCCATACATGCCGGTGATTTTATGGTATTTAAAAAGTTTCCCTGGATCGCCACATGGATGTTTCTGGCAACATTAAAACTTCTGATACGTCAAAAGCACCAAAGCAGAGTTTAATTAGGTTAATAAGATAGCAGCGGATACACAACACAAAACTGCTTTTGAGCTATCTAGCTGTCAAATTTAACGTCTAAATTGGCTCGCCAGCGGCCTAGGAAAAAGCAACGGCGGGCTACTCCAGAAACAAGTTGCCCAGGAATCTCTATAGTCTTTAGCCCCCGTTCCCTCCATCCCTCCCACACATACTCTGTTCTTCGCAATCTTTCAATTGTGTGTAGCGGTGCACTCAGCACTATATTGTAAATTGATTACTTGGCTGTAAAAAGATAGTGTCAAATTTGAAGAGTTTATTTCTACGCACCTCCAAATCAAAAATATTCAGGAAGCGAATATATTTAAATTCAGCCTTGTAGATCAAAATTAGATTCATCAATTTTTCGGATACCGTTTGGGAGAGGAGAAACTTCCTTTTTGAACAACATGATGATGTATTTTTTTTTAAATTTTGATCAGAATGATTTGGCAGTATGAGGGAAACACATTTTAAGAAAATACTGAATCGTAAAACAAGAAAACAAACGGAAATTAAGAAACTCATTTCGGAAATAAGATCATTACTGGTAAGCCGGCCGATAAGCAATACGTTATCCTGTATGTGACATGGGTCTCTTAAGGTTTGGAAAGTACATAAAATTAAACACTGTAATGGTCTTTAAAACGACAAAGATACAAACTGCAAAATAATTGCAAAATAACAAATTGCAAAATAAAATATGTATTAAAAAAAGATACAAACTGATCGAAAAATAAAATTAAAATATAATTCATACAAGTTAACGCAGCCCTTTCCAGTAAAATATTCAGTACATGATATTCACCAAAAATTATGTATTATATTTTCACTAAGGATTAAAAGTATTGCATATTGCAAATTATATGCACACTAATTTTTCAGCTGTATGACGAACAATGTACACGTAAAAATATTCAGGACTAAAAATAGGTATTTATGTTTAAAAATATAATTGGATGTGGATGCACATTGAAATGATTTGTCTTCAGTGTATTCACGTCTCAACATATGCAACTCTGTCTTATCTGTAATTTGAATAAGAAACAGATTAAACTGTACATAAGATAATTTAAATTGAATACTTCTTTCATTATTACCACTATTTATTTTCTAAATGAAGAAATTATGGGAAATGCGAAGACTTCGCGCCGTTCTCTCTTTTTATAAAAGCACATTATTTAAAACCTAGTGCATCTAAATTTATAGATTTTCGATTTCTCGAAATAATGTGAGAAATGCTTTGCGATGGTAGTACAGAAAATGTCAGGTTTGTTTAAAACAGTGATATTGTACTGAAACAGATTCAAATCCAATCAATTATTACAATATGCAAAATATTCCACAATCGCCAAAAGAGGCGAAGGATCTAATTAATTTCAAAGAAATGTATTTCCTTGAATCCTTCGCCTCCTCCTCCTTCTTTCCTGTCTGGTCAAATCGTTATCATTAAAATAGTAAGTACCTTTTCGTTTACTTTTGTTTTTCATAACTTCTATTTTTCCTTCAAAAGAACTCATTTTTACCTTTATTAGTCAACGGATCTATCTTCTTCTACACAATATGCTTCTAACCTAACTTCTATGCTTCCAACAAAGGGAGTGATTTTCTGGTTTATCTAGTATTTCTTGTGCGCATTGAGTTGCATTTGTTATGCTTTGGTTCTTAATTTCTGAACTTTTGATCATTATGTTGTTGTTCTTCTCTTATTTAATGCGTCTGTCTAATTTTTCAATTTTGTTCAGTCTATATTCAAATCTTTTTTCAATTTCTGTTAGCCTATTTCTTGCGGTTAATTTTTATTTACAGTTTCTTTATTTTCAGAAATACGTTCTTTCTTGAATTCTTCTACGTTGTCTCTTAAGCTGTTGATTTCTTTCTTTCTTTCTTTCTTTCTTTTTTTTTCGTTTGACACTTGATTTCGTTCATCTCTTTCTTGGTTTCTTCCTAGAATCTATCATTTTGTTGTTTGATATCTTTTATTGTTTTTAAAATTTCATCTAGCATTTGTTTAGTATTAGAATCAGCATTTGAATTCGTCACTGTTGATTTGTTCATTTTGATGTGAGAAGCGTTGTCAAAGTTTCTTACTATTGTTACGCTTTTTAATTTTATCGTCCATTGTCTACGTCGAACCTGATCTGGATTTAGTTGCGCCTGATTAGATTACGATAATTCTGGTGATAGTGACGGTTGTTGGTATCAGACGTAGAATGCAATAGGTTTTGTGTTTTCAACTCTCTCCGTTAGAATGTGTTGGTATTCTAGTAATGCGTTCAATTATAGTTCTTTTCAGTCTGGGGATTTGCTTCAATCCTTTGTGTTAGTTTCAGTTCTTGTCGTCAGATTGTGCTGTTGTTTCCGTTATAAATTCTATCATTCGAAGTCTCCGAAGACCGCCTTACCTCTAGTTAAGATAACTTATTTCTTCACTCTGCCGATTTCCACAACAATGCCTTTACTTACAGTAGCAATGGCGGTTATGCCGAATAGAGTCCCACTTCTTTTCTGTATTGAGCTTTTATAACTTCTCTTACACTTTTCAGGATTTACCTGAATAAATCGATTCAGGAGGGAGGGTTGAAGCTAAACGAGTAATAATAAATGTCGCAAAAGCGTTCGATGTTGTAAAGCACAATTTAATTGAGAAACTCTCAAAATCGGGCACTGACATGAGGATCGTAGCATGGATTTATGAATTTCTCCAAGGCGGGAACAATTACCAGAATCCGCAAGTATCACGTGGAATGCTGGGATTCTCCAATAAAATGAAAATAAATTGCTCTAAAAGTCAAGTCATTACGTTTTGTAGGACTCGCAGTTATCCCATTTATCTTATCAATTAGGCTCTGACGTAATACCTCTGGATTCTTGCTACAAATATTTGGGAGCGCTCTCTTAGATACAAAACTCAGCTGGGGGAGTATGTAAATTACGCACTGGGAAAAAAACGTGGAGAAATTTACACTTTGTTATGCGTATACTTTAAAAAAGTATTCCAAATGCAAGAGCGTTAACTTACACGTCTCTTATTCGCCCTATTTTAGAATACACAGTAGCTTGCTGGAACCCTTACAGAAAGTGTCAAAGACACAGTATGGAAAAAATTCAAAGGCGGGCAGAAAATTTCTCATTCGGTAAACAAAGCACGTTTGATGGTTTGATTTGGAAACATTCAGAAGCGCATAGAAAAAAGGCCAGGCTTTGCGCACTATTAAAGCTTACATATACTGCGATTTTCGTAACTTTGTCCCTGACAGGAATCAGCTGTTTCGCTGCCATCCAATCAGGAGCTTATATTTCGCGACAGTGACGTCACTATGGTGACGTTCAAGCTTACGATTGGATGAAACCGTGAACAGCTGATTTCTGTCAGGGACAAAGTTGCGAAAATCGCAGTATAGGAGAACCGGCATGAAATGAAATTCTGAACAGAATCAAGAAACTATTCCACTATGACACAGGGGATCATCCTTGCAAAATCGAAGTGAAGAAGCAGAGGACAAAACATTATTTTATGAATCAGACGATAAAGGATTGGAACAGCTTACCCTCGACAGTCTTTGAAACCTTTCCTCGCAGTGTAAAAATGTTTTGAAATAGGTTACATAGAATATAATTTAGTTTATATTAACAATATTATCTAGTTTGTATTTGCTATTTAGAATAAGAAATGTACTTGAAGTTAAGTGCAATGCAGTGTAGTGTTGGTTTCATTGAAATGTTCAGTGAGGTAATCGGGAGAGAGAAAAGAAGTGAAATGAGCCGGGTATGGAAATTAGATTAGTGTAGCATAGTGAGGTGAGATGAAGTGAAGTGGAAAACGGCAATAACCAATATCGTACCCAAAATTGATGCAATGATTCTGTTGCTGTGGTTTGCACCTGCTTTTTTTTCGCTCACTACTAATTTGTTATGTTGTATATTATTATTTTTGTATTGTTATTACAGTATTATGATTGTATTATTGTTTTTGTATTATTACTTTTGTAATATTATTGTATGATTATTTTCGTAGTATTGTTATTGTATTATTATTAGAGAGCGGATTTTTATGTCTTATAAAATCTTGAAATATGCTCTAAAAAATGCATTTATGACCTAAAAATTCTGAAATATGCCCTTTAATATGCACTTAAATTAACAATATTTCATTTCTTCTGTAAACCTGTCTACATAGAATTCTTGGAATGAAATGAAAATTTTCTTGGAATGAAAAGATATATTTTTTGTGCAAACGTGATATAATCTATCCTTCTTCGCGAGAGGAATAATCGAAGTAAATATTCACCTTAGTGAAGTACATTGTATGTCTTGTTGAATTTCTTCTGACTGGTTTAAAAAATATGTTCTCAAGAAATATCCCACATTTGCACAAGTATTTTATCACCTACAGAAAACAAAAACACAAACTGTGACTGGCTCTTTCGAACCAATGAATGCTCACAATTACATAATATTCTTTGAAAAGATGAAACGTTTTATAGATTAGTCTCTTTTTTAACGAAGTATGAAAAAAAATGCGCTTATAATTCCACGAATATGCACTAACAGGAAAAATCAGCCAAATATGCACTAACATATTAATCTGTAAAGCACTATATTCTAACCAAACGTCGAGAAATTTCACTTAGCTATGTCCTGATCCAAAAAAAAATATGCAAAATCATAGAAATCCGCTCACTAATTATTATTATTATTATTACCATCATCATCATCATCATCATATTCTGTCATCAGCTTTTGTAACTATTTCCAGAATGAATTTATCTATCTAGAAAAATATACCTAATCCATCACCCGCTTCAAGGCATAATTCTTTGTCAGTTTTCTGTTTGTAGTTTCGGACTGCGTACTTCAGATATTCACTGAAATATGCATCGGAAGATTACAATACACTACGACCTGTATTCTAGAGATTCACTCTGTGCAATGTGAACATTCAGCTTTTTCGTACAGAAGAAGATTTAAAATGCATCCCCCATACTTCATCCCGTCGTAATGTAACTCGTGTTTTCGAATCTCTCGCCAACATTCAGGACAGATGGCAACCATATATTACATAACTTCTTTTTCTATGAGAAATCACGAACTTCTCATTCCCGAAATGCTTTCAAGGTGATAAAAACCAACGCAATACGATGCAAACGCCCGGATATTGGAATATTTTTCAAAATGGCACGCTACATCATTCATCGTTTACAATAAGACTTTGTTCTGTTTTTTTTTTTCTTCCTTCCGTCTCCCTAATGTTGGTAGCGATCTGGCCCATTCCCATTTCTTTCTCGTTCCGCTGAGTGCATCAGCCTTACATAGAGGTAGAATACCGAGGAGAACATCCGGTTGCACAAGTTCGTATTCAAACATACTTTTAGAAATTCATGAATTCACTTTTTTTACAAACTTCAAAACTACATTTTTACAACAGTGCGAAATATTAAAGAGGGAAATAATATTTGTAATTCTTTTAATGAAATTTTCTAATAAAGAAATAATTTTAAATAATAATGATTAGAAATAATATTAATAATTTTGTATCTGAATCGCGAGAAAAACACGTTACTTGCTGCAGCAAAATGTTGGTGAACTAATCCACACAAAATGGTTTTCCGAAAAGTAGCACGCACACTCCTCAAATGCGACAAATTACTCTCATAAAACACTGCAATAATACTAATTTATTATACTAGACGATAAAGTATCTTTATCGACGTGTGTAATATTGGATTTTATTTTATTCCATCATTTTTCATAAATATAATTAAAAAACACGATATATATTACGTAACTAGTACAGTCGGGAAAGGTTGAAGATACTGAGAATTAAGAGAAATAGTTGACATTAGTTGTATACGTGCGAAACATAAACGCATTGATATCGCTCGCAATAACCAATTGGAGCATCTGCAAAATGACACGTAGCATGCAAACAATAGCTAGCATTTAGGTTTGCACAACAGTGGATTTTTGAGACGTATTATAAACTACTTCAACTGGTTGTAGCGATTTAGATGCCTATTGCTTGCAAGACCGCGCATGCACCTCAGAGAGTTGATAAAATAATTACTTATGCATCAAGACCGTTAAAAGGTTTCTAATGATCTTGCGGCGACAAAATATCCGAGAGCTTTGGTCCGAGGGCTTTTTGTCGCCCGAACTAGCTAAGGCTACGGTCAGGGTGGATCCGTATTCGGCCGAATTCGCGTTCGGCCGAACACGGTCGTTTACGGCCGAATATTTCAAACCCTTACTAAGAGTTCAGGCACGGTCACATTGCATTCGACAAGATATGGCGAACACGGCCGAACTTGGAAGTCCGCAGACCGATATCAAATGATTTTGATTTATTCGGCTGATCTGAATTGTCGGAGGTGGATATTGAAAAACTGGTTTTACGTATACACGAACGAGAGGCTCGGTGGAAGACATTGGATTCCAGGTATCACAACAGGGACAAAAGCAGGAAATTATGGAATGATCTCGCAGAAGAAATGGGCGAAACTAGTACAAAACGTATTGTAAACATGGGACATAACCTCACATACCTTATGGTCAGTGGCGTATCCTCCATGAATGCAAGGCATGCATTGCGTGCCTTAATCATTCTCAGTCAAAATTATTTGGCTCTCCCATAGTCTCTCTCACTCAAAATTACTTCCCAGACGACACACATCTTCAGTTCCGAAGTTTGAACAAGGCACTGTAAGCCTTCTTGTACACTGAGTTTGAAGTACAGTCACACACCGACGTTTGGCGCTAGTAGTATCTCGATCTCTTTGATGATGTCATTATTTACGTCTTTGTGGAGAAGCTAAAGACAACAACCCGCGAAAATGCATTGGATGCACGCAGTTTCAAACTTGCATGAAGGGCGGCTAATAGTTGCAGTACAGCCTGTAGATAGCAGCACTTGCCATGGTGAGACAGAATGCGTGGTGAGAACTGAAACTAACTGTCCCTGTTGCTCATAAAGTGAGATGGAAATTTACAGCTGATTGGAAGGTGCTATAGCGCGTCCGAGGTTAAGAATGAAGTACATGGCTTTAAGAGCTTTTCCGGTAATCAACCTCTCCCATTTTTAGGATTTCAAAACTGTTTTAAATCCTCAATAATATAATTTTTCATAACAATAATTGCATTAGTAAAATAATACCTCGAATACATTGTGTATTTACCTCAAATCGTATTGATTCCCCTTACAATTTATTAATTGTTGGCGCGACCGTGTGCGCGACTTATTTTGTCGTCAAAGGAATTTTAAATATCTTGTTCGGTAAACAAATTTTATTGTTTCTCTACTGTTAAAAGGAAACAAGAGGCTAGACGTTTTTGCAACTGCATGTAGTTAGCTTGAAGTTTGGATTTTGTATTGAAAAAGTGGTTCACTTTAAAATTGATATTTCTTCCTGATTTCTTATGACATTTCGAAACACACAGGACGTGAGAAGCTTAACAGAAACGTTTCCTGTGCATCGGAGTCTCATAAGTTAAGTTAAGTTAAGGAGTCTCATAAGTTTTAAATTTGAGGGAAGAGAAGGAAATTCGCTTTCATAAAATTGGAAAGGTACGAGACAAACTACTTTAGCGCTAATTAGCTCTCCGCCTCCTTTAGGGATTCATTGTCACCATCGAGCACGTACTTACGATTCAAACAGTACAGCGGAAAAAGCGCCACGTTTGGTATCACTTTCGCCAAAAGAGACCGTACTTAATTCTTAACCTCGGTTGCACCTTAGGCACTGTAGGTGTGTGAGTGGCTTTTTTTGGTTATGAATAGATTTTGTTCTTGATTTCTTTCTTTGAAAAGTGCGCGGCGTGATATACGTAGAGCGTGTAAGCATGTATATAACGTAGTGAATCTAGATATATGTGTTCGTGTGCTGTAAAGAATGCGACATAATATCAGATTTATTTGAGAAACCATTTCTCAATTGCACATTAGACGAAAAGCTCGATGTTATTGAAAACGGACGACCAACACCAATTCTCCCTAATTTAAAAAGCGAAAACAAAACATGTACCCTGAGTTTCAACACAAAGCAGTGCAATAAAACTAAGTTGGGGCTGCAGTTCTAGCGGGGCAATTGAGTGGTGTGCACTCAAGAATGAAAGAAATTGTTCCAGAGACAATATTCATTCATTGTAATCGTAATTATTGATTTTCCAAACGAACCTTTTCCCCCACTCCCGTACCATCATTGGAACACTGTGCGCTTGCCGCCGCGACGGCCTCTACCTTTTGCTCGGTCGGTCCCTTCAGAGCAAGAGAACAGATTTCTGTGACGTCACAGAGCATTGAGTTGGCAACCACTGCTCTAAGCTCTCGACCGGCCTCCCGGCATCTGTGGTAGTGTAGTTCATGTTAATGTAAGAGTGTGTAAGGGGTGAGGATAGGACAAGGAAGAGGAAGGAAAGATCGCGCGCGGTCCGTGACCGGTTTGTTACGATATTGCTCCGGCATTCGCCTGTGTTGACCGGAGAAACCACGGAAAAACTACCGATCAGATCAGCCGGCCTCTAGAATTTTCCTCCAGACAGCGACTGAATTCGACCTAGCTGACAAGCTAGTGTCGACAATCCTACCGCCGTCGGGACTCAAACCTAAGACCTCCCGGTCAGAGAGAGGCACTGCAGTGACAATAGTTGATGCACTGAGCCAGCTCTCCCGATAACACCAGTGGCGGATATACGTATTATAACAGCATATCATCGGCAATTATGAAGCGTATTTATCTTATGAATGAAATAAATATTTTAACAAAAAGAGTCATCATGAGTTCTGCAATAACGGAACGTGGTACAGTATACATACAGTAGAAGACTTCTTTACATACGAAGAATACAAAAAAGTTGCTGCTTCATAACGCAACACGCAAATAGCATATATCAGGCTCCCTCTTCTTTGGATCCATTCTGTTTTACGACATAATTTTTATAAAGTAGTGTTTATTATTAATTAATTAATTTATTTATCCTCTGGTGTTATTTGCGAGGAGACGGTCATTGGCCGTAATTCCGCACCTGGATTTTTCGACCCAGGCTACATTTGAAGCATACTCTTGGCACAGGTATAGGTGATCTTTATCACGCAGGTGTGCCCAATGGACATCTGATGCATCTGGTGTGATTTCCACTTTCTCCGCCAAATGCCTGTTATGTCTTTTTAGTCTCCGGTGATGAACAACGTGATTCAGTCCCATCCTCATCCCTTTTCTTGGCCCTTCGATCCTTATCCCACTTCATTGCGCTTCGATTGGTAGCAGGATTAACACGTGAACGTCTTAGCCCCTAGATCTTTCGGCCTAGGAACAACGGTACTCCGCTTAACACGTTGACTGCCACCATTGTATTGATTTAACGTATCATAGTGGCCAAAAATGTTTTTGAAGAATTTATATAAAAAATTTATGGATTATTATTAGAGAACGTTGAGTTACGCGATGCGTGCATATTTTGTAAATTATAACATTTTTTAATTCGTGAAGCCACGTCGGTCTCACGCGGCTGTAGGGTAGAGATTTATCGTAGGAGCCATTTGAGACCAACGTGTCACCACATCTAAGAGTCTTATCAAGCCGATCCAGATATGTCTTTCCTCGGTATTATTGCGTCACGAAGCATTCGGAGAAGGTGGTGATAGGTGGGGTGGCTGCAGCCGTCCGGCGATAGTACAGACCAGTTCACATTTCCTTTGTTGTGCGATTGCAATGTCACGTTTTGAGGATGAACAGTTTTGTAAAATGGTGCAGGAAGTTTTATCAGAGGAAGAGAGTGATTTCTCGGACAGTGATTTCTCGGACAGTGATTATAATCCAGATTGTTCAGATAGTGATGGTTCAGAAAATTCTTTCGAGCATTCAGTGGAAACAAAAACGAAACGTGTTCCTAAAGAACATTTAAATCTGTGTCAAAATGCAGTGCCATCTACTAGTCGAGACAGTGTCGATGAAACAATAGATTTGGTAATAAATACGTTGTTTGCCGATGAGACACACGAATATAATGAAGAAATCTCAAAATCCGTGAATTCTTCAATATCTTGGGGACCTGTCACCGGAAACAATTTGAAGGTATTTCAATTTGACAGTGGCAACTCTGGAATAACATCAAATCTCTATGAAAATTATTACGACAAGGAGCCCTCTGATTTTTATAAAATTATGATAAATGAGGACATTTTAAACCTGATCGTTGAAGAAACAAATCGTTACGCATCTCAGTGTGTATTGAAAAATAGATACAAAAGGTCCAGGGTAACAGCTTGGCGTAATACAGATCGCGAAGAAATGGAAATTTTTTTAGGTTTACATATTTGGATGGGATTATGCAAATTTCCATCAATTGAAAAATATTGGTCGAAAAATAGCATCTACATGAATACTATTACTTCGAAGATGTCACGCAACAGGTTTCAATTGTTGCTCAAAATGATACATTTCAATGACAATGAAATTGTTTCTGAGGACCGATTGCAGAAAATAAGACCTCTGTTGAACAAAATAATACAAAATTTCCAAAAGATCGTTAATCCAGGTGAAGTGGTTTGCATTGACGAGACTCTTGTACCGTGGAGAGGGGCGATTAGGATTTAGGCAATATATTGCAAATAAGAGACATAGATTTGGAATAAAAGTCTTCAAATTATGCCTTGCTGGAGGTTACACGTACAATTTACATGTTTATTGTGGTCAGGAAAAATCAAAGGAAAAGACAGTTCCATCAGGAGTCGTCATGAAACTTATGGAAGAATTAGTAGGCATGGGTCGCACGCTTTGTACAGATAATTATTATACATCAGTGTCATTAGCCCATGATCTCCAAAACGTTCAGACACACCTTATTGGAACTTTGAGATCAAATCGGAAGTTCAACCCATCCAATGTGGTGAACAAAAAACTTGACAAGGGTGAAACAATAGCCGAAGAAAGCAACACAGGTGTCGTAGTACTGAAGTGGAAAGACAAGAAAGATGTTTTGGTTCTGAGCACGAAACATAAAGATGAAATTACTACAGTAATTCAGAGAGGCAAAGAAAAAGAAAAAACCACAGATCATAGTTGATTACAATAAGTATAAATCATTTATAGATCTCTCAGATCAAAAGAAGTCTTATTCAAGCTCAATCCGTAGGGGTATAAAATGGTATCGCAAATTGGCTATTGAATTATTAGTAGACACAGCAATTGTGAATGCTTTCATTCTGCACCAAACTGTAGCAAATCAAAAACTAAAAATTACAGAATTTAGAGAGCACATTGTCAAAGGATTGTTGAAATTGGAAGATTCTGAAAATGTTTTTTACTAGGAGTAAGGAAACACAGCATGTCCTAACAGATGTTGGAAGAAAAGGAAGAAGAAGATGTAACAAGTGTTACAAGGAAATGAAAGAAAAACATGGGAGAGAAATTGCTGCAAGGAAAACACCTCAAACAACTTATAAATGTAAAGAATGTGACCAATATTATTGTCTTGATTGCTTTTTTAAAATTCATAATTGTACAAGAAATTAATCAAATCAAATCAAATTTAGAGAATGAAGGATTTTGAAGAAGGTTTCTGATGAAGATTTGTACTAGGAGTAAGGAAACACAGCATATTCTAAACAGCTGTTGGAAGAAAAGGAAGATGTGAATTGACATTTTAAATAAAGAGATAAAATACAGAATTGATATAAATAGAATTATAATAGTTACCGATTAGTATATTGTTTTATATCAATTATATTTTATTTATTTTATCAATTTATTTAAAATATTAATTCACTTTCATTCACTAAATTTGATTAATTATTTTCAAGTTAGTAAAAAATTTCCTCTTTCTGGCAATTTTTGTTTATCTTTTTTATTTACAATCTTACTAAATCCTGAGGCCGAAGCCAATGAATGTTTTCGGTCCTAGTGGCCGTAGAGATTGTCTGAACAGAAAATCAAAGCATTGCGTGAAGCCACTGCGGCACCATGTGGCTCCTTCCTTCATCGGTTGCATGAGACCGACGTGGCTTCACGCGGCCGCAATGTCTCTTTAATCTGTGAGTCCACGATGTCACCACGTGGCAGTCAACGTGTTAACCAGCTAGAATGTACCAGCTCTATGATTGCCCACGCCAACCACTCCAACCCACGCCAACCACTCCGCGTGGCGCAATCACCCGCTGGGTTCGGAGTCCTCCTCTCTTCACTGCGCTCCCTTGGCACAACGACGAGTGGGAATCACCCAGAACTGGGTAACAATGTGGGCGTTTCGAATTCTTTGCCAAATCTTTTATTCATGGGACCGAAGCCCCGCGGGCTCATCGGTAGTTTCTTTTGTATTACACTAGTTTTTAAGCTTTATATACATGGAGCTTGGAATGGACGAATTATATGAATGTTATATTCTTTATTTTTATCCCGGTGCACACATATGTCAATTTCGGTAAATGGTGGATGATTATGATTGGTAGGTGATTATGTAGATTGATGATAGTGGTCATGATAATGATGGAACAAGGGTAGATTGAGAAGCAGGGGAATCGGAAGATCTACGACAGTGTTGTGAAGGTCGATGCCATGAGTGAGAGTCCGTGGCACGAGTGCCACGACGAAATCGCCCCTCCCCGCAGTTCATTGCCCCGCCACCAGAGACAACGCCATCCCAATTGTAAAACGCCGGGGTTACTACTACTCGTAATAGTTCCCTTTTCCGACGCTAGTTGCGCAGAGAAGCTCGTGGCATGCTACGATGCCACGACGTGTGCCACTGCCACCAGTAGAAGACATTAACACCACTGATCTACGATAAAACAAGCCGCGAACGCACTTCCTCCGCCACGTATTCCACAGGAAACGCCTGGAATCAAAACCCTGGAACCCAAAGGTGATATGTGAGCGGATTGACCAATGCGCTGACAATTACAGACAATCCGTCTTTATGAAGGGCTCGTGCAGAAACAAGAAAAGTCACACCAGCCACAAGCCTTCTGTAATTGGTAAATATACAAGTAAATAGTGGGTCAAAGTGTTACTCACCCTTTTTTTTACTCATTTAAGGTCGCTTTTCAACTACTAAAGTCATATAACGACCACTGTAAGTAACATTGGTGGTACCGGGAACGGTATGCGGACACACACAAACCTCCATTATTCGAACCCGGGAACTTTCAGAATTAGCGACCTCGACTCTCCAGGCCGGCGTTTCTCACCTTGTTCCTCCCTAAGCCCTTCATACGTATGAACAAGACGTATATAATAGCAAGAAAATCTACACTTTCATCAAAATCGAGATATTAACACGTGCGTGATTTCTTGACCTCTGTTGATTAATACTACGGACCCATTATTGAGTATAGGACAGTAAAAGCACCAATTCAAACTGCCAACGTTTCGGCTTTTATTAAGCCATCATCAGGGCGACAAACTGTTTTTTTACACATTAAGTACAAAAATTGCTTAATCATCTAATACCTACTAGCCTATTACACAATTTTGACTAATATGTATAAAAATTGTGTAATAGGCTAGTAGATATTAGATGATTAAGCAATTTTTGTACTTAATTTTTGACTTATTTGTACTTTTGTTCTTTTGTACTTTTGTACATTTGTACTTTTTTTGACCAAATAAATAAATGTGTAAAAACTCTGTTTGTTTGTAGCCCTGAAAAGGCTTAATAAAAGCCGAAACGTGGCAGTTTGAATTGGTGTTTTAACTGACCTACACTCAATAATGGGTCCATACTACGAAATATTAACATTTACGAATTGCGGGAGGCTTGCTATGGCTGGTGTGGCTTATCTTGTCCGATGACCTTACCATGCGGCACAGTTCCGCTTGAGGAGACATAGCATCCTCAGGCCTCGCTGCCTCTCCACGCGTTGGACGGCAGAGCGAACGCACTTCACTACATAGGAACAATGCCAACAGCGGTGGTCGCCACCACGTGAAATGAAAGATTACGATAACAACTTCTGACTTCAATTGCGATTAGGTTGGAGTGAAAGAAACAATAAGGTCGAAATTTGTAGTAGACACAATTTGTAGTAGACACGTGCATACTTTTCATTTTGTGTGTGATTAAACAACACCTACATTTTTCAGCATTATTTTGATTTTTGGGCCTTAAATATCGTGGCCGAAATCAAGCTTCTGGAATATGGGAGAGAATTGAACTTTTTGCCATTATTGAGAATTTCGGCGAAAAAATTTCAATAGTGTTTGAGAAAATTTTGTTCGAACATTTCAGAAAATTTGCCAATTTTGTTCCTTTATTATGGACCACTTATGGACATTTCAAAAACCATCATTGGAGATACTTTGAAGCTTATGTGTAAAGAAACGCACTGAACAATTAAACACATCTATAATGTAAATTTTGACAACGTGAGAGACAAATCAAAAAATTTAGATTTTTGTAATTTTTGAAAAAACCAACGTGTAGACCAGTATGTCGTTTATATTATCTAATAGATTATATTTAGCATTATCTTCGCCAAAAGTTTAAAGAAAAGATTCGGAGCCGTTTTTGAGAAAATCATGTTTTTGTAATTTTTTGAAAATTGCATATATTGCACGCAATATTGCGCAAAAGCTACTAAAATTTTCAAAAAACTGTACATGACCTTAAAGAAAGAACTCACTATGAAGAAAAAATTTTATTTGAAGAAAAAATCTCTATCTTCAATTTTGTAGTTGGAGAAAGACACTGAAAAAAATTCAAACTTTCACAATTTTCGAAAACTAAGAGTTATTCGTGAAGATCGGACCTATGACATCTTAATAAGTTTATTTTACTCTATTCTTACGAGAAATTTAAAGAAAAAATTTGGAGCGGTTTTGAGAAAATTTTGAAAATGTCCGGTGGACTTCATGTAAAGTAAACCCCCAAATTTTGCAGAATCTTTTTCAAAATCTCAAAGCTTTGACTAGAACCAGATCGAACGGGGAATATCCATTTTGGAAGAAATCGTACGTATGGTTTAGGCGCTAGCAGTGTTCATTGACGGACAGACAGACGGACGGACAGACGGACGTTTTCCTTTCAATTGGTTTTTCGGTATCAAGGACACACAAAACAGGGTTTCTGGCTACACCACGTGTTAGGGGATTTTTTTCTTAATTTATCAACTGGTTGTATCCACTTTTTCGTTATCACGGCCCGGCAATGATTTTTTCCGCCGAAAATTGGCCATTTTTTCGGCGCAGCATTACATAAATTTCCCTGTATCACTCCGTGTATACGTACGTATACGAGGAAGTATAAATAACATAATTTAATAAACCGTAACATAAAACGAAAATAAGCAAAGAAATTATTAAATTAAAATCTCATTTATTTGATAGAAAACATCAAACCTATTTTCCTGATTCAGCTTGCGCGTGCACATCTCTTTCTGGATTTAGAGGGAGAACTGAATGCGGAGTCAGGGGAAGTTGTCCCTGCTCACCGGATCGCCGAGAGTTGCAGGCGAGACCTAGCTAACCCGGACGCAGTTTGACATGTCTCTTATAAAAGCACTTTCTATACGATGCCGAAATTTGGAACACGTCGTTTGTTTACTGATTCTCATATATAGGTTTGTAATTTGAGTGTGATGTGTTTAGTTATTAAGAATTTCATATTTATAATAATATTCGTGTGCTTACACGAATGCACTTCTATGGCCTGGCGGAGCGCGGCTCGCCTCTTACCGTGGCTCTCCCTTGCACTTTCCTGGAGACGCTGGGCCCCGGCGGGGCTCTTGTTTCCGTCTGGACACCCGTACAACAATTGATTGATTATTTCGTGATTCCGGGTACGATTCGCGTCAACTGCTATGGCTATTCGCGTCCGAGATTCGCGTCAACCGTAGGAATGGTTATTAATTTCGTACTTGTGGTGCGTGCTTTCCATCAGGCGTTGGCGGCGACCTTCCCACGCTGAATGGTGAGATTCGGCGTAGATCTACTCGAAGGCTAGCAGGGTTTTTGCGCAACCAGGTGTCTCCCACCAGCGGGGTACCGCCCTAGCCGGCACATGATCTAAGCTCCCGACCGGACTCCCGGCATGTGTGGCAGTGTAGTGCAGGTAAGTATGTAAGAGGTGAGTATAGGACAAGGAAGAGGAAGGAAAAATCGCGCGTGATCTGTGGCCTGTTTGTTAGGGTACTGCTTCCGTATTCGCCAAGTGTTGTTCGGAGAAACCACGGAAAACTAATGATCAGAGCAGCCGGCCGCTCGAATTCTCCTCCAGATAGCAACAAAACTCGAACCATCTATCTGGCTGGTGTCGAAAATCCTGCCAACGTCGGGACTCGAATCCCAGGACCTCCCGGTCAGAGGCAGTGCAGTGACATCAATTGATGCCCTGAGCCACCTCTCTCGGTTTGTTCTCTTGGGAATCTTTGTAATGAATTATTACCCTTCTGGATTTTCTGATGGGCAAACTCAAGAACTCCAGCTTGCCCCACACGGGGAAGCCTTGCCCGGAAGGCCTGCCTCGCGCAATGCAATCATCGTAGTCAGAGAGTAGAAGCAGGCCCCTTGCAGCCGCCCAAAAACGCTCGTGATCTGACGTGAAATCTCTGGGAACGCTCCCATTGGCCGGGCAAGCCGATTCCCCGGAGTGACCCAGGTATCACAGGTCTTTAAATCGGCAGTAGGCGCGCGGGGTGCCTGAGTCACCCCGGCATTGTTTCGGAGCTCACTGTACTTTTACTTTTATTTATAATCTTGCGAGCTACTCAATCCCTTTCGAGGAAAGCTTTGTGCACATATCTCGACTCTTCTCTTTCAACTGCTTCCGGTTCTTTCCGGGAAATTGTTCACAGTAGTTCTCAGCAGGACGGCACAAAGAGATGTTTTAATTTCATATATGCACCATGGTAATTGCTTTTGTTGTTCGCAAAAATAACATTCTTAAAAATTGAAATTTTATTTGTACTTGTTTCCAAACTATGTATAAATACTTTGAAATAAACACGTATTCAATAAAGAAACAAAATATTTTGTTATTGTTTTCTTGACATTTTTACTATGGGGTGACTGATGCACCTCACGCATCTCAATTTGTTACAAAACTTGGCGCACCTACTGCCGGATTAAACACGACACACTGGGCTAGTATAATGTACAATATATAGTTCTGAAACTACAAAATACTAAATCTGTCGCTGCTGCTACCTGATTCTAGTTCGCGCAACGGGTAACCACACGATGCCGGAGATTTGCATTCATCACAAGCCAGGCCTGCCAGCGCGGCTTGTTCGTGTACTGAGAGCGGGATTCCAACTGGAAAACAAGAAAAGGCACAGGGCTACCAAATAAAAACACAGTACTCACTGTCAACACATTTATTTATCGACATTGAAGAATACAAAAAGCATTTCAGTGTACGTTGTATGGCACCTCCTTAACCCGACAACTATCTTGTAAAATAGTGCACGTGGTACCGTTCAAATGTCGTAACATGATATGTCTAGATGAAAAATCATGCGAAAAAACGTGGAAGTGAGGAAGGAAGTTTGGAAGAGGAAGGAAGAAAGGAAACTGGAAAGAAGGTAGGAAGGGGTGGAGGAAAACGACGCTCAGCCGCGAAGCGCAGAGCGGCGCAGAACAACTGGAAGAACAATGGAAGAACAATGGAAGAACGACAGGGACGGCAAACGCAAGAACGAAGGGGCCGAACCAGCAATGACGTAAGGGAGGGACGCCGCCAACACGCAGGCCGGGAGGCCGGGGCCGTGGGCCGGGGGCCGGGGAGGAGTGCAGCAGCGGCGAGACAAGCCCTGCGACGGCATGCCACCGGTACGGGCCACGCCGTCATCTCCCTGGCAGCCCTTCTCTCTTTCCCCTACTGTTCGCACGAGACAACGGTGCACCCGATGCCCGTTCAATTGCGAGACAATGCGTGCACAGATATCTCTTGCGAACTCTATCTCTCACATTCACACACACGTTCACACCCTCACTCACTCTCAATCACTCTCTCCTCTCTCATGATATGCTTCGCATTTGCGTGCACCTGAGATCAGGCACATTTGCTCTTGCTGTTAACACCTTTTGTGACAGAACAAGAGCGGAATCAAAGATCCAGGAGAAACATAGGTCGTTGATAGGAGGAAAGCCATAGGGAGCAGACACAAGTGTTGTGTACATGCAAAAATCTCGCGCAGAATTCTGATGATGAGCAATGAGATGTGAACGTGGAATCCGGACTATACTATCGAATTTCATTTCAAAACATTCCGACTTATTAAACCTTTACGTGAAGATCGTGCTCATAAATAATTCATGTTACAAGAGAAGAATATATTAAGGTGCCTCTCGATTTTGGGAATATATAATCAGTTTTTCTTTCACATCTGTGTCCCGAAAGAAGTTACTTAAAAGGATTGACTAGAACAATGATTTTTTTAATAATACTGAATATCAAAAAATATATATTAGAACTTACATTAGACAACTTTACCCTAAATAAAATACTACTGAAGTGACTACTGAAACTAAAAGTAAGAGATAACTAGAAAGTCGCTACATTTTTTGTTGGTACAGATGAAACTCTGCAGTGGAGTCAGTGTTCGTTAGAACGTTTCAGTTAAGTCAAAATCTTAAACATTTTGTCAAGATTCTTCCAATCATACTCCTTTAATCCAAAGCAGTTAAAACACATTTGAATAATTGCAATAAATTAAATCACAAATTCAATCGTAAATTAATTCCCTCCGTTTGTCATGAAGTTTCTCTTCTAATCATTCCAAGTAAGCATAGATTAAAGGAGTGTTTCAGCTAAATTACCCAAAGTGATTTTCGTTATGTTATTAATATTTTGAGATTCTGAAATCCCAATGATAACACATTAAATTAAAGAATTTGCATCAATCATTTTAAATGATTCCTTATAGATTACAGTATTTAAATTCAATAATACTTTCAGGAAACTATTTAAGACATCATTGTACCACTGATACTGAGATTCCCTTTATGAAACATAACATCATATCAGACCTAAAATGTATGAAAGACATGTAGTTGTATATGAAATGAAAATGAAAATAAAAAATTAAATGAAAATATGCTTTATTTTCTAGAAACCGAAGAACTAATAAAATTAAATGTCTAAATATTTGAAATTTTAAAATATGAAGAAAAGAGTGGAAAAGAATAGTGAGCGATGAGAATCTAATATCATTAAATATGATTAATATTAAGAAAATATTTTATAAAAGTGGAAAATACTTGGTTTTGGATATGAACGAAATTTGGAAATGATTAAACGAGTAAAGACTAATAGCTTTCGAGTATTAAATACTACAATAAAGTTTATGTACATTTAACATACTCACATAAAGTATTATAAAGTCCAGGAACATACATGCATTATAATGTTATATCACTTTTGGCACTGGTTAGTAATCAAACTGCATATCTGACACCGCAGATGTGTAAGAGATGGTATAGTACCTAATTACATAAAAAATACGGTACTACATATCCTATTATACATATGGACTGTCGATAAACAAACCAATGGGAAATATCGATAAGTTATTTTATTTTCCCTTATTCTATTTAAGAAAGGAAATTCGTCAACAATTTCGAATGATGAAAGGTAGTATCCGTATGGCAATATTGATTATACAAACGACCCAAAATTCAAAATAATACACACCTAAATTGTGAAATCAGCTTGCATGATTGCTATTATCATAAAATGCATAGTATCTAATCTAAATCCAGTAGCAAATTTAAAAATATGCATAAAAACAAACAAGCTCTAAAGAAAAGAATCTATACAACTTATTAAATGTAATATTTAAAATAAATGAACTGAAATATAATGTAACGAAATAATGTTTGCCATTGTATTATAACCACCAAGGTCATTCGAACAATATGCACATGTATTGTTGTTTCATACGATTTCATAAATTAAAGCGGATGATAATTAATCTATATAGATTTAATCGACGTTTCTACAGAAGAGGAAATTACATTGAAAAAATATTTAGTTGTCATAGACAACTAAAACTCATTATGTTAATTAACAAGTAGTCTTGAATTTTACAAACTGCACATATTTTCAAAAATAATAATATTAATAGGAATACACGTGAAGAAGTAATAGCCATGATCTCAAATTATGTCATAATATATGCCTTCGTAACTAACAAAATCATAAGTCATAACAAAATAAAGTCGTCATATTGGACGGTAGTCAAAGTAACCAAGAATGGTCGTCGTAGTATCAAAATAAGGAGAGTCGCAAAAACAGAGTGGTAGTCACAGTAACACGAGTGTAAGTCGCCGTAACATTGTCGTATTTGCAGTAATATTATGCATTGTCGTATTTGCAGTAATATTATGTAGAAGTTGCAGTACTATTAATTGATAGTCGCAATTACACTTACTAGTAGTGGCAATAACAATTAGTGGTAGTGACAATAACATTAAGTGGTGATTTCAGTAACAATAAATAGTAGTCGCAAAACATTAAATGGCAGTCGCAATAATAAAATTGAAGTAACAGCCAGTGGTAGTTGAGTAAACCTACGAGCAACCATCGCCTCAAAAACTGTCCACGAAAAAGCTAGACCTAATTAACTGTTCTTAAAAAAGTCTTCGCAATAAACGAGAAGCAATGAAATTAGCTGCGGTAAAAATATGAAATAGTGCTAGTAGGAGCAGAAGCAGTACTATTTGCAATAGTGATAGAGCAAGAAATATCAAGTGTATAAAAACAATTGTAGAATAGATGGAATAATGAACTTATAATCTTAAGACATTCGGTACCTACACTGAGATCGGGAGTTGCAGGAACAATAGTAGTTACAGTTCAGTAGTTGTAGTAATAACAGTATAAGAAGTACCAGTATTAGTAGGATCGGTATTAGTAATAGTAGTAGTACTAGTAATAGTAGTAGTAGTAGTAGTAGTAGTAGTAATAGTAGTAATAGTAGTAGTAGTAGTAATAGTTGTCGTAATAGTAGTAGTAATAGTAGTAGGCGTAAAAGTAGAAGACGAAGAAATAGTGGTGGTAGTGATTGTAACTATTTGAAGTACTCTAGAAGTGCCTTTTACTATATAGTATTTGTATGCTCCCAGGTGGCTACGGAAGGATGATGTGAAAGCTGCACTCAGACTACCAAGTAGGTGTAGTAACAATAGTTGTACGAGTACTGTGGAAGCAAAACCAATGTTATCAGCAGCTGTGTTAGGATGGGTCATAGAGGAAGAGCAGAAGGTAGGGTCAGGTTTGTATAACAGCAGTACCATTAATAGTAACAGCAACAGTAGTCGAGGTAGTATAGTAGTAGTAATAATAATAAAAATAATAGTAGTAGTAGTAGCAGTAGTTGCAATAATAGTAGTAGTAGTTGAAATCGTGGTAGTAGCACTAGTTGTAGTTGCAGCAACAGTTAGAGTTGCAGCCGTTCTGGTAGTTGCTGTAGTATTAATTGCAGCAGTAAAATTTATGGCAGTAATCGTAATAATTGTAATATAAATAGTACTAGTAGTTACTGCCAGTAGTAGTCCAAATAGTTGGAATAGTAGACAGAGCAGTAGTAAGAGTTGCAGTAGTAGTAGTAGTACAGGTAGAAAACGTAGCAATGGAAGTGCAGTTACAGTAGTAGATGCAGTAGCACAGTAGTTGCAGTAGTGGAGTAGTTGCAGTAGTAGCAGAGTAGTTGCAGTAGTAGCAGAGTAGTTGCAGTAGTAGCAGAGTAGTTGCAGTAGTAGCAGAGTAGTTACAGTAGTAGCAGAGTAGTTGCAGTAGTAGCAGAGTAGTTACAGTAGTAGCAGAGTAGTTGCTGTAGTAGCAGAGTAGTTGCAGTAGTAGCAGAGTAATTGCAGTAGTAGCAGACTAGTTGCAGTAGTAGCAGACTAGTTGCAGTAGTAGCAGACTAGTTGCAAGTAGTAGCAGACTAGTTGCAGTAGTAGCAGACTAGTTGCAGTAGTAGCAGACTAGTTGCAGTAGTAGCAGACTAGTTGCAGTAGTAGCAGACTAGTTGCAGTAGTAGCAGACTAGTTGCAGTAGTAGCAGACTAGTTGCAGTAGTAGCAGACTAGTTGCAGTAGTAGCAGACTAGTTGCAGTAGTAGCAGACTAGTTGCAGTAGTAGTAGTAGAGTAGTTGCAGTAGTAGAGTAGTTGCAGTAGTAGAGTAGTTGCAGTAGTAGTAGAGTAGTTGGAGTAGTAGTAGAGTAGTTGCAGTAGTAGTAGAGTAGTTGCAGTAGTAGTAGAGTAGTTGCAGTAGTAGTAGAGTAGTTGCAGTAGTAGTAGAGTAGTTGCAGTAGTAGTAGAGTAGTTGCAGTAGTAGTAGAGTAGTTGCAGTAGTAGTAGAGTAGTTGCAGTAGTAGTAGAGTAGTTGCAGTAGTAGTAGAGTAGTTGCAGTAGTAGTAGAGTAGTTGCAGTAGTAGTAGAGTAGTTGCAGTAGTAGTAGAGTAGTTGCAGTAGTAGTAGAGTAGTTGCAGTAGTAGTAGTAGAGTAGTTGCAGTAGTAGAGTAGTTGCAGTAGTAGTAGTAGTAGTAGAGTAGTTGCAGTAGTAGTAGTAGAGTAGTTGCAGTAGTAGAGTAGTTGCAGTAGTAGAGTAGTTGCAGTAGTAGAGTAGTTGCAGTAGTAGAGTAGTTGCAGTAGTAGAGTAGTTGCAGTAGTAGAGGTAGTTGCAGTAGTAGAGTAGTTGCAGTAGCAGTGTAGTTGCAGTAGTGGAGTAGTTGAAGTAGTGGAGTAGTTGAAGTAGTGGAGTAGTTGCAGTAGTAGAGTAGTTGCAGTAGTAGAGTAGTAGAGTATTTGCAGTAGTAGAGTAGTTGCAGTAGTAGAGTAGTTGCAGTAGCAGTGTAGTTGCAGTAGCAGTGTAGTTGCAGTAGCAGTGTAGTTGTAGTAGCAGTGTAGTTGAAGTAGTAGAGTAATTGCAGTAGCAGTGTAGTTGTACTAGGAGTGTAGTTGCAACAGTAGTACTTTCAGCAATAGTATTTACATTCATAATAGTTGCCCTAATAGTAATTGCCTTAGTAGTACGACCCATAATAAGTACTTGTCACAATTTTAGTAGCTACCTTAGTATGAATATGTATACTAGTAGTAGTCGCAATAGCAGTAGTTGTTGCAAAGTAGCCCTAGTAGTTGAAATAATTATCCTAATAGTTGCAACAGTAGTCAAAGTAATTGCAATAGTAGTCCACCTAATGGCAATAGTACTACAAGTAGTTGCAACAGTAGTCCAAGTAGTTGCACAGTAGTCCAAGTAGTTGCAACAGTAGTCCAAGTAGTTGCAACAGTAGTCCAAGTAGTTGCAACAGTAGTCCAAGTAGTTGCAACAGTAGTCCAAGTAGTTGCAACAGTAGTCCAAGTAGTTGCAACAGTAGTCCAAGTAGTTGCAACAGTAGTCCAAGTAGTTGCAACAGTAGTCCAAGTAGTTGCAACAGTAGTCCAAGTAGTTTGCAACAGTAGTCCAAGTAGTTGCAACAGTAGTCCAAGTAGTTGCAACAGTAGTCCAAGTAGTTGCAACAGTAGTCCAAGTAGTTGCAACAGTAGTCCAAGTAGTTGCAACAGTAGTCCAAGTAGTTGCAACAGTAGTCCAAGTAGTTGCAACAGTAGTCCAAGTAGTTGCCACAGTAGTCCAAGTAGTTGCAACAGTAGTCCAAGTAGTTGCAACAGTAGTCCAAGTAGTTGCAACAGTAGTCCAAGTAGTTGCAACAGTAGTCCAAGTAGTTGCAACAGTAGTCCAAGTAGTTGCAACAGTAGTCCAAGCAGTTGCAACAGTAGTCCAAGCAGTTGCAACAGTAGTCCAAGTAGTTGCAACAGTAGTCCAAGTAGTTGCAACAGTAGTCCAAGTAGTTGCAATAGTATTCCACGGAGTTGCAATAGCAGTTCAATTACTTGCAATAGTAGTCCAAGTATGGGTTTGCAGTCGCTGAAATGGTTTGCAGTCGCAGACGTGGTTGCAGTCGCAGACGTGGTTTGCAGTCGCAGAAATGGTTGCAGTCGCAGAAATGGTTGCAGTCGCAGAAATGGTTGCAGTCTCAGAAATGGTTGCAGTCGCAGAAGTGGTTGCAGTCGCAGAAATGGTTGCAGTCGCAGAAATGGTTGCAAGTCGCAGAAATGGTTGCAGTCGCAGAAATGGTTGCAGTCGCAGAAATGGTTGCAGTCGCAGAAATGGTTGCAGTCGCAGTAAGGTTACAGTCGCAGTAATGGTTGATGTTGCAGTATTGGTTGACGTTGCAGTAATGGTTGAAGTGCAGTAATGTTGAAGTTGCAAGTAATGGTTGAAGTTGCAGTTAATGGTTGAGTTGCAGTAATGGTTGAAGTTGCAGTAATGGTTTGAAGTTGCAGTAATGGTTGAAGTTGCAGTAATGGTTGAAGTTTGCAGTAATGGTTTGAAGTTGCAAGTAATGGTTGAAGTTGCAGTAATGGTTTTGAAGTTGCAGTAATGGTTGAAGTTGCAGTAATGGTTGAAGTTGCAGTAATGGTTGAAGTTGCAGTAATGGTTGAAGTTGCAGTAATGGTTGAAGTTGCAGTAATGGTTAGAAGTTGCAGTAATGGTTGAAGTTGCAGTAATGGTTGAAGTTGCAGTAATGGTTGAAGTTGCAGTAATGGTTGAAGTTGCAGTAATGGTTGAAGTTGCAGTAATGTTGAAGTTGCAGTAATGGTTGAAGTTGCAGTAATGGTTGAAGTTGCAGTAATGGTTGAAGTTGCAGTAATGGTTGAAGTTGCAGTAATGGTGAAGTTGCAGTAATGGTTGAAGTTGCAGTAATGGTTTGAAGTTGCAGTAATGGTTGAAGTTGCAGTAATGGTTGAAGTTGCAGTAATGGTTGAAGTGCAGTAATGGTTGAAGTTGAAGTATGGTTTGTAGTTGCAGTAATACTTGTAGTTACAGAATGAGTAGTATTCGCAGTAATAGCAGTAGAAATATTTGCAATAATTGCAGTAAATAATATTTGCAATAATAGCGTTTGTATTTGCATAAGTAGTAGTTTCAATAATAGTAATAGTAGCAATAGTAGTAGTTGCAATAATAGTAGTTGTGGTGATAGTAGTAGTAGTAGTAGTAGTAGTAGTAGTGTTTGAATCGTAGTAGTAGCTACAATAGTAGTAGTAGTTGCAATATTATTAATAGTTGCAATATTATTAATAGTTGCAATATTATTAATAGTTGCAATATTATTAATAGTTGCAATATTATTAATAGTTGCAATAGTATTAATAGTTGCAATAGTATTAATAGTTGCAATAGTATTAATAGTTGCAATAGTATTAATAGGTTGCAATAGTATTAATAGTTGCAATAGTATTAATAGTTGCAATAGTATTAATAGTTGCAATAGTATTAATAGTTGCAATAGTATTAATAGTTGCAATAGTATTAATAGTTGCAATAGTATTAATAGTTGCAATAGTATTAATAGTTGCAATAGTATTAATAGTTGCAATAGTATTAATAGTTGCAATAGTATTAATAGTTGCAATAGTATTAATAGTTGCAATAGTATTAATAGTTGCAATAGTATTAATAGTTGCAATAGTATTAATAGTTGCAATAGTATTAATAGTTGCAATAGTAATCGTGGTTGCAGGAGTTCTTGTAGTTTCTACAATAGAAGTAGTATCAATAGTCCTTGTATTAGCAATAGTTGTCCTATTGGTTGCAATAGTTGTCCTAGTAGTTGTACGAGTTGTCCCAACGGTTGCAATAGTTGTGCTAGTAGTTGCAATAATTGTCCTATTATATGCAATAGCTGTTCTAGTAGTTGCAATAAATGTTCTAGTAGTTGCAATAGCTGTTCTAGTAGTTGCAATAGCAGTTCTAGTAATTGCAATATCAGTTCTAGTAGTTGCAATAGCTGTTCTAGTAGTTGCCATAGCTGTTCTAGTTGTTGCAACAATAGACACAGTACTTGCAACAATAGTCCTAGTAGTTGCAACAATGGTCCTAATAGATGCGGCAGTAGCTCTAGTAGTTGCAATAATATTTTTGGTATTTATAAAATATTTTTAGTTGCAATATTAATTGTAATATTTTCAATAGTAGTTGTAATACTTCAATAGTAGTTGTAATAGTTGCGATATTATTCGTTGTAGTTGCAATTGTGGTGTTTGCAATAATACTTGACGCAGTAGAATCAATGCAACATGTGGGATATTGCGTGGGCAATATGCATTTGCAATAGGTGCAAGCATTACAAATAGTAGTAGTAGTAGTAGTAGTAGTAGTAGTAGTAGTAGTAGTAGTAGTAGTAGTAGTAGTAGTAGTAGTAGTAGTAGTAGTAGGAGGAGGAGGAGGAGGAGGAGGAGAAGTAGTAGTGGTATTGGTAGTAGTTGCACGAGTAATTATTGTGGCAATAGTAATAGTTGAAGTTTTGAAATAGTTGCAGTAATAATTGTTACAGTAGTGGGTGTAGATACTGTGGTAATAATAACTGTTACGGCAGTAATAGTAGTTGCAACAATAGTAGTAGTAGTAGTAGTAGTAGTAGTAGTAGTAGTAGTAGTAGTAATAGTAGTAGTGTAGTAGTAATAGTAGTAGTACTTGCTATATTATAGTGCTTCTTACAGTAGTAGTACTAGTTGCAACAGTAGCAGTAGTAGTAGTAGTAGTAGTAGTAGTAGTAGTAGTAGTAGTAGTAGTAGTAGTAGGCCCTAGTAGTAGTAGTAGTAGTAGTAGTAGTAGTAGGCCCTAGTAGTAGGCCCTAGTAGTAGGCCCTAGTAGTAGTAGTAGTAGTAGTAGTAGTAGTAGTAGTAGTAGTAGTAAGTAGTAAAAGTTTTGGTGGTAATGACAAGATAGACGTCAGCTTTCAATGTACACCAATAGGAGACTGACAGTCACCAATAGCCTCAATAATTATAACGGCGAGGCAGAAAGTTTTACTGATTGTTAACTGTTGGAAGGTCCATGGATAGCGCCATACAAAGGATGAATATGTGGTTAGTGGCACCAATTGTAGTACCAGCTGCATCAGTAGTAGTATCGGTAACAGGGGTCGTGGTAATAGTATTGGTACTAATAATATTAGTATTATAATAATTGTGTGAGTTGAAGTAGACGTAGTCATCGTCTTTGTCATTGTCGTGGTCAATTATTGTCGTCGCAGTAGTTTAAATAGTAACAGTGGTAATAGATGGTAGTCATTGAGCAGAGTCATTAACAGTTTTGAATGAAAACCTAAGTGGAAAATAAATGGAAAAAGTTTACCTACGAAACTACATGAAATATTTGTTTGAAAGTTCTGATATAATCATATTTTAACATACCAACAATTTTATGTGATTTGAAAGAAACGTTATGATAATGTTTTATTTTAAATGCATTGTCAAGCGAAACGATCATTGTCATCAATAACATAGTGTTTCCTCCATTTCATTAGTGATTAATTACAAAACGTATTGGATGATATCACTTACATTGTGCTTGTTACAATTAGACCAATATTTATTCTGTCTGTTTAACCTATGGTCTGAGAAATCCCACAAACATAAAACCCAAGAAATCTTCAATTGCAGTTACGTAACTATAATTGAGGCCGATGTTCTTGGTATAATGCCTGCATATGTTTATTCTTTGGAACAGATTTTATTCAATTACTAGATTTCACCATTTTCGTTTTTCATATTTTCTCTTTCTATACAAGCCAAATCTATCCACACCTTTGTCTCTCTTTATTTTAGACCGTGATAAGTTATAAATATCCATTTTCATATTTGTTATTCACCTTCACACAGTCCGAGCAACTGCATCCTCTGACATTACTACTGAGCTCTCTTTTAAGGTTGTAGGAATCCTACGTTGTTTGCTTTGTTTCCTATTCTGATCAAACTTTTATTATTATGATTATTTATAAATATCAAGTAAAAGTTGCCTTAGAGAAGAGTTTTTCTCATTAATTGTACAAAACAACTGTGCTTCAATGTTTCCTTTCTATAAAATGAAATTGGATATGTCATTCTGAAATAACCGATGCAACTCAAATCCTATAGAGCGAGTAAAAAAAGAGATGTTTCACAATACAGATGGCAGATTATTGTAGTATGTCTCCTGCTATCAAATTGTTCCATGTTTTATACAATAAATTGAAATGGAACAATAGAACACAGGTGGTCACTTCTCATATTCGAAAATAAAAAAGTTATTGATATCTCTGGTAACACGTATTAGTGAATCTATCTCTTATTGTCAGTTTTGTAAGTAAACTAAGTAAACTAGTGATTTTCAGGTTGCATAAATAGTCTCGAAACTTTTCAATGTTTTCATCGTCCAGTAGTGTGAACGTAGTTGGAATTACGAAGATAAGGTAATTTTATTACCTACGTCACAGGAAATGACAATGACACACATCAAAGGTATTCAATATAATTCTTTTTCTCTCCTATGTCCAGGACTAAATTAATTCCTTCAGATGCTCTAAGATTTGAACATTCTAAGACCCTAGATACAAGATTCTTACTCACGGAGAGGTTCTTACAATGTTAGACTGTTCAAATTATGTTATGTTTTATCTATTTTCTGAGAATCAATGAATCTGCGTTCAAAATAAAATAAATAAATGTGTGGAAAACACACAATTGTCATCAAGCAGCATTATCTTTGTGAGATTTTTTAGTGTGATTCAGAATTGTTTTGCCTATAGAAAACGGCAAGCGTAAACGAACGTAAGGAACAGTTTCTAATCCAGATCAAAAATATAAAATTGTACAATCACGTATTCAGTTTTTTCGTCTCTACACAATATTATGTTCAAAGCTATCTTGAGAGAAATGTGGAGGCCTTTGTTACGTAAAACTAGAAGACATGAACACACGTCCAAAGAGCGCGTATTTCAAATGTTGCAATGTGTTTTACTGCGAAGTACTTCAAGTTAATACAGTGTGAACCGACGTTCTGCTGAATCTTCGATGAAAATGTGTATTCAAATATATGCAACAAAATAAAATTTACAACTATAATTTAAAATGAAAATACGAGAATTAAGAAATGAGAAACTATTGTGATAAAACCTCAATTACAGAATTTCATTATTTTGTAAATAACAGAAAAACTTTTCATTAAATAAATAGCATTCATTAGGTTGCTGTTCAGTTTATAAGCATGTATTATTAATTTTAGAATATTTTCTCTCAAGTTAAATAATAGCTTCCGTACTAAGAAGGGAACTTTCATTCGGAATATTATGCGAACTTAAGAATTTTGTCATTTAACATGAAGTTTATAAAGCAAGGAAAACACAGGGTAACATCTTAAATACGTTAATGTTGAAAAACATTGCCAACTAACTGCACTAAAATAGTAAATTATGAAGTCGCGAGAACTTTCCAAAGCTCGAGTGTTCTCGTTCCTCCTTTAAATGACATCAAAATTTTTGTGATTGCGTGGGAGCATAAGGTGCATCTAATACATACATAAGAAGTATCACTTTCTAACAGGAACGAGAATGATCCATGAACATCAATAAAAGATTATTATAACATGATACGTTGAAACCTGAGAAACCAATTCGTTGTAAGGAGTACTTCGGTTCCCATTTTTTGTCAAAACATCCGATTAGGCAAATCAACAAGATCCGCGATTTTCGTCATGAGAAGGGACCACACTCCACTGCGCCCAACCAAGGGCCGGGGGTAGGGGCTGAGGGCGCGCCGGGCGGCGGGCGGGAATCCGAGAGTCCGAAGGGGTTCGAGGGTTCGAAGAGATCGAGGGGGTCCGAGGGTTCGTGGAGTACGAGCGTTTGGGGGATCCGAGGGTTCAGGGGATCCGAGTGTTGGGGATTCCGAGGTTCGGGGGTTCGAGGGGGGTTCGAGGAAGTCCTAGATCAAGGGGTGGAGGTTGGAAATCCGAGGGCTCGGGGATTCAAGGGTTGGGGCATTGGTGGAGTAGCGTGCAAAAGGGGACAGGGAGCCGTGGGGCGAAACGATGCCCGAGGCGGAAGACGTACGAGGGCGCGGGTAGGGCGGGCGGGTGGATGGGTGGGCGGGGCAAGGGACGGGTCAGGCGGCGGTGGCGGCGGTGACGGTGGCGGCTGAGCAGTTGCCTGCGAGACGCCGTCTCGCATCCAGAAAAGAGCCAGCGGTCAGAGCACCCTTGTCTCGTTGCCGCCCCAAAGAAGATTCAACAGCGAAGTTTACTTCATATGTACACATTACCAATAA
This sequence comes from Acheta domesticus, assembly GCA_031308135.1. Classification (NCBI taxonomy): domain Eukaryota; kingdom Metazoa; phylum Arthropoda; class Insecta; order Orthoptera; family Gryllidae; genus Acheta; species Acheta domesticus. The sequence continues at coordinate 258,984,444 of JAHLJT010008446.1, read as the reverse complement.
GGACAATGGAAACAGTCTTATTTTTACACAATCGTGGCATAGACCATGTAGAAAATAGGTTTCTTCTCATGAAAGATAACAGCTATGAGTCTACTCTACAGGACGCTCGCGAGCGCGGAGGAGAAGGTACAGAAGCAGTATGTACAGTCGCGTGGAGCGCGCGCGCACGCCTTAGATTGTCAAGATAACTTATTCAAGAAGAGGTAAGTTCTTTCCTAGCCACATCAGAAAATATCTATAAAAACGTCTAGTCCCGTACTTACAAATGTGACCGGAGCGACACCGACGACATAAATCAAAAGGTTAAATACTGAACGTGGTAAAAGGGTAAAGATATGTTCGTTAAATCGCGTAATTGATTCAGTGCTAGGACTGCACTGCGCGCCGGTGAACCGATGAATCGATGAACACAGGTCTCTCGTGCAACGAACGCAAGCAGCAAGTCTCACAGAACAGCAGAAGAGAAGTAAGTCACACTTATCTCCACGGAGTATAAGAACCATACATTTAAAATTGAGCTAGATTTCTGTAAATATCTGTTTACGAGGAATGCAAAAAGTGCCGAGCCGCGGCCGAGGAGCGGGGGCGGTGGCGCGAGAGCGCGGGGGTGCGGGGGTCGCGAAAGCGAGCCGCGCGCCCCGCCACGCTCCCCGCTCCGCGTCCCCGCGCCCGTCTCCGGCGCCGCCGCCCGCCCTCGCCCACGCCCTCGCTCCCGCGGGGCCGGCGCGGGCACGGGCACGGGCGCGGGCGCCGCCGCGGCTGCGGCCGCAAGAAACCGATAAAACATTACGCAATATACTGGTCAGTGCAAAAAATGGATGTATATACAACGAACGTGAAGGGCCGAGCCTCCGTGGCGGGCCGAGCAAGACACTAGAGCGGTGACAGGGAGCGGGAGCGGGGCGCGCGCGCTAGCCGCTGGCCGGCACGTAGCCCAGGTTCTTGCGCTGCAGGAAGAGGTGGATCTCGGCGAAGCGCGGCCTGTCGGCTTCGTGGCGCTTCCAGCACTCGCCCATCAGGTCGTAGATCTCGCGCGGGCAGGTGGGCGGGCGCGCGAGCAGCCGCTGCAGCCCGTCGTTCTGGTACCAGTGGTTGCAGTTCTCCACCACCTGCTCGTTGGTGAGCTCCGCGAAGGGCTGCTGCGCGCACAGCATCAGGATCTCCCACAGCGTCACCGCGAACGCCCACACGTCGCTCTTCGGGTGGTACTTGCCCTGCGGCAGGCAGAGAGGCGCTTGCAAAGGGCCCCCGCCCCTTCCGCCTAGGGCGGTGGGCGGCGCGGGATTTGTATGAAATACCACAGAGGAACAATTGCGTAGTTTGTATGATTGATTCTGTATGAGTTTGTATGATCTAGCCTAAGGGTCTCCAAACTTTCAATTGGGGACCGGATAGCGAGTTTAGAGCCTTGGGGGCCAAACATTAAATTCGTGGTAGGAAGGAATTTATTCCTTATTTTTAAATTAATTTTTAAATAAAGAATGACAAAACAGTTAACCATTCACAAATTAATTCTTTAAACACACATAGATGTATGAGCACACAATTCTGAATATAATAATTGTAATAATTAATACATATTGAAGGCTACAATTTAAAAATTTTTAAATTTAATTACAGATATTTCTTTTCTAAAACACAGAAATGATAAATAATTTGAAAATGTACCTCAATAAGAGCAATGAAAATGTTTTTTTAGACTCTAACAAGTTAATTTGTGGTTTAATTTTTGTTTTTCCTATTATTAAAATATTTCTTAAATGTTCATCACTTGTCACTATGGTATGACTCTTGCAACATAGCTGGTATGTGGACTAAAGAGTGTGTAACAATGCGATTCTTATATCTTGCAATAAAATGTTACAGCCTGCATCACAACTTAATTGTAATAGTATATACTTTGGATAGACGGGCCCACATAAAATACTGTCGAGGGCCGGATGTGGCTCATGGGCCACAGTTTGGAGACTCCTATTCTAGTCTATCAGGTGTGAGTCATATCTCTGGTGGCTGACCTTTTTGTCAACATATTGTGGCCTTTCTCATAGCTTTACTGCTCTGAGCTAAAAAGCTCTGAGGAAGTCTAGCCTAGATCCTACCCCTCCTCCCAGAAGAACAAGAAGAGAAATTGGACCGCTGTGTAAGAGCAGACAGGAAGGAAAAGGATCAAAGATGGAAAATAGAGGCAGGATGAAACAAGAGAGGGTTAAGAAAAGATGAGGGGAGAAAGAGTATGAAAAGATAGAAAAGACAGAAGATCGAAATGAAAATTGAAAGAAAAGGAGTAAGTATGAAAGAACAAAAAAGAAATGATGATCAAGAAAAGATGTGAAAGTGTGATGAATAGCAAGTTAGCCACTGACTCCTTGATCAACATCATTATAATAAAACTTTGTTCTTTGGATACTTCAAAAAGTAAAATTACAGATATGAAGATAAACTAAGAGGTTCAATAATTGGCACACTCCAGTTGTATTTTATTTATTTTATCTGGAAAGTTTTTGGATCTAACATTCACGTCTCTAGTGGAATATTAACTTTTATTAAATTTTAACTTTGAAAAATTAAAATTAGAACTAAAGACTCCTTTTAATTTGATCTATCAATTCATTTCCATTTCTGATGGTTTATTTTCTTACCTTAAATATATATTTTTACTAACCTGCTTAGTTTTACTGTTAATTTCATATTAGTACCATAACAACCAGTCATTAAATTATCACATAAGACATTTTACTTTATTACAAAATGTGATCTTGCATTCAGGATTGAGTACCTCCACAGACTAGATATGGAAAAGATACACTTCAGATTTTTGCAGCTTTCATTAAGATAGTATTATTCTAATATCTCATCTCTCCAAGTGTAATAGTTCCAGAAAGAAATTAATATTTACAGCACCAAGTTGATATACATAAGGTAAAATCTATATTATTTCAAAAGTTAGAGAGGAAAAACAAGAGAGAGAAGAGGGCTGATGAGGATCAGGCAAGAAGAAAGATGAGCAAGTACAACCAAATACCCACTGTAGCATTTTCTTTGGAAATAACATACCCAAATATTTTTTTACCCACTGTCTCATTAATTTTCCTCCTATTTGATTTTAAATACTATCTCAATGATATTACTCATATGCATCTACATTTTTATTGTAATGCTTTAATCAAACACAATACTGCTTCTTGCATGCAATAACATCCTCAATTAAAAAAGATTAATTTTTTAGTTATCAATATATGCAAAATTAACATATTATTCATTATTAACACCATTAGCATTCACCTGAGTTTTCAAAATCAAAATATATCAGTGAGATATTTAAAATTTATTTCTCATTTAAATTTAAAGATCTCGGAAACCTCAAATATATTTTTTGGATAATAATGATTTTTGAGTAAATAAAGTATTGTATTAAACCCCTCATACCATCTAAAAGAAGTTGATAAATATGATATCAAAAGTTAGAGATCATGTTTGTAATGAGAATGCATGCCAAACAAGGACATTCCTCTCAAAAATATATTAATTCAAAAAAATCTACTGGTAATTTTGAAAAATATTTATATTAAAAGCTGTCTTTAATTTAATCTTCAGCACTAGCGACTCATGTAACCTTAGAAGAAACAATAATTAAGTCCTTTTTCTGTTTTCATAAAAAGTCAAAGTTTTCAATCAATTATAGTTGGTTGATGATAGAAAAATTTCACAACCAAAAATGCTCCAAATATATTTTTGTTTTTGTGGCAACATTGTTGTAATAGAGGTTAAATAAAAGTTTAACAGAGGACAATAAGAGATTTGCCAACTTCCATTTGAAAAGAACACATGCATGTTCTTGGTTTGTTAGTGGAAACTCACCAAGTTCAAATTCTGTATTTTGAGATAAATCAAGTTGAAGTTCTTCTCCCCATATGTGACACAAAGTTTTTAATGTTCTTTGACACAAATCAATCAAGATGATTCTGTTAAATTTGTCTACTATGTGTATCTTTCTCTAGATATGAGATAAAATTAGTTTTCTTTTACACATACTGTAATATATGATATGCTATAAGTCAGGTCCAAAGATCAATTTTTCCTGAACATTTTCTGTTCAATGACTATGTTTCAAAATAAAATAATCAATAATTTAGTACGCTGAAACTCTAGGATTTGACTAATTTCACTAATAAAAATAATAGAAAGATGTGACAGTGAGGCAAATAATTCAAAAATATCAAATGTGTCATAGCCTTGTGTTTTTTCACTTGTGTACTGATGATATAATTGATGGCAATGTATTTTCCACTAAAAAGATTGGAAAAGAGATTACAAAAAAAGTGCTTATAAGTAACCTACCTAAAGCGATAACAGTTACACATCCCATCCTAATTTCAGTTCACCATGTTCCTACACTAGAGTTTTCCAAACTCCATCAAAATTCAGCATAATAAGAAAAGAATCAGAAAATTCTTGTTATAAACATTAATGCAACAAGCTGAATCAATAAATATGGATGCTGTATTTAATAACATTATCACACATTTTGTCATGAGGAAAAAAATCAGTAAAAGATGGTATTTATAAAGAAAGTAATCAGGGATTTTTTTTTTCTCTTGAATCCTTTTTCCTAGTACTACTTGTACATGAAAAGTTCTATATTTTTCTGATTCAAGAAACTAACTGTTCTTTTTCTATTACAAAAATGCATAATGATTTTTGAGTAATAATGCAGATTAAAAATGTTTTGCATTATAGAATTTGAGGATACAATCTTCATCTGATTTAGTCAGTCTTAACAAACATGTAACCCCAACGAGACAGTTACTAATGAAGCTCGTTTTAAGTTTATTGATGTACAAATATGAGGTTTACCAGGCCCATGTCCCGATAATGTCTGTCAACAATATATGTACTCACAGAAAAACAATTTACTGCACATAAATGAATTTTTCATTTTATCTATATCTAAATTGTATAGAATCTGTACAATTAGAATGAATAGAGTGTGTAATCTGTGAATTGTAGTGAATATATCTAAATTGTAAATGTATTTAAAATTAGAAATTTCCTAGGCAATGGCACAAGTTAGATATATATGTTGTTGTTTGTTATTTTTTTAGGAAAAAGCTTCATATGTGATTATTGTAAATTCTATAGAGAATACACAAATAATATAAAATTATGAATAAAAAAATTAAATGACCAATTTCCTACAATAATGTTAAAATTGGTTGTTAAATATTTACTTTACTTAATAATAACAGTCATTAAGATTAAATTATTAAAATTATATAATAAATCATTTTTATATTATGGTATATTCATTTTATAGAAAATGTACAGTATGCATTGAAACATATCCAGATCCAAGAGAAAAACACACAACCCATGTAATGCCCCTTTGATTAAATGTTGCAAGGGATTGTATTTAGGGAGTAATGGAAGGATAGGTAATAACTGATGGTGAAAGCACTTTCAGATATTATACACACAAGGTTGCATTCAAGTGACAATTACAGGAATTGACAATAAATAAAGTAATGATTTTGTTCCTATCCTCTAATAATAGTATTTGTTCATAATTTTGAATGTTCATTCATTAGATACATTAGCACCAAACCCTTATCTATAACATTTAATAATAAAAAACTTATATTAGCATGATGAAAGAAGACTAAAGTCAGATTTTCAAGAACTAAAAATGTGATATTTGAGAACGACAATTGTAACTGCAATCCTTAATAAAATTTTCTACCATTGCAATACATTTTTGTCATATAATTCATCAATGTCCAGAATTATAAAACATTGTTAAAATCATTTCATCAGAAAATGAAAGATGGGGGATCTTCATTCTCTAGAGAAAACCTGTCATCAGATAGAATAACAATAATGATGACTACTGATATACACTTACCAGCAATAGACTCTCCCAGGCCATCCAGCGAACAGGTAATCGAGACTGAGTGTCACTTACATAATAGTCACTCTCATATTTTGTGCAGTACATTGCATGGTCCGTAATCTTAATACTGTAATGCTTCCCCACAGCACAGTTCCTATGCACAAAAACACAGACAGACAACTTAGAAATCATAAAATTTGATCATTTTATTTAAAAGATATAAAAAAATTTTTATAATGCTTAAGATAATTTAACTAGAGTAAGAATATCAAACACTCAAATATAAACCTGCACCATTCTCACTTACTTCAAAATAAAGAAATTAATTCCATTCACACTAGTACTAAGCATTGTGGAGTGAATGCGACTGTATGGAGGTAACATAGCAAGTATTTTCAACAAACAAGTCAGGGAAGGAAAAATCTTCATGTGGAGAAAAGAAACAACAAAATAAAAAATAAAACAAAAACAATAAAAATAAAACAGTTGTGTTCAAAGAAAATTTTTTTATTTGAAATGAATAGAAACCTAATGAATTAACTTCAATAAGTGCTATTGCAGCTGAACAGCAGGGAATCCTCTGTTTTTAAACATCCACTTATATGCACTCTGCACAAAATAATTTTACTAGTACCCATGGCAGTTATTCAAAAAATAAAAAATTCACACCAACATATACCGACTGATATCAACTGAAAGTTACAACATTTTAGAGGGAAAGTGTCTTCAATGGTATGCATCATCAAACCTGATATAAATGATCTTTTGTCTTTATTTAAAGATGATATTCCTAATTGATATTTTGGCATATAACTTTTACTTCAAAATTATTGAACAGATCTTATTAACTTGAGAAACATGTAAAGATGCAAGGAGGTATAATATAAAATTATTTTAATAATAAATTCAGGATCGTGAACAAGTTTAATTGAAAGGTTGAGCAATATTTCTTTGGATTTAACATTATATGATCTCAGAATTGTGAAAATTTGTTTGGGTTCATTTAGTAAATGGTTTTCTACTGGTGTTAAATGCAAAAGGGTTATAAACCATTTCAAGAGAATACTAATATTTACTCTGTAGCATGTAATACCTATTTGTAAGCAATTAGTTACACATCAACATACTTTGCAGAAAAAAAGAATTCATTACCACTAGAGCATCTCAGTTTTACCAATTGCCTTCCAAACTTGATTTCAAAATAAATACTATAAAATAGTGAAATGAGTCTAGTGAGAGAGGTTTTAGAGAATAAATATAAAATTACCTTGCTGCCAGATCGCGGTGCACCAGGTCCATTGATTCCAGGTACTTCATACCAGACGCCACTTGAGTAGCCAAGTAGATGAGGCAGCCATAACTGAAAAACAAAATACCAGTTAATTTTGGAGGCTTAACACCAATTATTCTTGCTGATTATTTTTTTAAGAATACTAATAAACCATTCTACAAACAACAACTACCTTTCCCTACTATCTTTAATCCATGTTTATTGCTGGTGTTACTGAAGAAGTTGTTTGTAAAGTTATACCAAACAATGTAGTTATGACAAAGTATACACGATACCAAAACATAATCAGTCAAGTTCACAGATTACACTCAAATTATAAAATACAGTAGTTTTACTCTTAATCTAAGTGTTTTGTATCGATTAATGTCACGTTCTTTGCAACTTGCATCTTCATAGAGTGCCAATGTCCATGAATCCACCAAAATATAAAATAGTAATGGAAAGGATTACAATTTATTTTAGTAAATATTTTGTGGAAACTTTCAGATAACAAATGTTGATTTTTATTTTCTGGTGTGAACCAAGAAAGCTCCTATTATTTCAAATTGTTATTATCCCTAATCCTGTTTTTCCTTTCCATGAAAGTTGTCAACAAGCCATTTGATTTTGATTTAATATTCAGTATAAGAAATGCTAAAAGAAATGTGTTACAATTACTAAACTTCAAAACATCAATTTTGTCCAAAAGTACAAGCTAAAATCTCCATGATGCAATGAATTTGCAAGTTTTAAAATCAGCAAATATCTTAATACAATGTTTGGAAGATAGGAATTGAATGGGAAGAGCTGCATTTGGAGCACAAAAAGCAACCAAGGCACCTTGTCAAAGGATTATGAGAAATTCAGTGAGAAACTCCATTAAGCCATGTTTGTAGAACTCAAAACTAAAAAGTATTTGAAACTTGCAGTTAGAAGTATACAACTACCTTCAACTCAATATAACTTGCCCACTTTGGTTATGTAAATCAATCTTTATGATATTATATTTAGTTTTAGACACTAGTGCAGTAAAGTAAATGGGCATGAGTATGGTTATTAAGCTCCATTTCAATTATTTTTATATTGTTTACTTCATCTCCCCAGCTAACTAAACATTTTAATTATTAACGTCACTATTATTAAATATATCTCCTTATCTGCCTCTACTAAAAAGTTTTGTGTCTTTTTAAAAATATTGTAGACTTCTTTGCCTTTTAACCTGCACTTTTATTCAAAAATGCTACAAACTGCGTAAACTTACTATATCAATATTGTCATTCAATGAAATTGTACTTCTTAACACTGATAAACCTTTAAATGGTATCGCGGTCTGACAAACCGCGCTGGCAAGTTGACACTTGTGCAACAATCACAGATTGTTGTGTCTACACGTCCAGCGGCTCAGTACCTTACATCTTTAGTGTAGATCTTTGAACAAAGTTAGAGCTTCACTAGTGATTTCATTTTAGAGTTATGTAATATTTTTGTGCGGTGCGGTACGAGATACTGCTTCAAGTGGTACGGTACGGTGCGGTGGGGTACGAGATATTTCTACGAGAAGGAGCTTCAAGTGGTGTGCCTATCCTCCATCGATTATTTGGTGATTCCGGATGCGTCAACGGCTGTCATTTGTCCCGTAAGTGTAGCGCATGATTTCTCCGGGAAGTCGGTGATATTCCCATCGCTAGATAATGAGATTCGGTGGCGATCTATACGTCGCTAGGTGTTTCCCCAACCAGGTATCTTCCACTAGAGTGGTACTGCTCTAGCTTCGCTCCCGAGTGGTCTTCTTTCATATATTCATGAAAGTGTAAATGTGCGTAAGTAAGGGGTGAGGATAGAACAAGGATGAGGAAGGAAAGATTGCGTGCGGTCCGTGTACCGTTTGTTAGGGTATTGCACCGGTATTAGCGGGGCGTTCATCGGAGAAACCATGGAAAACTAAACTATCCATCAGAGCAGCCGGCCGCTGGAATTCTCCAGAAAGCGGCTGAATTCGTCCTAGCTATCTAGCTAATGTCGAAAATCCTGTCACTGTTAGGACTCGAACCCTAGAACCTCACGTTCAGAGGCACTGCAGTAACATTAATTGAAGCCCTTTGCCATCTCAGCCGATCGTTTCTTGATGTTGTCTCACCCACTCATTGATATTCCAGTACAACTCGTTCTCACTCCGCTCATTGACGCGCATTCGCTTTCGATTTACCACGGTTCCCCAATGTGTGTGTCGTGACCTTGTAAAAATCCTGCCTTCACTGGAACTCGACCTTAATGTTTTGTGTCATCGTAAACCTTGATAAAACAAATGTTAATTTTTAGACTAAGTCGCACTTAAGCGTGAGCGGTATCACAAACCGGCGATACCAATTAAAGGTTTATATGTCCAAATAACTATTATTATATTCTAAATAACTATTATTTTAGTTGGGTGAAAATTCATACGGGAATGGAATGGCAATGCTGGGCATCATCCCCTATGAGTTCGATGTTCTCTGGAGGAAAACTTATTCCTGCACGGACAATTAATCCCTTTATAGGAGCCTCTACTGGCAACTCCAATCGTCAGAAGCCACATGAACGTAAATTATTAATCTCATCTCTAGTTGGTAAAATTTAAAAACTCTTTTTTTGTCATAATTATTACCCCTGATTAATCATCTTACAAAAATCCAACGTCCCCATTCGTCAATTCGCACCCGTAGCCTAGTTCGTCAATACACAAGATAGCCAGATTTTCATACATACTAGTCATCAATGTCAATACAATGAAATAAATACGTTTCGTTTTTCATATTTATAATCTCTATATAAAATATTTACGAACCCTCACTTGACTTGAGTACAAACAACTGTTCGTCTTGCAAAGTGTCCGAAGGTAATGTACAACTGTTCGAGGCAATGTTTTGCTGGGTATTTTGTGTTGATACACCTAATGAACATAACTCTCCTAATAGTAAGTTGCAAGGTAATGTTGTTTCTTTTGTTTTAATTTTTCGTGTCTTTCGTTGTTGTGAACAGACCGGTATTAAACGACAGTAAAACATTAATCAGTCCACATTCTAACTGTGTAGAAAAATCAGAGGCGGATCGAGGAAATATTTCGAATGGGGGGGGGGCAATTTCAATTAGTTTCTTTCCCCCATATATATTTTTGAGATAAAAAGTAGTTTGAAATGAAAATTTCTTATTGAGAATATTCTATTGTAATATGATGTGATGTGATCTTGCGATGGATATTTCAAATAAACTTTGTAGAATTTCAGAAAACATTGGATTGGAGGGTATGCACCCATGGATACGCCACTACAACAGTTTTATGCCAATATTTTGTGATAACTTGATTCTGTCATCTGATGAGTTAATCTTTCCAATTATTAGTCTACAATATATTGTTGTTTTTTGTATTTTCTTTCTTTTGGTAATACTGCAACGTGTTACCCGTTACCTGAAGGCCCGTTGCAACCTGTGGTGTGCAGAGTGGTACAAAGGTATTCCACCACCTTGTTGAAGTTGTTAGCTAGAACGATTATGTGGATATATGTTTCCTTTACAGTAACTACCAACCACCGCTGCAATCCAAATCTACTTATCGAGTAATGATTAATTCCCAGCCGGGCAATAAATTCTTTGAACCCCAAATCTTCTTATCGATTAATGATTAATTCCCGGCCGAGCAGTAAATTCTTCAAACAAACATCCCAAACAGTACAAACAACAACTATAACATATTCTGCTACCGGGCGTAAACCAGGAGAGCCGGGCTCGATTCCTTGTCGGAGTGTCATTTTTTTTAAAAATTTATTTATTTAAGGTCGCATCAAGTACTCGGTCATTAGCGACCACTATTGGATGTAACGTTACGGTGTGAGGATGAACCGATATGGGGATGATAGGGGGTGAAAGGACGAACACATACAGCCATGCCCGAGGCGGGACTCGAACCCGCGACCCCGCGGTCCAAGATCACTACGGCACTACTGCCCTAGCGATCTCGGCCACGGGGCCGACAGTGTCAATTCTTTGAACAATGTGAATGATCGTTTATAACGGTTGAAAGTGTGTCCACCCACCTGAGGCCCGCGGTGCCGTCGGCGGCCGCCGCCGCGCTTTGCATCTGGAGGAAGCGCGGCAGGTCTCCCAGCTCGGCCGTCTCCTGCAGCACGCAGAGGGGCTCCTCGGCCGCGCACACCGCCAGCACGCGCGCCACGTTGGGGTCTCGGAGGCTCGCCAGCCAGCCCGCCTCGCGCAGGAACTCTTGCCTGCGGACGGGGCCCAAGTCACTTTCTGCACGCGACGAATTCTTAACGGTTCTCGAAATCTTTTCGTCCCTTACATATACTGCGATTTTTCTAACTCTGCCTCTGTAAGCCCGTCTTCACAATGGAGTATGTCACGGTATTTCGCGTCTTTCTCAGTCGCGCCGGTAGGTGTCGCATGATCGCGGCCGTATCAAGCATTGCTTGCGATCATTGCCACTCCTAGCGACAGGACCGAGAAGACGCGAAATGCCGTGTGATATTCCATCGTGGGTATAGGGGCTCGAGTGGCAGAGTTTGAATAATCTCGCTATAATAAATATGTGGTCACGGGTAAAAGTTCTTAAGTCAAATTTTTGGCGAAATTTGGTGAAGTACTGAAACTACAAGTTCTATATTTTATTTCCGTAAACGACGAATTCAAATGTTGCCTCCTTAGCGAGAAAAAAAAACTTCGGGAAATAGCGTTAAGCGTAGGAAAAAGCGTTGACTCGGTAATCTAACCCTGGTTTTCTTCAAACTAAGGTTTTTGACTAAATAACTTTTACCCGTGACCACAGAAACATTGACTTAAAGTAACACTTCAAAAGAAAGAAACATGCCAAAACAACAAACTGATAAATAAATTCCGAGGACGGAAAAGATGGGGGTGCGGCGGGGACGGGGCAGTGGGACGAGAACAGGGTAGTGCATTGGGGAGGGTCAGTCTGGTGGGGACTGTGTACTGCGACAGCGACGGGGGCAGTGCGACGAGGAAGAGACAATATGGTAGGGACGGGACAGTTGGCCACATCAAAGACGTTGAAATTCCCTTAGCGAGGGCAGGAAGCGCGTCAACAACGCTGGACGGGACAATGCAGTTTAGCCAGATGTATTCCGCCTCGTCCATTGTCCGACTGACATGTGGTGTCTCTTCAAGGCCACGAGCTGGAAGGAGAGGGGGGTCATTGTCATCCAATTGGGAGCTTCAATACCAGCAACTTAAATGTACACGTAAGCTTCCGCGGCTCGAGTCCCATGACTTCTGGGCTGTCCGAGAGACGCTGCGTCGTTGGCTGAGAGGCCGATGTTTCGCCTGTCATGTCGCAGGCTTCCTCAGGGCAGTGACTAAGGGATGTCACTGTGATGTTACAGGCTTCCTCGCTGCTCTGAGGAAGTCTGGGACATGACAGGCGAAACGTCGGACTCTCAGCCAACGACGCGGCGTCTTCCGGACAGCCAAGAAGTCACCAACAATTTAAGTCGTAACGAAGCTCCTGATTGGATGACAGTGTCCCTCCCTCCTTCTAGCCCATGGCCTTGAGTAGACAATACATTGAAATCGGACAACAGCCAATGCTTGACGGAACAACTTGTCCGGACAACGCTTGTCGGAGCCAGTGCAAAGCGGGGCGGCGAAGAGTTGAAATATTTATTGAAGGTAGAAGAATAGTTGTACCTTTTTGTATCCGGGTTTATTAAACATTATTAATTTGTTTTTTGTTCTCCACTCACCGCGTGGCCTCGCTGCAGCCGCGCCGCAGGGACTTGACGACGAGCAGCTGCTTGCGCTGGCAGGGGGCCGGCGCGCCGGCGGCGCCCGCGCCCGGGTACTCGGCCGCGCCCTCCACCTCGCACAGGTGCACCAGGCCGAAGAGGCCGTCGCCCAGCTTCTCCAGCAGGCGCAGGCGGTGGCGCGGGAAGTCGAGCAGCGCGGGCCGCGTCGCGCGCCGCGCCCTCCGGCAGCTGCAGCGGCGTGAACTTGCCGGCGGCCAGGTGCTGCTCGCGCCGCTCCGTCTGCGCAGGGCGAGGCAAGGCGGACTTACAGGCAAGAAGGCTTTAGCCCAAGGCCTTCTACTGATGACAGTGGCACGCGTCGTGGCACCGTGGCATGCCACGAGTTTCTCTGCGCAACTAGTGTCGGGAAAGGGAACTATAACGAGTAGTAGTAACCACATCGTTTATAATAGGGATGGCGTTATCTCTTGGTGGCGGAGGTAATGGACTGCGTGGAGGGGTGATTTCGTCTTGGACACTCGTGCCACGGACTTCCTGCTCGTGGAATTGGACCTTTGACAACAATGGCCCAAGCGACTTCAAGCTGGCCGCCGCTTAAGCCGAATGGTTTAACTGCGCTATCCGTGAAGTCACGGAACTCAACTCGTCACACCTCTGATTCGTGGCTAATGACCGGTTACTAACGAGGGCGGAGCCCCTGGCTAAGGGATAAAAGGCACTAAGTTTGACGCGACGAGACAAAAAAAGACAAAAAATTTCAAGGAGAGGATTACTCCAGGATACGCTCAATGTCCTAAGAACGGCTAAGACACTTATTGTGAAGACGCAACAAATTGATAAAAAGAAAGAAAGGAAAAACATGCTAAGGAGTTTCCTTTTCAGCAACACATTGTACAAATGTTCAAGAATTTGATTGATTGATTGACTGATTAGTGTTTCTGGGCACGTCATCTGCTAAGGTCATTCCCCCCGTAGTGTAGTGCATGTTTGTATAGCAGGAGGTGGCGGTGATCTTCCCTGGAGGATGGCGAGATCCGGTGCAGATCTACATGTCGGCTTCCTGGGTTTTTCCAAACGAGGTACCTCTCACCAGCGGGGCACCGACCCAGCTGGGACCATCTGTAAATTCCCGACTGGTTTCTCGATTTCTTTCGTAGTGTAGTGCATGCTAGTGGGTGTGTAAGTAATGAGTGAGGATAGAACAAGGAAGAGGAAGAAAAGATCGCGCGCGGTCCGTGGCCCGTTTGTTGCGGTACTGCTCCGACATTCGCGTGAAGTTAATCGGAGAAACCACGGAAAACTACCGATAGAGCAACCGGCCGCTAGAATTCTACTCCAGACAGCCGCAGAATTCGACCTAGCTATCTGGATAGTGTCAAAAACGTTCTTGTGCTGTGGGAAGAGTTTCTCCGGTTTCGTGCAGGACCGACCAGACACATGACAAAACAGACCGCTTTATCTGTTTCTCTCTCATGGCGCTATAGTCGAGGTTGTGCCAATCACCTGCTATGAGGACCAGGTCGTCTGCCGGCCCAAAGTTAGGGGGAAAGGGAAGATTTGCTGGCTGTCCGCTGCAATTTCTTAAATATATTCAGACAATGATTGTACGAAAGATACATTGATCGACGAATTGATCCTACAAAGCACGGAAACTACCGACCAGAGCAAATCACATAGTTTCTAGAATAGTAATAAGGGAAGCAGAGACCTTTGGCAAGATTATTGAAGGTCGAGTAGCGACCACCTGATATTGGAAGCTAGAATCTCCAGTCAACCTGCTGTAAAAGCTGCTTCAACCTGCTGTGATAGCTCGGCGGCAACATCGTTGCTTCCGCAGCATTGTTGTCTGGAAGGTACTAGAGTTAGAGTCGCGAGGGATTTTTGACACTACCTACATAGCTCGGTCGAATTTCAACTGTTGTCCGGAGGAGAATTCTAGTTGCCGATTGATCTACTCGGAAGTCTTATGCGCTTTCGCCGACCAACACCAGGTAAATGCCGGAGTAGTGCCTTCACAAATGAGCCAGCGACCCCGCGAGATCTTTCCAACCTAATCCTTGTACCCTCCTCTTCCCATACACACACCCTCCTCTTCCCATACACACTTCCCATACAACGTTCACATACATGACCGCCACTACCACAAATCTAAGTAGACCAGTGAGGAGCTTAGGGCTTGTTGTGGTTGGGGTAGTTCGTAATATCTCTAGTATTTTACATGAAGCACCTGAGACATTTGAGACATTTTCTGAAAAATGTCTCGAATGTTTTTCTCGAATAATTTTAATTTTTAATTGAATAGCAATGTTTGTTCAATAATCCGGCATAGGGCACACTTTAAAGACTCGGAACTATCGTTAATTGCAAAACTTCAACTTTATTTTTGACGCGTCGGGAGCGTTGTCAACACGCGAACAGCCGGATGGTGTAGTGGGCAAGTCGTTTGCCCCAGAACCTATGTGCCTGGGCTCAAGGTCAAGCGCGGGCAAACTACTGTTGCGAGTTCAAGAAGTACAATTATAATATTGCGCAACCATTATAAACAATATAAGAAAGTACGACCTGTGGTAGTTTCTACATTCACCGCCAGGGAACAATGTCCCCAAATTTGCACTTCAAAGTACAATTAGAGCGTAACTGCGTACCCTGAGAGTCAACTTTTAAAATTTCTTCTCACTCAGGGCCTCCGACGCGGAACGCGGGCCCCGAGTGCTTATTAGCGGCTCTGCCGGGCGACGAGCATTGTTACACCATCTCCTTCTACCACGCAGCAAACCTCCCATTAGCCGGCCTGTAGCACCTCGTCAACTGAAGCCCCGTTGACTCGAGAGGTCTGCCTGGGGTGAGTGTGGGGATGCGAAACGTGCCTCTGGTCTGCAGACGAAGGAGTATTCTTGGTGACTCACGAGAAGTTTGATTCAGTCCTTGTGTAATTCTGTCTCAATGTTTTAGTTTCCCGGAACACATTCTGTGACTTCAGAAAACCTTTGAGGGATTCTTCAGATAAAAATAAAGATACTGGTTAGAAAACGACTATCACGATTTGTCATTTGAAGCGCAGGAATAGATTGTCTACCAATATTTTAAATAGAGTAAATTCAGTTCGTAATAGCTTTGAAAATGATCGTGGATAAAATGTCGATTCGGAAAGAATTGGGGTTTTAAAGTCTTCTATTAACACGTGCTACATTGTTCAATTATTGAGTCTTACGCAACGAAACTCAAAATCACAATATAAACAGAAAACGTAATTGAAACTCAAGCCCCGTTTTTTAAAACTCCACTCTGCGTTGTATCTATGGGATAATTAATGTCTCTCGGAACAGAGGTGTAATGTGCGCAAATAAAACCGCCAAAAAATATATCCCTGAAAGTCTATGCGTAACACTAAATAAAAAATTCATTCGGGGTGAGGCAATTTTTATGACAACCGAGTGTCCCTGTATCATAAAATGTTCTTGGAAAGCATATAAACTTTAATTATCCTTCTTGTGTATTCAAGTCGTGCACGTCTTGAATTATTAGGGGCAGTGCGGAGGCGGCATAAGAATGGCGCGGGGGTGGGGGAGCGCAGGGTCAGCGCGGGGGCGGCGCAGGGTCAGCACGAAAGCGTCGCGAGGGCATTGGGGGGGGGAGTGGCAGGTACGGCGGGGGATGCCACGAGAGCGATGGTGTAGGGCCAGAACGCAAGGGGCGAATGTGTTATATACTTCGGTTTTTCTTTCTTGGCACGTGGGGGGGGGGTGTCATCAAAATGGAATATCTCACGGTATTTCGCGTCGTTCTCGGTTGTGCCGCTAGAAGTCTCATGATCGCGACTGTCTCCAGCTGGCGATCATGCGACTCCTACTGGCACAACTGATAACGACGCGAAATACCGTGGATATTCCATTTTGATAACACACCCCCATGCGCTAAGAAAGAAAACCGAAGTATAAGTTGGTGGCACCGAGCGACGCTGGGTTCAAATCTTGGTTGTCCTGGAGGCGCTACGTTGTATGCAGTTACCAAGTGACAAAAGTCATAATATGACCTCCTTCTGGGCCACGCATTTTACGCGGTCGCTCTGAAGATCGCAGTTTGGTAACTGACATGTCGGCAACAGCGGCATCTCTCGGTCAAAAAAGACGCGAATGACACTGGCCCTAACGTACGTTTTCATTCGATGCCGAATTAACAGATTGTGGGAAGGTGCCGTGGGGGCGGCACGGGGGCGGCGTGGGGGCGGCGCGGGGGCGGCGCGGGGGCGGCGCGGGGGTGGCGCGGGGGCGGCGCGGGGGCGGCGCGGGGGTGGCGTGAGAGGCGGAATGGGGTCGCATGGAGGGGCATTGTGGAGGTGTAATAGGTAGTGTGGGAGGGACGTGGAGGAGGACATAGAGGTAGCGCACGTGTGTGAGCGGGGGCGAGACATGGGTGGCGTGGGAGGAAACGCCTGAGGCCTGCATGCGTGGCATAGCACCGTCCGTAACAGCACGGGGGTGGCGCGTGAGCTGCAGAGGGTCAGTGCGACGGCTAAGCGAGGGCGAACCGGGGAGGAACTGGGTGGTGTGAGGGGCGAAGATTGAGGCGCGGGCGGCGCAGGTGTGTGGCAGGCGCTGCGCGGGACTAAGCATAGGCGCCAGCAACCGGCGGGGGTGGCGCGGTGTATCACAGGGGTGGCGTCGAGATCGGGGGATGAAGACGGGGCGCGAGGGCGGGGCCGCGTGGGCGGGGGCGCGAGGGCGGGGGCGCGAGAGCGGGGGCGCGAGGGCGGGGGCGCGAGAGCGGGGGCGCGAGGGCGGGGGCGCGAGGGCGGGAGGGCGGGGGCGCGAGGGCGGGAGGGCGGGGGCGCGAGGGCGGGAGGGCGGGGGCGCGAGGACGGGAGGGCGGGGGCGCGAGGGCGGGAGCGCGAGGACGGGAGCGTGAGGGAGGGAACGTATGAGGGCGGGGGTGCATGAGGGCGGGGGCGCATGAGGGCGGGGGCGCATGAGGACGGGCGTGCATGAGAGTGGGGCGCATGAGGGCGGGGGCGCATGAGGTCCGGGGCGCGAGGGCGGATGCGCGAGGGCGGGAACGCGAGGACAGGGCCGCGAGGGCGGGGGCGCGAGGATGGGGGCGCGAGGCACGTTGCCTCGCGTTGCGGCAGGTGGCGACACGAGGGGTTGCGTGCCAGCGTGCGGGGGTGGGGAGCGCGGGCGTGGGGCACTGCTGCACTTACCTTGACGATGTCGGTGGCGGCGTAGTAGTTCTCGGGCTGGGGCTGGGGCGGCGGCTGGGGCTGCGCCTGGCTCTTGGTGGGCGTGTACGGGTGCTTGTCGTAGGGCGGCGGGCGCGCGGCCGGAGGCGGTGGGGGCGTCAGCTTGTAGAACGACGACGAGAACTTCACCTCGTCTTGGAAGCTGTTGACGCTCGTGAAGTCTGCGCAGGCGAATAGGGTGTCGCCGATCAGTTCCCAGTGCTCCCTCTCCAGCTCCATTAGCACTTCCAAATAGAATCGTTGGGAGATAGGGTGGCGATCATTTAAATCGTTTGATAGATATCAACTAATATAAATCATTGGTTCAAGACGAGATTGAAACAATTGTTTTTTAAAGCACTTATTTAATTCAATTTTGTCTACTTTTTATGAATATGTCTCCAAATTATCCCTTTTTTAATGCCTGCTATAATTTTCATTAATACAGTGCAAAAATTAAATAACAAAGCACATTGAAGTAAATTAACACACTAATTTATCGTCTAAAATACTAAGCAACTTTGGATTAAAAGTCACAAAACAAAACAATATATACATGTTTGTATAAATATTTCATTAACTGCTCATACGACGCATCAATGTCAGCTGCGCAATATTCGAACTAAGGCAAGAGGAATATTCTTTATTAATGTGAAGAAAATATAGTCAAACTAATATAGAAGAATAAAATTAAGGATAACCACAATTTATAAAATTTAAGTTAACTACAGTTTAACAAAAATACACTTAAAACCACACTAATGTTCACCTCAATAAAGCGGTCGCCTTCATTAATGACCATTTTTCGTGGATTTGACTCATTGATTTTTCAATAAGACACGTAAATAATTCCTCTTTTCAGTTGTCACTTGTCTAAGTTTCCAGCGGCCAGAAACATTACGTACATTTAACTTTATAAAGCGGTCGCTTCAAACGATTTTGAACTGCATTATAATACGGAGCGGAAAAGTAGTGATACTCTAGTATAGAAGTGTAGATTACAGGAATTATCCTACCTAATGTTACAAAACGAAAGCTAATTCCTCAATTTTTGTAATTGTTATTGACAATTGTAGGACCTCTAAAATAAACATCCCATGGTGAAAACCTGTCGTTGTCAGATATAATCATTCGATCATATCTGAAATTTTGGCTCAGATTTTAGCCATTAAGCATCACGGTTTCTATTTGTGCTACATTAGGTGCCTGTCATAGATCTCTTTTTGGTAACACGACTTGAATGTGCTTGTAACACTGCGTTGATGTATTAATGAACGCGATTTTTTTATGCAAGATGTAATTTTCATCAATATCTGCGTATGATTAACATATTGGCATAATTTATGGGCTTTCATTTTCGAAAAAAATTAACCTCGGAGTTTCCTTTCGGTTTATTCTAGGGTTTTCAATTCGTTGATTTTTATTGCATCTATCTGGAACAATATTTGAGAAGCTGCCACGAGAATGGAGTTGAAGTTGACTCTTTAATTTAAACTCTTCGCACTGAAAGGAGAGGTGGAAACAATTGGAATTATCTTAAATACGAATTAATCAACATATAAAGTGCATAAAAATAAACGAGTTTAAATAATAGAATTTCCGTTTTAGAAAAAAACCTTGTGTTCTACTTCAACACGAACTAATAGTTAATCTGCACTTGGCACGCACTCAACAGTTCTATGTGAGTAGATGACGGCTATTATCAGCTATTATGTGATTAAACTGCCTCATAACAAACTTGCCAATGTCAGGAAATTCATCATATCTTCATTTTCTTACGTAGTTTGCTATGTAAACTTCAACTACTCACGTTTTTGTAAAGTATCCTGACTGTATTTACCGGTCATTCATACGTGTAATGTATTCCTTGATTTTTAGTCATTTTTTTGCTTTAGCCGATGCACTTAGGCGTTTTCTTTGCAAATAGTCTTATGACGAGCTCGAGCTCTTTGATATCGCGATTGCGAAAATGTCACATGACTATCATCATCATCATCATAATCATCATCATTAGTTCGAGACGTAATAGAACAGTCATCCCCCTCTCTTCTCCCAAAATTTGCATCTTTGGAATTGATAATTCAGCAACAATTCTTTATTAGCATTCAGAACTTGTCCTTTTCTTTAAAATCTACGAAGACCTACCAAAAATTGTTAATGAATTGTTTTAGAATTCGTGATAATTTCTGATAAAGTTGAAAAAAGTAAACAAAACGTATACGACTCTTCGGGGAGATAGAAAAGTGATATTTATCGTTTGAAAGCCAAGTAAGGTATATCTAAGCATTTGCTCATCGAACCAAGCTACGCAGAGGATCAGCGAAAAACCGATCTGCCATCCTCATTGGATATGTTTCTTGTTTCGATGCTATATATTAAATATCGCTTTTCTATTCCTCCAATACACATATGTTTTACGATTTTCAACATAAAAACATGTAAAAATATTTACTTCGAACTTTCGAAAGCTTCATTCACAACATTTTAGCAGGGATTTACAGGTTTTACACCTAAAATCCTGAGTGCTAAAAAGCTGTCACTGAATTAACAGTTCCAAGGATGCAACTCTGTTTTCACCAAACAGCAAATGCGTGGCGTCTTTACATTGGCGGTTTATTCGCTTGTCTTTATCTAGTTGGCACTGCGCAAAAACTCTCTAATGGCTGCCCGACAACTGGCCGAGGCGCCAGACGCATAGAGGAATTACGCGCGGGAACTTGCAGCTCTGGCAACAGTTTGTATTGATTATAGATTATTTTCGTGCCGCGCAAGTATGAAGAGGGAATTTCGTGGCGGGAGTCGTGTTTTGTTTCAGCTTTGCGTTGTTTTCATTATGTCGCAGGGCCTGAACGCGCCAGGGTAAACAACGCAGTGTGACATCGTTCAGAGCGACGAACGATGTTGCATTGGATTAGTGAAGCAAACACAATATACTATATCGGACGCATTTTTCATGGAATTCGCAATGAATTTATACAGTGCGCGGCTAGTGTGAAATGCAATCAGAGCCACGAGGAGTTCCATTGTACCAAATGGGCTAACGAAATACTCTTGCTATACTCTGCACGTATTTGTATACCGTTTTAAATCAGAGGTTTAAGAAGTATTTTATGTTGTAAATTATTTTAATGACTCGATAACTTAAATTCATAAGAAAGGTCACAGTCAGTGATTTATATCATCATGTATACATCTGAATAAAATTGTAGTGATAACTAATTATCAAATACGTAAAAAATGTTGAATATTACTTCGAACCACGTGTTCGTATTGTGGAAATATATGCCCTGTGGAAGAAAGAAATATTGTTTAATAGCAAATTGAAATCCAAGTCAAAATATTTTTCTCGTTCATGAAAGTAATTAACAAAGCTATTTAGAAAGGAATACAATGGACTCTGGATGTACTGAAATAATGGCACTGGTCCTGGTCAAGATTGTACATTACAAATAACACTAGATGATTCGGTTATAGGGACCACTCCATTTGGGCTTAAGGTGAACATAAGAAACAAAACTTCCAGAAGCAATAATTCGCTCCAGGACCGAGAATTCCAATTACTTTAAGAGCTTTCAGGTGTCTCGAGTTATTTTGTACCATTTACAAAGGAAGGAATGAGGAAACATACCATTAGGAAATAATTCTGTGGCAATTCTGTTAGGCTGGAAACATATTCGTCGTGAACTGCAAGTTGAAAACTGCTGAAATACCATCTGAAGAGGACATAAATGAAGAACTGATCCAAGAACGCAAAAGTCATTCAAAAGTACCAAGACTACCAAAATACTTTAATGGTGTGGACACTAGAGTAAGAAACCACGGACTTTGACAAATGAACTATAATAATGTACACCCCAAACTGTAATAAAAGTATTATTTTAAGGATAAATGAATAAATTAAATTCTACGAGTTTGAATTTATTGTAGCTTGGTCTAAATGGCCGATACGCAAATAATAATAATAATAATAATAATAATAATAATAATAATAATAATAATAATACTCAGAATGTGTTTTTTACTTATCGCGGTTAATGTTATTTTATCTTAAGAAGTCATTGTTAGGAGACTTCTTGAGATATTGCTGCCTTGATAGTAATTTACCATACCAAGAACACACACGCAATCAAACTGTCAGAAATGTTGTTCAACCACAATGTTGCTCGAAAGACATGGGAATATAACTTTAAAATTAATAACATTATATTGTCTCTAGGCTTATTGCCAATAGAACGAAGTATGGAGTTCGGATTATAACATTAGAGGTAATCTTCTTACACTTAATGTTTTATCATTTTAACAGCAATCTGTTTATTAACACAACTTTGCGAATCGGCTTTGCATTGATAATGAAAATGTGAATTTTTCATGAATGCAACGCAGTTCATGAAAATTTCCCGATCTCTCTCACGTGTGAAACCATTCTCGCAAGATTCGCGATCTGTCTGTTACAGCAAGAAGCATTGCGTCACAGTTCATTTGCACATACTCAATAAATAGTAGGTAATCTCAAAATGTTATATGAGCGACACGATTTTCTGTCTGTTAATATGAAATTTGTGGTGCATAAAGTAGGCTCGCGGTAGGTTTTCTCCAAATTCTCTCTATCCCAGCCATCTATTCTATCATTGCTTCTTCGCCCTTCACCATCATTTCATGAAATCATCAGTACCAGGCGTTGTGGGAAAGCCATAACCATTCTCCTTCGTTGATGCGGGAAAAACACTTAACCGATGATGATGATGACGATGATGATGATGATGATGATGAATCATAAAAAAATGCCATAGAATAAATGAAAAATCAACACTGTAAAAATGTTCTATTAGATGTCTTATAAAGTTATGAGAAAGTTTCTTCGGTTATATTTTTATTTGAATATACAGTCGGACTTCCATACATCCAATTTAATCGTTCCTTAAATAATATTCGAGATATAGAAATTTCGACATACAGAAATAATTATGAAATTTTAGCAAATGCTATCAAAACAATTCTGGAAAAAATGGTAAAATGGAAAATGTAAACATTAAATAGTTAACAAATGTTTTAACTATTCGTACCACATATTTATAATGAGAAACATAAAATTAGTTTTGCTTTTTCTGTGACATTAATGAATTTTCTTTTTGAGATTCCGAAAACTCTCCTTGTATGTATTTGATTGATTATTGAATATGTCCAAGCAAAATAAGTCCTCGTAAATGAGTCTAAGAAACTGATTCATAGAATTCTAATCTTCTACACACTACATTGAAGCGGAGAGGGATTCAAAACTATACATGATATTAATTTGGATCTATAAGGGCGACTATAGTTAGCACATGAATCAAGTAGTACGTAAAACAGATTAGGCATTCTGAGACAGTAATAACTTATAGTGAAGAAGATACTAATAAAGAAGAACATTTTCTCAGTTACGTGTCTCAATGACATTTATCAGCGATGTAGTTTTCGCTTATTAATTCATTCACGCTTTTCAATTGATGTTCATAGGAGCAAATATTTGTTGTAGACTCTTCTTGCTGACTTGCGAAGCATAGACATCTTCCGCGGTAACCGTTCTTCGATTGAGTTGGATGAAGCGAAGAAGATACGAATGAAGAAGAGCCACGATGCCAGTCACGTAAACAGTGGCGTCGCAAGAGAAGAAATAAGATAGAGACTGTCTATCCACCGAAGAAAAATACAAGGACAATATTCATATAATACACCTTGGATTTTAGTATGAAATCTTTCTTTAATTCTAGGTTTATTTTGGAAAGTGAAAATAGAAGTCGAGATGAGCGAGTGGTTTGCCAGCACGCACTTGAGAGCCCAAGTGATAAACCTTAGAGAGACCAATCCTGAACAATCATCTTGGGCTTACTTCTCGGTAAGGATATTCTACGCGCGCATCGCACCACACACTTAAGTAAGAACCAAACCTTATGAAAGAGCATAATTGAAAATATTAAATAAAAATATAAAATAAAAGGTTTGTTCAATAAACATAAATGTTTATTGAAACCTTGAAAACTCTCTCATTGGAGAAAAACACATTAAATCAATGGGTTGACATTTTTTTCACCCGGGAGCGTTTCAGAACTCTGTTATTTGACACTGCGCTGACGTGTTCTCACATTAGTTGTGATATTGTTATACTTTTCATTATATTACATATTTTGAACTATAGAACCGATATATTTTAATGGATATAACTATGGGATTACTATTTCAATATCTCAACTTTTAATGGCCTTCCTAAGTACTACTGACTCCTAGTATTTGCCAGGGAGTTCCACTGCACCTGTATTTATTTCAGGAAGCATTGTGAAATTTGTTACGTCACAATAGAAAATAACAATCCTCAATATTTAGATAGTGAGAGGTTGGCTAGTGTTCCGAACACCGATCCAAAATCTTGAACAGATTGTTTCGAAACTGACAATTTAAGTTACGAGGAAAGTGCTTCCGGTTGTTGCTGAACACTACCCGAGAGAAATTGACGACAATAACAAGAAAATCAAGATATTTCTTATCAATGCGATGTCCATTACTAATCTTAAATTTTATCTGTATTATTTCTAAAATTACAGCTCGCGAAACGTCATTACGTGCAGTTTTGCTTTACGAGTTTTCGAGAAGTGTATATATGTTTTAAAAAATTAAGGCAAGTCTGGGTCGTTACATCGACAAAGGTAAATCGTACGAGTGGCATTTAGCGTCACAATTTATTTTACATTAGAAACATACAATACAGATATGAAGCTTACTCAGGACTGGCCTGTTGTTCTATTCAAAGTTATATTTTCAATATTTGAACTACTTACTGTTTGCGATATTTGTTAAAAGAATTCGCAATAAATGCAGATCGTGGAGCTTAATGTATCTAATTTCGGTGGTTATCAGAATTGATTTTTAACATGAACAAGAAAACATAATAAACAAAATCAAGCTATTGTCAAGTCCAATACAGCAGTCTGAAATCGGAGTGGTAGACTGTCATGTTGTAAGGAAGATGTCAGTAAAATTGTTAAACTGTAAAGCCAAGCAAATCAATAACTTAGCAAGCCGATAAGTGACACAATACTTTTCTCTCAAGATCAAAGAAAGTGTTATCATTGACCGATCTCATCAAACAACAAATAACTATACGATACAGAATTTGACTATGAAGAAGGTCGCAGTATGAATATCAGAGATGAGTAATATTTGATTTAACGTGACTATTCCACTTGTGAAATTAAAGCCAATATCTTTTAATTGTACATACGAAGTGCCCTAATCAGAGCGGAGTATATCAAAAAGTTTATCGCTTTTTCTATCCGATTTTCCTTACCGCTTCTCCCTCCAGGCCAATCATAAACTATGACTCATTTATCTTAGGAGGCGGTATATATCGATCGCTATGTCCAATAAACCGCCTATGAACTATAACATAACCTCATTGATGTTAACATATTTTCAATATTTGGCGCAGTTTGAAACTCTGATTAACATAATTTCATTCGTGGAATAGTCCTATTAAAAACCACTCGTTCTTTGGAAATTCTCAGATAAATCAAATAATTTTCAGACTTATCGATAATTTCCAAAGCACTCGTGGTATTACCTGAAACAATTGTAGTTAAATTGTGTGTGACGTATGGGGGAAAGTACACTGTGAAACTTTCTTGAGCTCCGGAGTACTCATCCACGCTTTAAAAGTGTAATAAATATAATTCCGAATGTAAGCAACAACATGCGTTTTAACAATATATGATGTGGAGAAATATTCGTTTCCACGATTAGCTGTTTGAATAGACAAACCTGCAGATTTTGACTTTTGACACTTATTCCTTATCGTGCTCCACGTGAGGACAACGACTCAGTAGCAAGAACGATTATTTAATAGTAATTCAGACAAAATAACTTAATTCTTCACTAACGAACCCCAGAGCTACAAAAGTGCGCAAATAGTGAAGATACAGTCATATCCAAAAGCAAAGCAAAGGATCACCGCAGCATTTGCTCAATGGATCAAAGGAAACTATACGAAAACCTGATCCAGTTGGATCAGGGGCGGATCCAGCAGATCATTTGGGGGTGGGGGCATCGCAGATTTTCGTTAAATAATAAACATATTTGTTATTCTATATTATTTATGTACTATAGACATTATACTATGCAATATTATTGTTTAAATAATTTCATAAATCGAACATAAATATTTAAATCCATTTTACCAAATAAAGGAAGGTAAACGAAAGTTCTAGACCTTTTGGGAAGGGGGCCATGGTCCCCCATGGCCCCATTGGCCACCTTCTGGATCCACCAGCGAGTTGGATACGCTACGGGTCGCTCCCAGCAGCAATGCTCACCCGTGTACTCGCCGCTTTTAGAGGAAGAGAGCGTGTCCTTCTTGAGCAAGCAGCCGTACTCCTGCTTGGCCGACGGCAGCAGTTTGTAGGGCTCGTGGTACACGCTCGACGTCTCGCTGTCCTCCGACTCTTCGCCGGCGGCGGCCGCAGCGGCGGCGGCGGCCGCGGCCACGGAGGCCGTGGGGGTGGAAGGGGCGTCGGCGTCGGCCGCAGGACCGCCGCCGCCGCCCCCGCACGCGCCACCGCCGCAGCCTCCCACCGTCGCGGCGCCCGGGCCTGCCACCGCGCCCGCCGCCGCAGCCACCTGCAACGGACACGATGTGTTGGCAAAAATTCGCTCAGGCAGAAAATCAAAAAACAAAATAAAAATAATATGCGTTAAAGTAACAACGTTCATGGTACTCTCTTTGGTTTAGCGGTGAGTTGTCGTTGGCATTTAAAATGAAATATTTATAGACGTATTCTATCATTCACTTTTTAAGATATTAATTTTATTTTTAAAATTATAAATTATACACTCTCAACTAGTAATCTAGTAATATATTAATCCTAATGTTGTATTCTGTTTATATTTCTTGTATCAGGAAACTGGTGATAATGGCTACGGTATCGAAAGCTGCTCTTTTAATATATTATATTGTAGGCCTATAATACACCTATAATTATTTCATTGTACTCTGGTTAGACTGGAAGTCAATGCAGCGTTGAGATTCGACAGTTGGCGTTTGTACAGGTGACTCAGAATAAGTGCTACAAACTTCCAGAAAATAAGGGTGGAAGATAACTTTCTCCCAATGACCAGGTGGTGAGAACTGTTTTAAAACAAAAGTGCACACGTGACATTTGCCCCTGCTTTTTAGGCAACGTGTCATGCAGTAGTGTTCGACAGGTCACGTTCTGATGCAATCAAAATCATTCGGTGTACAAATCAAAAATTAGTAGTCGGCCCCATGGCCGAGATTGCTAAGACAGTAGTACCACAGTGATCTTGGGCCGTGGGATCGCGGGTTCGAGCATGTTTGTATGTGTTCGTCCTTTCACCCCCCTATCATCACCATATCGTTTCATCCTCATACCATAACTTTACATCCAATAGTGCTCGCTAATGACCTAGTAGTTGATACGACCTTAAATAACAAAAAGAAGTATTTGCAGTAAGTATTGGTTTCTCAACAAATACTGGTTGACAAGTTGCCTACCAATCAGCGGCAATGTGTTACATGAATTGTGTCATCACATGTTCGTTGGCTAAAATATATCTTCGACCCCCGACAGGCCCTAAACGTTTACGACATTCATTCCGATAAACACCCTGTATTGTTAAATATGTTTGTCAGTCTGTCTGACGAAATCTGGGCCTACCAGCGGCGTCCCAGGACTTCCGGCCATGGGTTGCGGTGTACGTGTGGTTAGCACGAAGGCACCCCTACGCCGTATTATGGTCTTCTCATCCTGAGAAGTGAGTTCTCCTCGTCACGCAGCAACATATACTGGGACATTGCAAGGAAAACGAACACTATAATTTTGCCCAGCCGAGAATCGAACCCGGGGTCGCACCATGGAAAGCAAGCTTGGGGCGGCAAGGAGTAGATTAGAGTTCTGTGTAGTGAAACATGGGGCGTAGATAGATATGCTACATTAATTTAGTTTACATATGGTTGAGCACTCGATGAAACATTCGTGTACGTACGAGAAGTAACATAGGTAATGCAATGACAGCGTTCACAGCACCAAACACATTCGTCACCATACCAAAATATACTCAAACTATGTTACTCCATATGCCATAATACATTGTACACCACCACAGAGACACTTAACAAATCCTCCCACGCACAGTTGAACCCATCAAACACATACATGAACATGCATATGAGAATACAAAAGAGTAATAACAATTTTGTGGTTGCAAAAAAAAACTGGCCAATAACAAAACACATTGATCCAAATGCAAAAAGCCCTTTAATTCGTATTTCAAAAACACATTAATTTTGAGATACTATTGAGATATTATTTTATCAGATCATACTGTGCAAAATACAAATTAATTTTACATTAGATGTAAATTAATTGCAAATTCAATGTAAATGTGAAATGAAATGTTTCTGAAGTATGTTTTCAATCGCATGCATTACTGATGTACAGCAATAAAACATGGGCTTAAATAAAAGCGAATAACGGATGAAGTCTGAATGACAAGGATGGTTCGAGTTCATGCCGACTCAACATCTCAGTCCGATAGTTTTCAGGTTCAAATCCGTTTGTTGTGAAGCGGAATGACACGCGATCTGATGACTCCCGATTTGAGGAGCCAGCATGGGTATTATGACCTAATATATGGTTACGGATATACCCCCTGGGGGATAGGGAGATATTGATTTCGTTTGGATAAAGATCAAGAAAAAATGCCAACACTCGTTTAGTCGCTAGTTGGTCTAGGTTGCATTTCTCCTGTTCATTATTTTTAAAATTTAAAAGATGAAAAATAAACAAATTCAGAGCCGATGGACAAGATTAACCCACTGGACACAACGTTTTATATACAAAACAACTTTATTTTTTTCGCTATTTCGGTCTACTTTGTAAAGAACGTTTACAAACAAACTTCATGAAAATAAAAGAAACATAAATTACAATGAAACGTAATTCATTCCTTGGAGGAAAACATTATTCGATACGATTGTGTCTTATATGATTCTAAATGCCGTGGAAATTATGACCGTAGAGTGCGATGTGCAGTCCTAATTTCAAAGGCAAAAACCTAATTCATGCATGAAATAATTCTGAACCATGAATGCTGCATGCAGATTTTGGGAAGACTAAAGCTATATTTACCGTCCAGAAACAAACAAGTCCATCTCAACATTCGCTCCCAGAATCTCCAAAACTGGACGAAAATCGCGACTGAAATGGGTCTTCAAAACTAAGGAGCAACGAGATATATTTCAGCGCAATAATGATTATTACTACTTGATATTATTATTAATTTTATTTATTATTATAATTTCATTAATTAATATAATTAATTTCATTGATTAATAATATTATTTATTGTATTTATTTATTTATTTTTTGCTCGCGTATAGGCCGACTCGGACCACGCGTACATTTCTACGGCCTTTACCGGGCTCAGAAAAAATATCTGGCTGGCCGGCCTGAAACATCATTAGGAGGGGGATCAGCTTTTAGCTGGATTCCATTTTTATCCCCCAGAGTTGTTAGCCCTGGGGTATGGAAGATAGAATGATGATGATAATAATGATAATGAGGGGTGAAAAGACGACACACACATTCAGACATACACAAATACACTCATGTCCGAGGCGGGACTCGAACCCACGACGGTTTGGTCCAAGATCGTCACGACACTCCTTCCTTAGCGATCTTGGTCATTATTATTATTATTATTATTATTATTATTAATTATCATTATTATCAATTTTTATTATTAGTATTATTAATTATTACTATTGTCATTGTTACTGTTGTGTTTACCTTGCAGCCCTTGGGCATGGAGCGGGCGCGCGCCAACCCGGCGCTGATGACGGGGGTGGACAGCGCCATGTTCATCTTGAGCTCCTTCATGTTGATGGCAACGCCCGGCTTGGCGCCGCCGGCCACCAGCGCCGTGTGCTTGTGCAGCAGCGCCACCTTCTTGCGGCCGCGCCGCACCATCAGCACCACCGTCGCCGCCAGCAGCAGCACCACCATCGCCAGCACGCCCGTGATCAGCCCGATGTACGCCTGGTGGTTGCTGCTGGCGCTCGTCGCTGCCGGTGGAAATACAGGTGGTCAGTAATGGCAGACGTGAGCAAGTGTTAAGGCCGGTATACACGGTTCAGTTTTCGTGCGGATTGGATGTGAAAAAAAAATCGGCTGAACGGTTTAGGCGCTAGCGTTGACCACAGACAGACGGACAGACGGACGTTTTGCCGTCAATCGTTTTTTCAATATCAAGAAGCAACAAAACATGGATTTTGGCTACACCACGAGTTAGAGGATTTTTTTTCTAAATTTAGCAATAGAATTTATCCACTTTTTCGTTACAAGACTCCAGCTGTAAGCGTTTTTCTGGCGAAAATTCGCCGTTTTCCGCCACACGATTACATAACTTCTTACGAAGTATTCGTAAGGCGAGAAAGTAAAACGTGCAGTCCGGACAGTACGATTTCTGCATGAAAACGTTTGAGCACGTGTGTAATTTTTCATGCAGAAAGCTTACAGATTGGCTGAAGTGCCTCTAGCGGCAGATTCGTTCACTAACGAATTTGTTTACCTGATGCGACGGTAATTAGCCATTTCGAATTTGTGGTTGGGGTGTCAAGGTACGATTGTGTGAAGTGATATTGTGATAAATACTTCTTTCCCTATTCCTACCTTCCTATTTTTTCCTATTCTTTCCCTATTCCTACCTTCCTGAGAACGCACGCACAGGAATACCGCCCCTGAAAGTACTCGGACGGCATAATTCCGTTGTTTCCCGTTAGGCCCTTTGCGGCGTCTAGTGATGATTCATACAGAATTTATACTGAATATGTACAGATCCTGTAAACGCGACATTTGGCTTTTATACTTCTAGTTTGTGATTTTGAAGTTTCTGTACAGATCCTGTATTACAATCTGCCCGAAAACGGTACCGTGTACCCGGTCTTTAAGGAAAGGCAAAACAGGTTACAGAAGGGTAACGTATTAAAGCAGGCACGGGAGCTGCATTCTTCTGGCTATAATTTTTGTTGTTGTTATTGAAATTTTACTCAATGGGTCACATTCTAATGGAGTATTTCTGTTTAGTCAGAGACGACGTCATTTCAAAAAGAAATTCACATTCTAAAAAGCCATCGTATTTATTTAAGAAATTTATAGTGGGTCCGATCTATGAAGGCCCCTTTCTGAAATAATTTCTCGATCCTCGCCTGATATAGAACTATTTTTTTAAAATGTTTTCGCTATGACGATGCGCAATTGTACTCATGATAAGATTCGTTTGATAACCGTTTAAAATGTACGATTATCACTACTGTTAATTCGAGAAAAGAAAGAGCGTAGTTTTTCACTCACTAATTAAAATCAATTTAAAACAATAAATACTTTGTAAATAATAATAATATTAAGTTGGAATGCTGCTAATGTGGGTGGAAATCGAAGCTATTATTGGAGGTAGGCAGTGCTATACGTCGCCTGTTTCAGTAGAATATGCATGCGTTGAGTCACAGCAAATCATACTACGCTCTCTCCAGTCCTTTCCCAGAATATGGGACGAAGCGAGGCAATCTCCCACCGCGAACACCAAGCGAGCGCGAGTCAATGGAGGAAGAGAGGACACTAGCACGGATCTTATGAAATGCTTGAGTCGACATGGGAATTAGCACAAGCCAACATAATGAGAAGCATATTTTATGTTTCCAGATGAAATGTACTTACAGAAACTGTAAGATTAATTTGCTAAAGACGCATAATCCTCAATATGCCAATACACCCTTGGGATGTCTAAAAGAAACCTGGCAGCTGCGTGAGCGAATTAAATATCTCCGATGCTTAAGAGATCTCGCGTTCTGCCAATTAGACAGTTCGGGACAATATTAAAATGGGGACCGACATCTGGAGGAGAAAATTAAACATTTCAGTCCGTACAAGGGCATTCCAGGAGGCGCACCTGCTCAAAAACCTCCTAGGCCTGCGCCATGGGGTTGAGGGGTGAGCTTGAAATGTGTCTTTGTAAAAATAGCGGGCGCGATACAAGGTAGTCTCCCCACACGTATCCCTAACTAGTATTTTTATGACAATTGTAAAACTAGTATGTTAGCGCGGAGGGAGACGAAATAGATACTAGAGAGATTTTGCACCGCGTGAAACAAGGTAGGGACTGCAAATAGAGAACTACGTGGCCATTTAATGTTTATGTGTTAAGAGCGCTTTGTACAACTTTTCTACTTAGACGTTACGTTAATGGTCGTTATTCCGAATTGTAACGGCAGAGTGTATTGCTATCGCTAAATTCCCGAGAGGGCGCATGCTAGAGAACCCGATAAACTAAGTGAAATATCGTTCTCCGATATTTCCATAAAGTAACCTAGAGTTCGTGCATGCGGTGAGGCTCCACACCAAGTGTCTAGTACAATTTAACCTATCTAGCTCCACGACACAAAAACACTAGTCCACCAGTTGAAGAGATACACAAGGAAGATATTAAAATAATATTAGATGTGATGAATATTCCTTTATAAATATTCTTCTACAATTCGCAGTCCGTCCTCAAAGCGAAAGGCAGAAGTCCTCGCAGTGAGTCAAGTCCCTGCCGATGAGAAATCGAGATATCAGAGTATGTAGCTTCAAGGTAACTGCACTTCACTTCTCCCCATAGCTCGTCACAACACAATTTTTAACTGTTGTTGACGTAAATTAATAAATAAATAGGTAGACCGAGTTCCTTATTTCCTCCCAGAGTTAATTTCCCGAAAAGAAATACTGGGCGTGCATCGCGGTGAACACCACATAGCGAAATGAACGCCTCCCTTATAGCACATAACTTCAATTGCTGGAATACACCTGAGTCTTGCAGTGAAAATTATTTATTCGGTAATAAATGATCATTATTACTCGTTATTACTATTATGACGAATATATTTAGGCAACTAATACGACTGTATGATTTAAGCTCAGGTAAGACCAATTAAATGCTACGCAAACTGAAACGCTGTGAAGCCGAGGAACTGATGAAAATGAAATAATGAAAAGAGGACATCATAGTATGAAATAATACTCATGCGTCTGTTTTGTTAAATCAAATTTAATTTCGGAATCCGTTTCTGAATTCAAGATTTACTTCCCCAAAAGCTTGTGCAGAACACAATAAATTGCTTATCCACATTATAAATTATTATTAATCACCATTATTAATAACTATTACTTGGAATTTCTTTATGTACAGAGCTTATGTCCGTGATTTACGCTCAGGTAAACCCTACTTAATCCAGCCCAAAGTCTATTCTGCAAGGCTGCGAAGCGAAGGGCCAGATGCGAGCGAGCAGGCAGGCCGGCCGGCCGGCCGGCACGCCTGCCTAACGTGGCTAATCGGCAGTTTAGGGAGAGCGATGTCCCCGTTGATCCTCGTTTAATCGGGGACAAGAAGTAGAGGTCTCCCCGGGAGTGTGGCGCGGCACCTCGTAAGCTGCAGCTTAATGCCTTCCGAAGTTCATCGCCCATTTCGCGTCCACCATAACGCCCGCGCTGCACTGCAAGGCATCGCCCACGGAGTCCCCAAGGAATTGGGAGGGACAGCGCCAGGAGCGGTCACAAGGGTAATAACGGCTTTCGCAATCTGATACAAAGAAAAATTGCATCGAGCTTACTACCCAACAGACCTCAAAGAGGCTTTTCTACGGCTAAAGATTTATATTAAATTCATTAATAATGGGTAAACAAACTTATTTCATGTGTTGAAATTTAAACTATTCTCAAGATTAGTTTAATTTTTAATTTAGAGCATAAATAAGTTTATATTAACAGAAGTCATAAATTTATTATTCGTTCAGTATCGTATTGAGAAAGTTTTGCTTCTCTTACTTATGTATTAAAGAAAATATTGTAATGTTGAAGAAGAAAGTGGAGATTTATTTTCAGAAAACCGTCAACTGTGAAGCTCATGTACCGAAAAAGTGGATGAATTTTCTTCCTATTTGTATAAATTGCTTTCTCTAACGTCTTATGGTCAACGCTAACGCCTGAACGTCCAGACGATTTTCTCCAAAATTGAAATTCTGCACGAACTCGTGGCTCTGCGAGTTTAAAACAAATGTTTTGATATTTGGGGTTAATTTATATGCCACAAAAACATTTTGAAAACTTTCTCAAAAATGGTTCCGAATTTTTGAATTAAACTCTCCCATGGATAGAGCAATGGACATTTAAAAAAGAGACGCGTGTCCCTTTTCGTTGAACCCACTGAATTTTAGAAATTAAAAATCTTCAAAACGTTTTCGGCGTCCTCCTACAACTGTAATACTGAAGACATTTATCCTTAAAGAAATCTGTTCTACAATACAGATCTTTAAATTAGGTCATACACAATTTTTCGAAATTATGAGTAGTTTTTGTGTGAAACAGGAATTTTTAAAGACATATTTTCTGGAAATCGGTTTCAAATTTTTTCTTAAAATGTTTTTTCCAACTGATAAACTTATAAAAATGACACGGGTCCAATTTTCAGTGATCTTTGTATTTTACAAAAATGCAACAAAATAATTAACATAGGAAAACTGTAATACTGATTATAGATATTTTTCTTCATGTAATCTGTTCTAAAATATTATAGCATGGGAAAAGAAGGTTGGTTGATTGCTTGATTGTTAGTGATTCCGAGCACGTCAACTACTGAGATCATTAGTCCCGTAAGTGTAGTTCATGATTTTCATCAGAAGGTGGCGGTGATATTCCCCCGTTGGATGTTGAGATCCGGCACCGACCTACCGTCCACTTGCGGGGTTTTCCCCAACCTGGCACCACCCACCAGCGAGGCACCGCCCCAGACGGGTCTAGCTCTAAGCCACCGACATGTGTGGTAGTGTGGTGCACACTAGTGTGGTGTGTAAGGGGTGAGGATAGGACAAGGAAGATAAAGGAAAGATTGCGCGCGGTCCGAGGTCCATTTGTTAGGATACTGCACCGGCATTTGATCGAAGAAACCACGGAAAACTATCTATCAGAGCAGCCGGCCGATAGAATTCTCCCCTAGACAGTGACTGAATTCGACCTATCTGACAAGCTAGTGTCGAAAATCCTGCCGTCGTCGGGACTCGCACCTAGGACCTCCCGGTCAG
This sequence comes from Acheta domesticus, assembly GCA_031308135.1. Lineage (NCBI taxonomy): Eukaryota > Metazoa > Arthropoda > Insecta > Orthoptera > Gryllidae > Acheta > Acheta domesticus. The sequence goes on along the minus strand of JAHLJT010008446.1, from coordinate 258,949,161 downwards.
CACTGCAGCGATATCAGCTGGTGCATTGAGCCACCTCTCCCGGCGAGGGACGACGAGGCGCAATCGACTCACCGGGCGTGATTTCCTTCCGGGCATGGGTGCTCTCGCCTCCAGCGCCGCCCGCCCCGCCGGCACCGCCCGCGCCGCCGCCACCGCCGCCGCCGCGCCCGCCTCCGCTGCCGCCGCCGCCCGCGCCGCCGCTGGGAGGCGGGCCGGGCCGCGCGGACGCGCCGCTGCCGCCGCCGCCGGCCGCGCTCTCCGCCGCCGCAGCCGCCGCCGCCTCCTCCTGCTGGCGCTGCACCATCGCCTCCAGCACCTCCTCCGACAGGTTGCGTGGCAGTGGCACTGCAACAACAACAACAAATAATAATAATAATAGTAATAGTAATGATAATAATAATATATCACGACAAAAATGCAATTGAATCTCCTTATAACCGTTAGGAAATATAGCTATATTCTTGTATCAGAAGCCATCAAAGAACTGTATCAATATTTGTTCGGAGAATCGCTGGAAATCCGAATAAAATTCATAATTATGACGGGGGCCTTTAAAAAAACAAAAAGGACAAATAGTATGTCAATCACACATCATTAATTTCACTATTGGTATTTCCTAGTTTCTGTTTACTTTTGTGTTTGAACTTGGTAATAATTAGAACCATTTATGATATATTCATTCAAATTTGGCGTTATTTTACAAAGTTTCGCAAATTAATCATATCTTTATTTCTTTTCGTGATGTTTCCTAACACGCATACCATATGACGCTCCAGCGACCAAAGCAGAAAGAGAGTTAAATAAAAGTAAAACATTTGGGGATGATTATTGAGACGTTAATTTCATATCACAGACGCAGGGCAACACTATCAACTGGGTGAAACAGACAGGGAAATGAATGAGGGGGTTAAGGAAAAAAGAAAAAGGCGAATGAAGCTGAAGAAATAAGAAACAAGAGAGATAGAATGTATTGAACATGAAAGAAGAAGGGGGAAAGGGGTAGAAAGAAAATGAGGGAGTAAAGAGCAAAAGTGTAGACGACTAGGGAAAATAAGGAGAAAAGGAGAATGAGACAGGAACAACAATACAGAGCGATGGAAAAAGCGATGCGTAAAGAGCGTTGGCAAAAGAAGAGAAAGTAAAACGAACATGGAGGAACAACAAGAAGACGGTAAAAAGAAGTGGGAAAGGTAGAAGAACGAGAAGAAAGCGAGATGTTACAAAGCAGGACAATTGACTGATTATTTCTTTTTTCCAGAAACATCAACTACGGTCATTAGTCCTGTAAGTATAGTCCATGTTATCTCTGGAAACGTCCGTATTCTTCCTAGATGGGGAGATCAGGCACCGACCTACACGTTGGCATGCAGGATTTTCCCCAATCAGATATCTTCCACCTGCGAGGCACCTCTCCAGCAGTTTCCGACTGGTCTCCTGACATGTGTGGTAGTGTAGTGCACTTAAGTGTGTTTGTAAGTAGGGGTGACCATAAGACAAGAAATAGAAAGAGAGATCGCGGTCCACGCCAGTTTGATAGGGTATTTCGTCAGCATTCGCCTGACAGTGATCGGAGAAACCTCGGAAAACTACCGATCAGAGCAGCCGGCCGCTAGGGTTTGCCTGCAGACAGCGGCTATCTAGCTAGTGCCGAAAATCCTCCCATCATCGGGGCTCGACTCCAAGACCTCCCGATGAAAAGCAGTAAAAGGAAGCCGACGAAAGGAGAAGAAAGGTGAGAAGAGAGAAAAGAGTGAGAAAGGGAAAAAGGAAAATGATTTAAAAGACAGTGTAAAAGGTGAAGCAAATTAATTGTAAGTGAGGTGCACTCACCCGAGTCGAAGGCGACCTCGCTGAGCAGGATCCAGCGGGCGGCGAAGTGCAGCTGCAGCTTGACGAAGCGGCCCACGCGCCCGTGCAGCGGCACCGACACGTTCACGGCGGCCGCGTGGCCGTGCGCGCGCGCAGAAGCGGGGCCGGCGCCGGGGCCGAGCACCGCGCCGAGGCCGTGGCTGTGGCTGTAGCTGGGGCCGGCGCCCGGGCCGGGCGCCAGGGCCGAGCCGTGCGCGGAGGCGGAGGCCGGCGCCGAGGCGGGGGCGGGCGAGGGCGGCGGGGCCGTGGGCGGTGGCCGCCAGCGCAGCGCCACGCCTGCCCAGCGCCGCCCGTCCAGGCTGAAGAAGGCGCGCGCCTCGGCGAACACCTGCAATGGGAGTCACCCCCCCCCCCGGCGATCAGCGGTCGGCCATTCACGGCGAGCCTCCATTGTCGCCATGTGTCCCAGTCTTTGGCCTCCCTTTATTTCCAGTCAAATGGAAGCGCCAACGCAGTGGCTTGGTGTGAGGAAGACAAGGAAGTTTGCTGCAAGGCGTTACATTTGTTCGCACGTACTCGCTTCGAGCGTCTGCGCTCGCTTGCGATGGACTGATGGATACGTTCGAGCAATGGCCTTGACGGCATCTTTTCGCCTCTTAAGGAAGGAAAAGGAAGGCACTATTAGAAATATTTTCGAGGAACCTTTCAGACTAGTATTCTAATTGTTATAGCTAAATTTACTAAATAAGCGTGAGATACTTGAATATAGAGTAAATGCGCAGCGCTACGCCTGCCTAGCGACGTCCGTCCAAACTGAAGGAGGCGCGTGCCCGGGCAAACACCTACAAAGCGGGCCACGCTCCCGGCGATAAGCAGAAGGCCATCCACGACGAGCAGTCTAGGCCTCCCCTCATTCACTGTCACATGTGAGCGCGAACGCAGTGGGCGCGCAGAGTGTGAGTGGGAACGCAGTCGGCGTGGGGAACACCAGGTAGAGTGCTGGAAAACGTTTTCCATTTGCTCGGACAAACTCGCTCGAGCGTCGGAAGTTCGAGCGTCTTGCGCTCGATCGCAGTGGGCTCATTCACAGGTTCGAGCAAAGGCCTTGAAGGTAGGAAGGAAGGAGAGCCTTGAGCGATATAGTGTTGCGGAACTACGTAAGTAGTATTCACGAGGAAACTTTCAGACTAATATCCCATTTTTCTAGCTACATTTACTATATACAAGCATGAGACGCTTACAGTTATATACCCAGCGCTGAAGAAGGCGCGGGCCTCAGCGAAAACCTGCACAGCTGGCCACGCCCCCGGCGGTCAGAGTTCGGCCATCCACGGCGAGCGGCCAGGGTCGCCACGTGTCTACGTGTGCCAGGTCTAGGCCTCCATTCATTTACAGTCTCATGGGAGCGTGAACGCAATAGCTTGGTATGGAAAAGACAAGGGAGAGTGCTGGAAGGAACTCTATTTGCTCGCACGTCTTCGGTCGAGGGTCGGAAGATGGAGCGCCTTGTGCTCAATCGCGGTGGATTGATTTACAGGTTCGAGCAATGGTCTTGATTTGATTTGATTTATTTGGTCAAAAAACAGTGAAAACTGTATATGGCGTATGGGGAGAAGATTATTTGCGCACGTTTAATTAAGTTCTTGACGGCTTCGCTTCGCCTCTAAAGAAGGAGGTGACATGTCGTGTGCGATAGCGTTGCGGAACTAGGTAACCAATATACACGAGAAAACGTTCAGCCTAATATTCCGTTTGTTACAGCTACATTTACTATCGTGATGTACTTGATTTTCTCGGCCGAGCAATTTGCGCGCGAAAACATGTTCTACTGTGCTGAAATCAGCGAATTTTGATTGAACTGCCGCGCCGCTCGATCAAAATGTTGTCGTGCAGACTAATAGACACTGTCAACCCATAAAAGAAAAATAGAAAGAAAAAATTATTATTTTTCGTCTCCCCATAAAACATTCTCTAAGTCGTGAATCCGTCATCAATGTGGATGGAAATGCTGTTCGCACTAAAATGTTTTTTGCACATAATTTTGGCAGTAAGGAGAGGAAAAACTGAAGTGGGTAGGGTCAGAGCACTCAGATCCTGATTTGTTATTCCAGGTTCAATTTTTTTGTAAGACAGTACTGCGCGCGCACCACGAATCAGACACGGAGACAATTACCAGTTCCAAACTTCCTTACGGACAAACGGTGCATCACTTCAACTGCGGAAGTAGACATGTCTCAGTTGTGTTAGTGCATATCAGAACTCTGTATTTTTATTTTAAAACCTTTTTTAACGCGTTGAGTCCAAAATAGCCAATTTTACAGGAGAAAGGAAATATAATGATAAGACACTTGCAATGAAAATGTCAGATTAAAAGCACCATTCGAAATGGATTATTATTATTATTATTATTATTATTATTATTATTATTATATTACTATTGTTATTGTTATTATATTATTATTATTAAATTGTTACGATGATCTTGGAATTATTATTAGGTATTTAATAAAAAATAGACTTACATGTTTCCTGATTTTACTTTCATACTCTTCTTCAAATATAGTTGAAGTTGTTGAGACACAAGAAGTCTTTAAATTCTTATTTCTCAGATTCTTCCAAAACGATTCGATATGTGATTTAAAAGCATGCATTTATTTTAAGTAATGTAGTCCTTGTTTTAAATCTCTACATTAGTCCAATATTTTTTCCGGCATGTATCCAAACTTTTTTTGTAACCACATGTATGCCACGTGGATCAACTTTCTCGGTTTTCTCTGTTTATGTGAAAGTAATGTAATGCTAGTTCCCCACTTCAACGCGTTTGCGCTGCAATCATATTGGGAATACGATGGCGTCTCGCACTTTCTTCTAAACATATGGGATAGAATCGGAGATGTGAAAGTATAGTTTTAAAGGAATTAAAAAGTGGATCAGTGGTGTTTCTCCTTACGTGCTTTCAACTGACTTACAATCTCCCTCGTTTTTGCTCGACTTCTGTTCAAGACGATTGCAGTGCCCTAAGTGCGAACGAGAATTATCCTCAAAATGATTCAGTTTTAGACAATATTCTTCATGGTCCTTGGTTCTCAGTCCTTGGATTTAAAATGAATGGTTTGGATGGTTGGTTGATATGATTTACATGGTATTGTAATGGTGGAAGGAGAAGCGGGGGAATCGGAAGAACTACAATGAAATCTGTTTGCCCGCCCCAAATTCCTCATGGATCGACAGGAATTTGGACCTAGGTATCCAGAGGTGAAAGGTGGGCGGTTTGACCACTACACCACCGGTCTCCCCAGTTCAAGCACATTCACCACCCCACTCGAAAACGTTCAATGTCGAATTTACCCCGTACTAGATGTTGTTCGGCGTAGTTCCGAGCAAACAAGTTTCTCATCGTGTTTCTGCTTTGTTTTGGAATGCCATCTGCATAGAAGGAGCATCAGTTATGTATAGTTTGCAATAATTCGCCCGGCAGTTCGAATAGAATCCTGTTCAAAATGTAACTGTTAATAGAGCAAAACTAAAGAGATGCTTGGGGAGCATAATGCATTGTTCCCAGCGTTTCGGGCGTATCGATTTCTGCCGAATAGTTTCAAAGGCTACCCTACGAGCTCCCACTATGTAGAAGAAGATAAAATATTGTTGTTGAAAAAAATCATTCTGAAAGGACTATTTGGGCTCAACTACCTATTAAACTTTTAAAGCAAAATTATGTTTTTAACAGTTTTGTCAATAAGTCAATTTATTTAGGTCATTTTAAATGAAAAATTTGATTCGAAAACATATTCCTCAAATATTTTCTCTAGCTCTTTGCAGTATTAATAAACATAAAATGTATTGATAATTTGCGCACGTTTGTTGAGCACTCCTTTTGGCTTGTAGTGGTAGGAGTAGAGCTAAGGATGAGTTACTAATCTGTTAGCAAATGCAGAAAATCAATTCTGGAGTTCTTTTACCATTGCAAATAGGTTTTCTATAACTCGGAAACGAAAAAGGTCTAGTTTTTTCAAATGTTGCTAATCTGGCGCTTTTTAAAATTTTATCATTATTTGGTTCGCTTTTAACTTTTATTCATCTTTCAACTATCGTATTTATAGTTGAAATATTGGGAAGGAATTCTCGATATCAGGGAAACGTGCGTAGATAATATTTTTCCTTTTACATCACAAACAGTTTTTACTATTTTTTGGCCAAATAAATCAAATCAAATAAATCAAATTTATATGATATACACTAAATGTTATACTATACACGGTATACGCATCATATCAAAATTTATATTAAACTTATGTGATATAAATACAAAAAGATGAAATAGCATGACCTGTGAGATATGAACACGTCTGTGGAAGTACGACCGGAATGTGTTTCTCCGTGGAATAACTCTCTCGCGCGCCGGGAACAGAGTTGCCACCCCCGTTCCCTTCCGCCTCCGGCGGGGCCACTCACCTGGACGCCGCGGCTGGGGGCGGTGCAGGTGCTGAGGCGCGCGGCGGAGAACTCGCGAGCCACGTCGAACTCGAAGAGCAGCTCCAGCGGCGCGCCGCCCCCACCCCCGCCACCGCCCCCGCTCGCGCCTCCGCTCAGGCCGCCCGCGCCGCCGCCCAAGGCGCTGGCGCCCCCGCCGACCCCGCCGCTCACGTCGTCGCCACCGCCGCCGACCCCGTCCCCGCCGCCGCCACCGCCGCCGCCGCCACCGTCGCCGGGCGCGCGCCGGGTGTCGTTGCGCCAGCCCACCCAGCGGGGATCTGCAACCGGAGAAAGAGAGTTAGCACTCAAGCTTTCAACCTCGTAGCGTCGTTGCGCAAGAAAAGGAGCACATATAAAAATCGTGATTCTTGACTTAAAGGAAGACATATGTTTGAGAAATAGTATGTTTTACTATTATAAACAATCGTAAAAGATAGATCATAGGCAACATAGTAGACATTCAAGGGACACCTCAAAAAATTGGTGAGAAAAGATCGGACAAAAAGACATCCCATTGTTTAAATTGATATTCGGGCACGTCAACTCCATGGTTATTAATCCCGTTAGTGGTCTGAATGTTGGCGGTGTGCCTCCGCTGGATGGTGAGATCCGGCGCCCATCTACACGTCGGTTATGGGGTTTGTGTGTTTCCCTTCCAGATATCTCCTTCATCGGGGCGGCGCTCCAGCCGGGACAAGCTCTAAGCTTCCGACTTGTCTTCCGTCATGTGTGGTAGAGTAGTGCATGCAAATGTGTGTTTGTGTAAGGGGGAGAAGATACGACAAAGAAGATAAGAAAAGATCGCGCGCGGTTCGTAGCCCAATTGAAAGGATATTGGTTTGGCTGGAATTGACCAGAGAAACCATAGAAAACTACAGATGAGAGCAGCCGGCCTAACTAGACTTATGCCACGTACAAAGGAAATTAAAATATGAAGGAATAAAAACAAATCATGGCAGATGTAATAGAAAATTAATATATTTTAACGATTTTTATGAGGAAGAGAGGTGTAATATGGAGAGAAGAAAATAAAGGCGGAGGTGAAAATTAATGATACAATTTTGGAAAGAAAGAAAGGAAGGACCAAAAAAGAACGAATGAAAAGTAAATGCTTTTGGTTCTTCGTAAGGTAAATATAGAAGAAAAATACGGAAACAAAACTAGTTAATAGGAAATTAAAAAAGGAATAATCTTCAAGAGTGCTTGTTGATATGATTGGTATCGCATTTGAGTCTCCATAATCAGGATTAAATTACAGTTCGTTGCAGCTGCATATGTAGGATCACATGTACGATTTTGAATAGCATAGACTCGTCTCTAAACTCGTTATTGGGTGGATGCTGCGAAATCTGTAAAACCATTTTGCTCTGAGGGCTTCTTGGGCCGCATATTTGCGTTGGTCCGCATTCCGAGATTGGAAGCCCGCAGCGCTGTGGGCGTCGGGGGTGGGTGGGGTGGGGGGGAGAGGGGTTGGGGGTTGAGGAGTGGAAAGGGATCCGCAGGCTCAAGCGGCGTTCCTCGACGTCTCAGTTCGACCCAGTCGGACGGCGGGGTGAGGGGGGGCGTCGGCGTCGGCACGGGAGCGGGAAAGGGCGGGAGCGTGGCGGGACGGAGAATTTGCGGGGCGTAACCCGGTTAGCCGTGAGCTCTCAACCGCAGGGAAAATGACATTGGCCCACATTGCATCGGGAGCAGCAATTGGGATTAGCCGCCGCGACAGAACGAACAACCAGCAACTCGAGACCCTTCCCTAATAAGCTCTCGATCTGGGCCCCCGGCGCGCCATCTCAAGTCTGATACCTGAGACGATCTTCGATCCGATACCTGAGAAGACAGTTGAACGACAATGATGGAATTTTCGAGACAGGAGGGAGATCGTGATAGTTTTTAAAACTGCATACGTTAATACTTAAGTTAAATGTTTATTTTGAGAGATATGCCAATAGATAAAATTTTAATTCTGAATTTAAGACGTTCCAATTTCGCTTTCCAGAGACATTTTCTTCTTCTCTGTATTTGTCTCACTCTCTGTATTTCTTTCTTTCTCTCTCATGAACGTATTTACTCTACACTAAGATGAGAAATAAGAGATATTCCAGTAACCAACACATTTTGGGATAGCGGTTTTTTGCAAGAGTCAATAGATATACCAGTACTGTTAATAATCTCATTACATGAAACCTGATACCTTTTTGAGCAAGATTGTGAAATTTTTCTTAGGACAGTGTACCCATTCAATCTCCTGGTCTCGCACAAAAGTCAAATCGTCACAATTCTCAAGAAGAGACTGAAACCAAAACACTTCACTCTGAGAGATAAAAGGATTATACATAGAAGTAAAAAATTGCAAATGGGAGTAAAATGAGATGAAAATACAATTGACATTTTTCATCATAGTGCATTTGTATAAAAAATTGCAAAGAATGGAACTGAATAAATTTATTTTGAAAAAGTACTAATTTTTATTATTAATTATGAGTTTAAAAGTGCAAAGGTATTAGACGGCATACTTTTATACGTTGTGTCTAAACACAAATATAATGAGTATTTATTTAACTTCAAAAACTGTGTAACATACTAAGGGGAGAAGCGCAATCTGTGCTCTGAGAACTTTGCCCCAACTCATATATACATTTTGAATATTAAATGTAGATAGCAACGCGCGTTTTGGCAAAAATTGGTATAAAAATATTCGCTTCCATAAAACAAAAATTAATTGCAAAGTGTCATTTCCATATTCCCATATTCTAATAACTTCCTCCTGGCCGAACTTATAAGCAGAACATATTTATCTTTCAAGAGATCTTAGTTTGTGCATGAAGTGTTCTCAACAGTACATATTGTACTTACGAGCTTTAGAACACATGCATGAGAATGCCTGTATGAGCTTTCTATATACATTTTTACTGAACTACTTTAGACCCAGACTAGAAACGTTTGACTAGAATTCTCTCTTTGTCCTACATTATTTGCTTTTGTTTTCTATCCAATTTCGTTTATAAAATTATGCTACAGCCTTCATCCTGAATGAAGTTTTTGGTGGGTATTTTTAAATAATTTAAGGGATACGTCAACAAACGGCAAATCGCAAGCCGCATGTTGGTTATAGCTAAATAAATTAGTTTCTCGTATTTCGAATAAAATCTCATGGGACTCCCACAAATCCAATTATTACCAAAAAGTACTTCAAGAAAATTTGTTCCTACAGATTTGTTTTTTAAAATTGTGGTTCGCAACTACCTCTCAGGAAAGAAGCTAGAAATTAACAGGAGGTATATACTGTGGCGTACTGGACATGAAAAGCACAGACGACAGATTCTGAATAGTATGTACAGTATATTTACAATAATAAATTACAAGATAATGTTACAAAATTGAAAACCTTAGGCAACCTTTCTATTCTCTAAGCCGCGAAACCCCGCGACCGTCCCTAGGCTGAGCCCAGTGCCTCTGCTCGAGAGCATGAGAAGCTGCGCGAAGTGCGAGCTGTCGGACATTAGTCCCCGTAACTAGATGTTACATGGCCGGATGCCAAAACGTGCAAGGTTGCACGGAGATACCTCACGTCTTTCGACTCACTAGCGTATCCCCCGAGCGCATGTCGGCGCCGCAATAAATACTCCACGGCTCGTCCCCCACTCTACCAGCGGCGGGCGTCATTCGGCTCGCAAGCCAGCCCTCAGCAGAGAGCAGCCTTCATCAATGGACTCGCACTCAGGCACGCTCAGTTGTCCTGGCTATTTTGAGGCTGGGATTTCCTGCCCGGCGCGCGCCGGCGAGGCGCCGCCGCATTCCACCCCCATCCCCCATCCGGCTTAAGGCCGGGCTTTCCAGCGAAACGGCACGTGCGCCACCTCGCGACGCTACAATACAATCCAAGAGAATTTTGATAATGAGAGGGTTCACCAATTTACCTGTTTAGCTCGATCACGTTGCACAGTTATTTTCAAAGTCACGTCATTCTGTCAGTTACAGTGCATACGTCATGAGTGCTGTGTGAGTAATACAATTTTTGACCGGATTTGTGTTGCCTCTGACGGCGCAATGTCGATACACGAGATAACTGATGAAGGGTAGTGGCAGAGATAGATATTTTCAAATCCTTACAATTTCTTGCAACATACGGGTATATTGTCATTAGAAATATATTTACATTGATTCCACTATGAAGAAAAAAGTGTCGATTTATAATTTAGTAGTGTTCAATTTAATTCGTTCTGAGAACAGAATACAGCGAACAACAATAATAGAATTACAAATGAAATCGATAATTGCAGTGGTTTTCAATCTCGAAACATAAACGTCAGAGCCATGTCACGTTTTATTCCATTATGATACATTTTCGAATAAAAAGCACTATACCAATAAAAAAAATGTGTATGTAATAGCTTAGTTCAGAATAATAAAATGTTTTAATGTCGATATTTTACAAAAAATTGTGGTATTTTACAAATAATGCTTTTTGTAATAGAAGGAAAGCTATTTCATTGTGAAACAAAAGATCATTTCGAAACGTTTACCGAAGTTGAAGATATTTTAACAATTATCAAGGAACCGGGTAAAACGAATTCCAATTAAAGAATCATTAATTTTATTCTTCTGACACTTCGTTTCAAAAGGTTCTCGACGACTGGCGTAAGGCGTAGGCAGCAATTATAGCCTCGTTTACAAACCCAGAATAAAAATCAAGAAATTTTCGTATTTTTAACGTACAGTATAATAATGTCTAATAATTCTAGAAATAATCGAATACTCGAATGAAAAGAACTTGGACGGAAGAACACAAGGAAAATCAACAGTAATTGAAGAGATTTTGGTAAAAGAGGGAAGCAAGAACATCTGCTAATTAAGATTATCTACTCTCCTCATTGAGCATAATGAACAAATGAAGAGAGTGAAATGCAATTAACAAGTGATTAATGTGCAGACCTGTGAACTGAACCTTGGCACCAAACATCTCTACAATGAGCATTTCCAATTCGCTCACCACGCGCCAAGCCTCATTGAATCTCAATAATTGCGTCTCAATTTGCATCGCATATCCAAAGCAGCGGCCCCTGCGGGACACCTACGTAATTTTCTATGCCTTCGCGTACTCTACATTCGGTCTGTTGAAGGTTGTTGTTTTACGCATGGCAATTACTCTATCAGAGTAGAGTTTGCTGAAGGATTTTCTACAGTAATTTTCTTATTATACTTTTCATAAGGTAGTGTTGATATGACCTGAGTATTTATAATCGCATTGTGTTAACTACCGGTTACGATTCATTTATTCTCACTGAATCCACAAAGCTCTATCAATAATAATAATAATAATAATAATAATAATAATAATAATAATAATAATGTTGCTGTGCCTTGCGATCAAAATGTCGTTACAAAGGAGGCAGAGAAACGTCTTAAATACAAGAGTTTGGAAATCGAGATCAGCCGAATGTGGGGCGTAAAAGCAGAGGTCGTCCCGATAGTTATCGGAGCTCTGGGATTTCTTCCGCAAAATTTGAGTAAGAACTTGTCTAAACTCCCAGGTAATTCAAAGGACTGGGAAGTGCAAGAAATAGCTTTATTTGGAACAGCCCACATTTTGCGCAAAGTATTGTAGAGACACCGATAGTCCCTAGATCTACTCCTTAGGTAGCTGGTTGCAACCTGGAGTAGATTTTATATTCAGCCGACTCATAACATCTTTAGTCGTGATGTAATGGAATAATAATCATAATGTATTTGGCGTTTTGGATCGATAGTCTAACTTTGCTGGTCAGCAACCGATGTCTCTCATGGCTGGGCCTAGTTAAATTCCCATGCTTTGGGAGTAAGAGAGACATGTGGCGAACGTGACGTAACTAGCAAGATCCGCCTGCCTAATCTATTCTTCTTCACATAGCTACAGAATCTGGGACGATTTTATAGGAAAGCTACTCTATTTTTGCCTCGACCAGGAATGGAACCCGAGACCACACGACGAGAAGCTAGCACGCTGCCTATGAGCCATCCTAGAGGCCCATATAATAATAACAATATTAATAATAGTATTATATAATAATATAAATATAATAATAATAATAATAATAATAATAATAATAATAATAATAATATGAAGAAAGTATAAGTAGCCGGACTCGTGACAATATTTTGCCCTTCGTAAAGCGCCGTTTTGAAAGTGAAAATAACTTCACTATGGAACCGACCTTCGAACGGCCAGCCCCTGAACTATGTGTTACAACGTTATACATACAGAATTCTGCGCGAGTTAACATTCTTATATTACCAAGCGTCGAGATTAAATTTCACAAAAATCATAGAGCCACAATAATTTTAACGTGGAATGTTTTGTCTTTATTCCTTCAATTTAATTTTACGTAGATTTCGACTTTCTGCTTGTATCTGGGTACTCAGAGAGTAGGGGTCCCCAGATGGACAAAATTTTCAAAAAGGTCTCATTTAGTAGAATACTGTTTCAGAATCAACACTGCTGTTGCAAAAACTATACTATATGCGTACCATATCGACCATATTACATCAGAGGCATAATATTCGCGCACAATTGCAATCGTCAGAACCAATTATTTGCTATTGTTCGTCATTAATTGATACTGATTTCGAAAATCTATAACAAATTGATCCTACATTACCGAAATAAATCAGAACCGGTTTTAGAATATAAAGATATAATTGTACCATCAAGCAAAGCCATCAAAATGTACAGGACAATCGGAAAAAAGACCTCCATCCACAGTTTTGGACGAAAATAGTTTACGTATTTGTCCATATAGCGTATCACTAAATAGGATGATAAGGGAGTGAATCGGGATACAGAAAAGTAGCTACAGTCTTAAGGCTGAGGAATGCGGTAGACAATAATAGTAAAATGATCATTATCTTAATAATAATAATAATAATAATAATAATAATAATAATAATAAAGACAAGAAAATAAATTAATAAGAAGTGTCCAGCTATACTTTGAATGCTATGAAAATGGAGGGTCACGATGATCCTGTAGTAGAAAAATGAGAGCTTTAGGGGGGCACATACATACATTGAAAAAGTAGAAATAAATTGTAATGGTATTTCTAATAGAAGTAGTAGATTCATTAGCAATAGAAGAAGTATGAGAAGCAGAAGTAGTAGTAGAAACAGGTGTAGTAATATAAGATGTAAAAATAGAAGATAGTATAAGTAAAAAGGTAGTACAAGTAGTAGAAAAAGAAGCAGAAGAAAAGATAGAGGCACAAAATAGAAGCAGAAAATAGGAAAGGAGAATTGATTGATTAGTGATTCTGGGCGCGTCAACTGCTAAGGTTATTAGTTTCGTAAGTGTAGAGCAGCTTTTATTGCGGGAGGTGGAGGTGATCTTTCCCTAGTAGATGGCGAGATCCGGCGACGACCTACACGCCGGCTTGCTAGGTTTTTTTTGTCCCAAACAGTTATCTTCCACCAGTGAAGCACTGCTCAAGCCGGAAGAAGCTATAAACTTCCGACTGGCCTCCCCTACACGTGTGGTAGCGTAGTGCGTATTTGTGTGTGTTAATAAAAGGCTAAGACAAGTTATAGGTAGGGAAGATCGCGCGCAGTCCGTGGCCCGTTTCTTAGAGTACTGCTCCTGCATTCGCCTGTTGTTAATCAGAGAAATCACGGAAAACTACCGTTCAAACTAGCCAGCTGCTAGACAGCGGCTGAATTCGACCTAGCTGACTGACAAGCTAGTGTCGAAAATCCTGCCACCGTCGGGACTCGAACCCTTCGAACCTTTTGTCAGAGGCACTGCCGTGACGTCAGAGGAGGAGAAGGGTATGGCATGTGGGAAGGGGAGGGTGGTCTCCACTCACCGGGCGTCGCAGCGGCGGGGTCGAGCAGCAGGAAGTGCGCGGCGCCGTAGCGGCCGTCGGCCAGCTGGCCCAGCCCGCCGCGCAGCAGCCCCGCCTCCGCCGCGCCGTCGTAGCTCAGGTCCTGCAGCGCGCGCGCGTCCGGGCCGCCGCCCCACTCGTCGGCCCGCGGCGCCGTGTAGCTCAGCAGCCCCTCTGCACACACACGCGACCACAAGGCTCAGATCGCTTGCATGGCGACAAGCCGCAGAGAATCGAGACGCAGCAAGGCTAAGCCTCGCCCGCACGGGCACTGGCGAGTGCGTAGGCATGCACAAACGCAATTGAAAGGTACGCGTGCACAGGTTCACGTGCTGAAGTCCAGGCGTTCTGGCACAGGCACGTTGGCACAGACGCACCCGCGCAATATATAGGTACAGGGGCATTTGCACAGGGTCACCGGCGCAGACTCACCCGATTAGTTTCACAAATACAGGCGTACTTGCGCAGGTGCACCGGCACAAGCAAACCGGCTACAGACTCACCTGCACAGGTACACCGGTACAGGCGCGCCCATACGCGCACCGGCGCATACGCATAGCATTCATACTACATGCACACGCACATAGGCACACGTACACATTGCCCATGCAACCGCGCAAGTTCACGAGCATGCTTTGCTCTCACAGCATTCCATCGGGACGGGTAGGGCAGAAGAGAAGTTTGTGGAGAACAAGTTGAATGGAGGAAGATAAGGCGCGGGCGACGAGCAAAGCTTACATGCCGTTGCGTAAAGGACGATCCGATGCGTTGATGGGCAAACGGAATGGACCGAACGATTGCAACTTGGAGGATGGGTCTGACGGATAGAAAGCGTAGTGTAGAGAACAATAAAAGAGGAATGAATTTGATAGGGAGGACGAGTAAGGAATGGAATGAACGGAGAGGGCTATAGAAAATAGAAGGACGGGATGAACGAGAAGAGGAAGTGGAGAAGTACGGTCAAAATCATAAATGTCAATGAGAACGATAAAAACAAAAGAAGACAGGGAGGAAAACAACGGGAAGCATTAGATACGACAAGGGGTCAGGGTAGAACGAAAGGGAACTGATGAGAAAAGAAGAACTAGAAGAAAATGGGGAAAACAAAAAGGTCGAAGAAATAGTAAGAAAATAATGGCGATAGGACGTAGAGAATTGCAACTGACGACGGGACGAGTAAAAAGAGAGACAAAGAAAGGGAAGAATTGAAATCAGAAGGAATCAACACAAAGCAGAAGAGGAGGAATGGAAAAAAGAGACACCGACGAAGAATGCAAGGATAATGGGAAGGAAGAAGACACTAAGAAAACAAAGAAAAGAATGACAATGATGGAAGAGGAAGAAGAGAAGGGAACAAGAACCGAGACGGAAAGGCGAGTAAAAAGGGGTCAGGGAAAAAGACAACGATGAGGACGGGACAAAAGGAGAGAACAATGAGGAAGACACTGATACGGAGGAAGAGTGAGGAGACTGCAGGGCGTAAGCAAAGCGTGCTGTAGGGTTTCACCGCCCGTGGCCCGGCAGGCGCCGCAGGGCAAAGGCGGCGGCAGCCTGGCAGGCAGCCACGCTCCGTCTCGCAATCTTCCGCTAATACACAATGTCGACAAGTTCACCGGAAGAGTGCCACGACAGACGGAGCGCGCCCCGTACGCCCCCGCACGCCCTCCCCTGCGCGTACCCCACGCTCCTCGCGCCATCTGTATGCTATCGACTCCCGGAGCGTATATCAACAAGCGCCTAAGGGAACCGCACAATGGCGCCCGTAATGAGGGGCGCGGGAAAGGGCCCCGGGCGGAGGGGGAGGGGGCCGCTGGAGCAGCAGACGCCGCGCGGCGGGGGCGGCGGGGGGGCTAAGGGGGCATCGTGCCTGGGATTCAATGCAACAAAGAATTAAAATCAGGAGATTCTGATAATATAAATCAAATACAGCTGGTGAGTAATTGCGAATGGACGGAATATCAGGAAGCAGGCATAAGAATAAATCTATTAACGAATGTAGGTTTTTAATCGCTAAAGATATTTTATTTTATTATTTAGTCGCATCAACATTTAGGCCATTAGCGACCACTATTGGATTTAACGTTATGGTAACTATGAAGATGAAATGGCATGGGGATGATATGGGGTGAAAGGACGAACACAAATACAACCAAGCTAGAGGCGGGATCCGAACCCGCGATCCTTTGGTCCGAGATCGCTACGGCACTCTGCCTTAGCGATCTTGGCCTCGGGATCGGCCAAAGAGAACGTTATTTGCAAATAATACAAGTAATCCTTGGAGTATCCGTAAACTCACGGCTTGGAAAGCAGGCAGTAAATTTACCTGAAAAGCTGAGAACGAGTGGTATTAGTGAGGTTTATTGCCCGAAAACATGCATTCATAAACACGAACGCATGAAATCCACTATGACGATGGAGATTAATGTTATGCGCATATTTTAATGGCGAAAGAAAAACAAATACGCCATGTCAACGTTCGTACAGCTATTAAAATTCGATGAATATTTGCTTATAAACATCTCTGATTGGTTTACGTTTAAGTGTGTATTTTCTTCCATTGGTCTCCAAGTACATGCAAATTGGCGAATTTGCATTTGCTCTTCTAATCTTCCGTCCTTGCAACTCACAAAATATTTACTGAATTTAATAACTAGACCCAGTATTTATTAGTCACAGGTTTCAAAAAATATGTTATTAAAATATACTCATGATAGCCTGATGAAACGAAGTAAAGACAACTTTACGAAATGCTGAAAAACAGGAAAGTGCAATTTGAACAAATAATTATGCTTATTTCCAAATTAAACGATACTAAGCATAAAACTACGTGGTTTCAGTTAGGCTTCGCATTTCTTGCTGTTTCTGTCAGTTATAACGGAGTACATTATTACTTTTAATCCTTACTGTTATAGTGTTATTGATGACGATGACAAGATCTCACCAGATGGTTGGTGATGCCTCCGCGCGGGCGATTAAGCTTGCTAACCCCTATGTCTTTCTTTTATCGAGGCAGGCAATCCTAAAATTGATCTGCTGTTGCCTCACACTGAATGATGCTAGGTGTTATTACGAGGGTTGAATGATGAGAGATGAATTGTTGATCGATTATTTTGTTTCCGGACGTACCAACTTCTAAAGTCATTAGACCTGCAAGTGTACTGCATGTTATACCCTGAGGTGGTGGTGATCCTACCTCCCTGGAATCGCTGAGATCAGGTGCCGATGTACACGTCGCTTTCCAGACTTTACCGCCTCATCTCCCTCCATAACGCATGACCTAGCCGAGACATGCTATAACCTCTTGATTGGTCTCCCTACTTGTATGCGAGAGTAGTTCATATAGGCGTGTGTCGGAGAGCGGGGAACAAATGGAGTAGAAGGAAATTTCGCGCGTGTTCCATGGCCGTTTGTTGCTGTGGCATTCGCCTTAATTTGTTCAGAGCAATCCCGGAAAACTACTGATTAGAGTAGTCGGCCTATAGAATTCTCCATCAAACACCAGCAGAATTCTTCCAAGCTATCCGCCTAGAATCGAAAATTCGCTACACCGAGAAATACTTGTTAGCAGCAAAAAGATTCGTAAGCTGCATTGCAGTGAAAACGACCAAACAGGTATTCAGTTTGCTGTGGCATTGTGAATGTATATTATAACTGCACATTTGATTTACTTAATCAGAAATCAGTGCAACCTAATATTTTACAGTTTTCATCATGTTATTCCATGTTATCGCAATTACGCTAAAGTAGTTGGGAGTGTTGAATTTTGTTCTTAGTGCACTGTCGAGACTCGAACAAGACTATCTCCCGGACAGGGACACTGCAGTGGCCACAATTGTTACACTGAGCCATTGCACCCGGTAGAAGAATTATTATGGATGGGATGATGTTGCAGCTAAGCTACATGAGTAGCCAAGCATGAGTGGCCAACCACGCTACAATTATATAGTGAGAACATCTATGCCTATTTATTTATTTAACTATTTACAACGATTCTCAAACGTACAATGTAAATGCCCTACGATGAGACTCGAACTCGCAACCTCTGGGTTCGAGAACTTGGACGCAGTTTCAAGGTCCTGCGCCATCGAAGCATGGAACTGTTACGATTCATTCCGAAAATTATTATCTTAGAGAACAATCTGGTTAGTCGAAACCGAGCATTTAAACTTTAACAATATATGCATATTTGGTCAGTTAATTACGCGCACCAATCATTTTTACTACGTGACAAAGAGACTTCAGTGAGAATGTTTCGACTTCATGGACAGTGCCTTTCCTATTAATAATGTGCTCAATTGTCACTGGTCAGTTGTCACCTGGAATGCCCAGTAGTCCTCGCAAAATCATGGTAAATCATTGATATTTCAGTTATGAAAACGTACTGATTCTGTTTCATATTGCGTGGCAAGTGAACTCACAACACTCACACCAGAAGAATTCTCTTCTACGACCTGTCGAATAAGAACAATGAAATTCCAATAACCCTATAATTTTGCTGTATTCGCAATTCCTATGACTGCTGGTGCTTCCATACATTGATTTCTGTCTTTTGTGTAAGCGAGAATACGTGCATTTGAAGTTCCGAGTACCGAAATGTGAAATATTTCTACTAGTTTCACAGCAATAACTGCAGCGCGCACTAAGCTCATGACGATTGAATTATACGAGTCGTGTTGCGTGACGGGGAGAGGCATTCAAGCGGTAATAGCTTTGTAATATTGTAATATTCGTACCTCTGATGAGTGTTCGTGCTTTATTCATTAATATCTTAGTTTCCTCGAAAACGAAAACATACATTTTAAGCTCCAACAGTGCAGACGCCCTATAATTACCATATTCGCATTTCCGATAAGAGCTTGTGCTCTATATGTATATACCTGTTTTCTGTAACATTAAAATGCGCGCATAGGGAAGTACAAAAACTGCTGAGTACACAGAGAATGTGGAATAATTCTACGAGAGTTCCGCATCATTAGCTTCAACAAACGCTGGCACATGGCAATGGAATTGTGCCCTCAGGACGGCAGGAGGCATGGAAAGGCAGCGAAACAGCAATTACTCTGTAATATTGTAATATTCGTAGCTCTGTTGAGAGCTCGTGCTTTATACATTGATATCTACGTTTTCTGAAAAATGAATATACCTGCCTACTGCGTACCAAACAAAAGCTGCGAAGAATAGAGAGAATGCCGAATAATTCTCCCGGTGTTCCACAGCATTAGCTCCTGCGAACCCGGAGCACATGACGATGGAATTGCGCGCGACGGGAGACGCGTGGCGGAGTGTGGCGGGGAGAGGCGTGGCGTGGCGGGGATGAGCACATGCGCAGCGCGGGGCGCGAGGTCACTCGGCGGCCGCGCTTCCCCCCTCCCCGCCCGCACCGTGCCTGCCCCGCCCCGCCCCTCCCCGGCCGCCGCCGCCGCCGCCACCTCCCTCATTCTAAATATTTAACGTCAGGCGGCCCTAATTCCGGCCCATAGAGCCGAGCACAAATGTTTGGGTCGGGAAGAAAGGGCAGATAGTACCCCGCCGGGAACAAGACGTCTCGCTCTCCGCTTTCCCCGCCCCCGCCCCCGGCTCCTCTCCCGCTCGCTACACGCATCACCTCCCAGCCGGCCGCGGCCGCCAACGTTCTGCTGCCCCGCCCACGTCGGCGTCTTGCGTGAAGGCGCTCTGTCAGTCTCTGGTCTTCAAAAGGAGCTTGTGCGAAAGAATCCGCCTTGTTCTGCAGAACGCTGTCATTCACATGTGCTTACAGCCTATAACGTAGAAACAAAGGGAGTAATAAAGGATGTTAAAATCAATACCATCATGTCAATCTTAAATTACTAATAAATAGCCCCTTTGTCCTTTCCGTCTCAAGATGCGTGGATTCCCTTAAAAAGTATTTAGCTTAATTTTCGTATTTCGTCATAATCTGCATTTCTTAGGAATGCTGGGTACTTCTCTTAGACATCAGGCTCTACTGATAGATTTGGGAAGTCTTTGTTTACGCGGAATGGCATGCTGCAATTTGGCCGCAGACATTCACAAAGCAGAATCGCCTCCCGATTCGAAGCAGGGCTGTCGTTACACGCCAGATGCATCAATTCACGAATTTGTGTTTTTCGTCGAGGGCTGACAATTTTCTATTCGTCGATTCTTATAAGTACCCTTTATTCATCATACGTACCCACACCTCTAGTCATTTTGAAACAATATTCGTCATTAGTGAACAGCCCACAGTGCACCCACTACTAAACAGAAATGAAGCACATCTAAGCTAATTTTGAAAGGCTCCTTTGCTCATCAACGTCATCATTGTTGTCAACATCATCACTGTCTTCATCAACACTATCCCCAATAACATCATGTTGGTATAACAGTTATGATTGCTTTTACTATTGTTATTTTGGTCGTGAATTGGCCGCCTGGGACCAGGCGGACATACACCTGCACTTACCGAGGCTCAGTTGCATTTATCCCGAGGCAAATACATATGACTCCTTTTTGGGGGAATCAGCATTATGCTGAATCCAATATTTATCCCCCACGGTTGCTAGTCCAGGGGGTAGGGGATATGGAATGATGATGACAATGAAGGATGAATTGACGAAACAGCAGACAGACATACACAAACACATCCATGCCCGAGGCGGGACTCGAACCCGCGATCCTTCCGTCCGAGATCGCCATGGCTCTACTGTAGAGATCTCGGTTATCCGGATCGGCATTATTATTATTATTATTATTATTATTATTATTATTATTATTATTATTATTATTATTCCTCTGAACCACGACTTAAGTTGTTATGTGCCGGCTGAATATAAAATCTACTCCAGGTTGCAAACAGCTACCTAAGGAGCAGATCTAGGGACTGTCGGTGCCTCTACAATACTTTGCGCAAAATGTGGGCATTATTGTTATTATTATTATTAATGTTACTATTATTATTAATATTTAGTAGGCCATTTATTGGAAACTATGAAACTTCAAATAATACTATGTTACTAGGCTGAAGGTTTTAAAGGCAAAACTTACACTAGAATTCTAACCTATCCAACATAATAGTACGTATCCCATACAGTCCCTTTATATCTTGGAAGCCGCCATAATGTTTTGAAGAACACTCAGGCTGTTTTACACTCGGAATGACTCATCTTGTTCGAGTATATTTTCTACGACAATAATTCAGCATCCAGAACTATAAAATGTGAAATAATGTATTTATTGAACGCACTGCGTGTAAGCTGGTATTGCAGGCTCCCGCCCGAGACATTATTGCAACTTCTCGAGCCTGAAAACGCTTTCGACGAGAAGCACCCGCGATATTCCACTCCCCGTGCGGAAGCAATCGTGAACCGGCAGTGGGCGCGGAGCGCAGGCCTCCGCAGGGCAGCGCGGTGCAGTGCCGGCTCCTCGCGCAGAGGGCCGTCACGGGCGCAGCTGCGCGCTTCTTCCACTTCCGCGTCTGCTTCCACTTCCGCCTCTGCGCCACTGAAGCCCCTCCCTCCGCGCCCGCGCCTCGCCCACTCTTCGCGTCAGAGGTCGAGCGGTGGCGGTGGCGGCAGCGACGGAGGCCGGACAAATAACAGCGGCAAACACCGCACCGGAAGGACCCGCCGGACGCGGCGCCGCCCCGCCCTCCCCGCC
This sequence comes from Acheta domesticus, assembly GCA_031308135.1. Classification (NCBI taxonomy): domain Eukaryota; kingdom Metazoa; phylum Arthropoda; class Insecta; order Orthoptera; family Gryllidae; genus Acheta; species Acheta domesticus. The sequence continues at coordinate 258,927,397 of JAHLJT010008446.1, read as the reverse complement.
GCGCACCGTTCCGTTCCTCTCCGCCCTTCCCGGTCCAGCCCAGCCCCACCCAGTCCTCTTGGGACCTGCCAAGTCTTGTCAAGAGCTGTCAAGTCCTGCCAAGTCCCATAGAGTCATGCTTAGTCCTGCTAAGTCTTGCCAAGTCCTTCCAAGTCCTGTCAAGTCCCGTAGAGTCCTGCTTAGTCCTGCTAAGTCCTACCTCGTTTCTATTTAAACCGCTGGGCCCCGCTCTGCTCCATCCCGCCTTACCCTGCCACGCCCGCTCGCTTCGCCCTGCCCAACTCACCGGTCCCTCCTCGTCTCTGGTCTCGCCCCGCGCCTCCCGCGGTCTCCCCGCCAGTCGTTCACGTCCGCGTCCCCGCCCCTGCCGCTGCCGGTGCGGATCGAGCCCGCGGGGAAATCAGCGGCCGTGTAGCGAGGGCTGCAGCGACGAGGGCGGCGGCGAGGGCGGCGGCGCAGGCGGCGGCGGCGGTGGGCCGTTCGTTTCAATTAGGCGGGCAGCGGGGCGGGGCGCGGGGCGGGGAGGGGGGCGTGGGGCGCGGGGCGCGGGCGCGCGGGGCGAGGGGCGGCTGCGGGTAATGATGAGGAAGGGTGTCGCTGCGGCGGGGAGACGCCGTATTGAACGCAGCGCGGCGCTAAATGATGCAGCAGCGCCGGCGCCCGGGGCCGCGCGGCGCTGGGGCCGCCGCCGCCGCCCTCCCCTCGCGCCCCCACCTCACGCCCAGCGTCGGGCAGAGCGGAAAGAGCGCGGCGGCGAGGAACGGGTCGGGAGACGCGAAGGGCGGCAGGGCGGAACAAGGAGAATCGGGACGAAGCGAGGCTGGCGAGGAGAGGCCCGGACAAACAGCTGAGCATGACAGGATGGAGAGGAGTACGGTGGCGTGGAGCGGAGAGGGTGGGGAGGAGCAAACCGAGGGCGGGTTGAGTGGAACGGGGTGGGGAGCGGAGCGTGGGGGTGGAGCGGAGCGGTGTAGAGCAGAGCAGAATGTCCGAGGTGTGGTATCGCGGGATAGACCGGTGAGCGGGAGACGGGGCGGGATAGAGCGGGGAGCGGAGTAGGGCGGGGAGGGGGAAGAGCGGGGAGCGGAGTAAAGAGGGGAGAGCAGTAGAGCGGGGAGAGGTGTAGACCGGGGAGAGGAGTAGAGCAGGGAGAGGAGTTGAGCCGGGAGAGCAGAAGAGCGGGGAACGGAGTAGAGCGGGGATCAGAGTAGTGAGAGCAATTGAATATAGGAGTGAGGGGGAGGGGTGGGAGAGGGGCGGGCTAGGGGGGTGGAAATGAGGGGCGAGTTAGAGAGAGGGGTGAGGAGGAACCGAGTAAGTCGGACCGACGTGAAGCACGGGGGAGCAGGGCAGAAATGGGGCGAAGAGGATCGGGTAGTGAAGTAGTGGGGTGGGATGAAAAGTAGCAAGGAAAGAGCCGGATTAAAGCGGGTCGGAGTGGGATGAAGCGGGGTAGGGTGGAGCAGTGTAAGGAGGAGCGGGTCGGGTTCAAGCGAGCCAAAGAGGAGAGGGCCGAGGGGGGGGGTGCGAGGCGGAGCGATGATGGAAGCGGAGAAGGTCGCGGGCGCCTTCACGATGCAATTTACTGCACGAGGCAGCGGCGGCGCTTTACCGGAGGACTGCAGCAGACGGCGGAGGCCGTCGCGCCGCGGCGCCGCGAGGAGGGGGACGGCGAGAGGGCAGCGGTGAGCGCACACGAGGGCGACGGGGGCGTGGCTCTATTTACTCAGGCTGCGGCTGTCATCGAGACGGACGGTGCCACCGGCGTCGACTTCCAACGAGGGCGGGCGGGGGCGGGGACGGAGGCGGCAGAGGTTCCGCCGAGTTGCTCATCTCGATGCCTCGCCCCCCGCCCCGCGGCACCCCCGGGCCCCCTTTCCGCGTGCCCTCGCGAGAAGTCACGCGGGGGCGCCCCCGTCTCCAGCGCTGGGAAGCTACTCTCGTGGAGTGCCCTCTGCCGCCGCCCCGCCCCGCCCCCTTGGCAGAACAACACGCGGAACACGGCTCAGACGCTCTACATGCAATTTACAAACGAGAGAGCACGAGTGCGGCTCATTGAGAGTCTTACGCACGTACCCCAGGGCGACATTCACAAAATTGTAAGGATGGCTAAGAACCTAGCATTCCTTGCATTCAACGGGCAGGCTTTCAGAGTTTATTCTCCTCATCCATTAGATACGTCACAATGGAATGACATTCTTGAATCTATTCTGTAGGTTCTCTCAGCTTGGGTGGCATTTTTTTTGTTCAACAGAGATGTATTGTACAAGTCACGAACGAATGTATATTAGTTTTAAATACGATTGGAGAGAACTGTCAATTATATTATCAGATTGTTGTAACTTTAATTTAGAAAATAATTTTATTTAATTTAATCCGTTGCAATATATTTATCATTAAAGTCATTTTTGTTAGTTAAAATGCAATCATTTTGAATACTATATAACTTTAATATATAAATACTACATAATCAGTTTGTGGGCCATTTGTTATTTATGTCCACAACCATAGGATAGAGTCAGGCGATGTTTTCTTTCTAATTTTTGGAGTAACAAGAATTTGAGCGCCATTCATGACACGACTAGCCGAGATTGAGCATTAAGATATATTTATCTTCCTGTCTCCTTCTTCGAAGCAGCAACAAGGAAATGTGTGAAGCTGCCAAAGGTGGGAGGGGAAAGAAAAACAACTACCTACCGCACTTGGAAGAAAGTCTCAAATATTCAACTTAAATAAATGATGTTTCAGAAGCACATACTTCTCTCAATATTCGTAACGGTTACGTAACATTGTTATACTACTTGAACCCGCAACAGGTTTTCCAAACCAAAACTATTTGCCCCGGCTGGATTCGAACTTATGCGCGCCCCCTCGAGCAGTCGTCTTATTCGTTAGCAGCATCAAACGCCGACTAGTTGCAGCCACACTCCCGACGCACTTAATAAAAATTGCACACCTGCATTTTCGAAATTTCCATGTAAATAAAAATCGGGCATGTACATATATTAACAAGCAAAATTTGTTCTATTCAGAAAAAAGAGGGAAAAATAGCTGTTATTTGAGAAACTTTCGAATACAATGTACCTCCAAATATTAAAAGATCTAAATCAAACTCAAGGGACCATAACATCGCTCAGATCGATCGTGGATCACATGATTTTTTTTTAGAAACCTATGAATCATTTAAGTGCTAGTGTTCTTCTCAAAGGGATGGGCGGACAGCAAGAGAAAGTAAGAGAGAGAGAGAGGGGGGAGGGGGGGAGGGAGAGGGGGGATTGAGAGAGGGAGGGCGAGGGAGTGAGGGAGGGGGAGGGAGAGAGGGAGGGGGAGAGGGAGAGAGGGAGGGGAGAGGGAGAGAGGGAGGGGGAGGGAGAGAAGGAGGGAGAGACATAAGTTTTAGGAAAACACTTTTTCGCTTTGAAGAACCTACAAAATGTTAAATTTACCAATACCAGAAAGGCATATATTACGCATAGGAACAAGAAAATTTCATTTTTTTCGGTATGAGATTCGAAATATTAATATATTTTACTATTTTCTATTGTACTATTTTCCTCTCGAAAAAAACCATTTTCCGGCAGCAGTATGTACGACTATACTACGTGTTAGACAAAAAAGTAAAAGGAAGTTAAGTTAATAACTAATTGTCAATATATGTAACAGTCAACGTTTTTGTCAGTTGTAACTTGACAAAATACTTCTATTAATTATTCTTCTCCCTTAAAAGGAGATAATCTCTTCCCCCATACGTCATATACTGTTTTTACTGATTCTTTGACCAAATAAATAAATAAATAAACATCTCAGAGCAATTCGTGTCCTGGTATGTCATTCGCGTCCTCACGGGTACTGCAGGTTCTTGACCAGTGCCGCTCAAATAAGCGGCCCACTTGGGATATCCTGGCCCAGAGCGACTATCTTGAGAGGTGGCTTAGGGCATTAACTGATGCCTATGCACTGCCTCCGACAGGGAGGTCTTAGGTTCGAGTCCCGACAGTGACTGTATTTTCAGGTGGCCGTGTTTTTCCCCCGCTGGGTGGTGAGATCCGGCGCCGACACCGGCTTGCAGTTTTCCTCACCCAGGTATCTTCATGAGCGGGGTACTGCACCAGCCGAGAAACGTTCTTACTGGTCTTCCGATATAAATGGTAGTGTATTGCATTTAAGTGCCTATAAGAGGTGAGTAGAGCACAAAGAGGGTAAAAAAAGGAAGAAAAGATCGTTCGCTCTCCGTAGCTCATTTGTTTGGGTACTGCTCCACCATGCGCCTTGTGTTGATCGGAGAAACAACGGAAAGCTACAATTCAGAACAGTCGGCCGATAGAATTCTCCTCCAGACAGCCGATGAATTCGACTGAACTATCTATACTGCTTTTCACGTTGTGAAGGCACAATGGGTCTTAGGGAGAATCCGCGCGGTGTTGCCGACGTGACTCGTTTGCTTGCCCGCTCGCTCCAGAAGCGTCAAATTCACCACTACCGTTCTCAATAATTTGTATGCATCTACTGAAAACATTGTTCATTCACAAACATTATTATTATGATTATTATAGTCGTAATATTTTTATTAGCGTAAATATCTAATACAAAGGGTCCCTTTATATGTTTTGTTACAAAATGAAAAAAAAAAAAGATCGTAAATTGTTGATTCTATCGTCAAATATTGATTAGTTAATTTATGCAATAAACGAAACACTATGACCAACATTTATTCAACTTTCATCGTTGTACATATGTTCCTTTATCGGCTTCTAGACTGTCACATTTCTCGTAGTTATGAATATCGGCACATTATAGTATCATTCTTTCTATCGTTTCTGTCTTTTTTCTCGCTTTTCACATTCAAATCCCATTTCTATCAATAAGCTATAAAATGTAGAATATTTAAAATTTGGTAAATGTTTATCATTAACATCTTTTATTATATACAGGATTGTTACAGAAACATTTTAAAACAGATGTGGATGGAAATTGAGACGTACCATATGTAAAAAATCGTCCCACTTCATTTTCCTACTTATTTTATACTTCAGTCCAGTTAAATTTATTTTTCTCTGTGTCTCGGTATTTATTCATTTTCATTTTCCGTTTTCATTCCAAAGAGGAATGTCTGCTTATGCCTGTTGCTCTACAAAATTCATTCAAACGGTTGACTCCGTGTTTGGATATTTTCCTTTTAAGTTCTCGAATATTTTGAAAATGTTTTTACCACTTAATTATTTGACAAGTTTCCCTGTGATCTATTTAGATCTCTTAAAGTTAATCCACTACACGATCCACTAAATTACGTTCCTACTTTTCTTTACCACAGCACATCCGTCTTCACTCACAACCACCAGCAAAAATCGACTGACCAGAATATCCAGCAATAAGACATTCTCGAAAGGGCTTCTGTTGATCATTCAGGTATTAATTTGGAAGTCCCCTTCCGCTGATGACATGATATAAAGAAACACTTCCATTCAGCCTTACGGGTTACATATCTGCACCTGTGCCTTGTGTTTTCGTCGCGTCTCGAGTCGAGCCTAACGTCGCGCGCGGCCCGACTGCAAAACAAACATCAAATAGGCAGAAATAATGCATCATAAGACGTTCGGGGTGATGATAGAAAATTTTATCATTTTACCCAAAATTCCTTTGTCGCTGGAAGTTTTTAATTGGATTTCAAGAACGCAAATTTCCCAGCAATGATATATTTTAAAGCATAAATTAAAAATTCACCCATTTTCGTTGACAATTATTTTTTTAAAAGACACATTTTAACATATTGATAAAACGAAAGCATCTCCCCCAGCTGAAATAACTGAAATATTGTATCGATATTTTCTAAAGTAATTCCACCTATTTTTTAATATATTTTAACGGTATGAATACAAAGGTGTTTAAAAAGTCAGTTCCACAGAAATCTAGCGTTTTTATTATTTTATTTAACAAGCAAATGAATGACACATTTTTTTACGATTACCATTGTTTTCTCTACAAGTCTATGTTTTTCCTTCTAACTTTTGCAACGACACGATTTGGGCAACAGTGCAAGAGATTCTTCCGTAAGAATAACATTGCCCATTAGAACTCATTGTGCCTTCACGACGGGAAAATGAGTATAGCTAATGTCGAATATCCCGCCACTGTCGGGACTCATATCCGGAGACCTCCCTGTCAGAGACACTGTAGAGATATCAGTGGATACTCTGAGCCACTTCTGGCATTGTGGCCCTTTGTTTAATGCACTGCTCACAAAGCATTCGCTTTGTGTTGATCAGAGAATCCACAGAAAATACCGTTCAGAGCAGCCGGCCTATATACATTGTTCAAATTATCGGAGGTTAAAAGCTTGAAACTACTAGAAAGAATTAAAACGAAGAATGTAATATAATAATGGTACACTATTTTTAGTACTTATGTTTGAACAATAGACATTGCTGAAGAGCTGTTGCTGAAAGCGACCATGAATAAATAAAAAAAACTACTTTTGCTAACTCACCTGGCCCTTTGAATTGTTATTGATATAACATTCTTTTAGCAAATCTCGTCAGAACTTTATGTTTGATATGCACTTCTGATCATTGCATTCAAAAACACTAATCAATCTTCAAACTTTAATAACTCGTTATCTTCATTTCGATAACAACCTCATTCCCAAATTTGCTCGCGCAAGACATTGAAATGCCGACTGCTTTCAATAGAATAAATGCAACTCGCGCGGAAAACAAAGAAATTAATAGATGACGGCAGACAAGCGATCATTCTATTAATCTGAATATATTATTAATATGTATTGTGTACTAAAATACAGAACAAGAAGTTCAAGTGATAACACATCTAAAGCCCACTACCATTCGCTTAAAGAGAAAGTAACTACATTTTTTTGAATAGAAAGCTCAAACTACTTTCCAAACGAAAACCCCTAGTGTTTTAACTACAGTCGACTGTGGATATAGTGAACAAGGATATAGTGGGCTTTCCGTTATAGTAAACAGAACTCACGGGTTCCGATCCATATGCATAACAAATAAGCTCTAGAAGATCAGATATAGTAAGCTCTTAACATCGGTTTTAGGGAACATAAAAAACACATTTTCCAGAGGGGAAAATGCGTACTAATTCACAAAACACTAAGGATTCGCAGGTAGGGAGGCTTGCGAGGTGTTTGTGTAACATTGTTGGCAAATGTTACAAAAAGGTTGGTAATTCAAGAAACCGTGCCACTTGAGAGAATTGCTTCAGTTCATCAATGACAGTTCTGGCCAGTCTGAAGACGGTCATCGACGAAGGCCACAAGCAGATCATCGTGTACGCAGTGGAAGGGTTTCGCAGAGAAGAAGAAAACGATTGTGATAGGGAAGAGGATATCAAAATTAAGAAAGAACAAAAAAATTAAGAATAAATAAAATCAAGAAAGTTTTCAACAGTGCAAGAGGCATTTAAAGGTGTTAAGATTGCACGTACATATTTAGAGCGTGTTCACTGTAGAATTAAGTGTGAAGTAAGCACGAATATATCGATATTTTGAATCGCGGCAATTGTATATTTTATTGCAACTCTGAAACCAGAAAATAAATCGGAGTTGAAATCTGTATTATATTTTGGGATTATCGGATATAGTGAACCTGTGATACTGTGAGCGAAAAAAGTTAGTCCTCAGAGGTTTGCTACAACCGGAGTCGACTGTGTATACAACTAGATTAAGAATAAATGATCTGGGTAATCCAATTTCAACATTCAGGAAGGCATGTTTCTTGACAACTGATTCCGCCTTTTTTTCGCAGCACGCGAGTTATTCTTACAACGTAACAAAGCGACTTTATTGAGCAAGTTCCATCGATAAAACGGGTGATGTTGCAAGACGTCGGGGAAGGGGGTGGCGAATGCGATTACTAGACTGCGAGAGACGCGACGGGGAAGGAAGTGGGGTGGGGAGCCGGGGGCGGTGCCAACTCCACAGCCGGCTTCAACGACACGAGCGCCTTTGACATTGAAATGACTCTTCTCGGCGAAGGTCGAGAGCAGAAACAACAAGCTATTACAAGCAAATGCCTGATAAAACGCGCTCCATTTGCATTAACCCTCCCTGACTCCGCACCCTCGCTCGCCCTGCATCGCTCAGGCACACGCGCAGTCCATTCTTGGGCTTCTCGGGAAGTGGAAGCTTTCTCGCGCTTCTTATGAACAGCTTTTAACCTCCCTATTATGATTGGGTGTAGGAAGACCCAATACGTTCACAGAAGTTTACCCAGAATCCAGAATTCTTTTAATAACAGGATAGGATCTTCAGTAATCCTTAATATAGTTACGAAATCCAATCTCCATAAATTAAAAAAATACTTCAGTATATGTTTTGTTTTGATACGTTTACGGTGGATGAATTGATTAGAGGGAGGTAAACAATTTACTCGACTAAGCTGAAAGCCGTTGATTAAATTGCAGTTTTGCTGTAGCAAAATGTGTGTGTACTGGCATGAACCAGAGTAGAGGATATTCCTATCCGTCAATTCACGTCAAAATTCCCGAATGGGCGCCTAGTATTATACTATTTGGAAATTGATGTGCTCTTTAAAGACGAAATAACGAATGTCTTTGTCAATAAAACTAATTTTGGCAATTGAAACGAGATAGTTGATATGACAGGATTTAGGTTTTTTGTGATGTTTCTGAAACAGTTGCACATATATGGTTCATGATAAAAATGTAGCAACTTTCATGACATTACATTTTCACGACAGGAGATTTTCTCAAAATTAAAATCATTAGAAATTATAAGCGTAGCATTTTCAAACAGTTTGGTGGAACGTTTAGAATAAACAACGCTGAAATTCCACAAGAAGTGCCTTTGATTTTAAGAAAGGCTGGAATTCACTGTGGCATAACAGGGATGTCTTTCGTCCAGAACAAAGAGAAACCATAACAATTACTGTCACCAATACATTAAGAATTCTATGTTCATTTATTTGTTTCTGGCATCCTAATTGCTCAATACCGACTATCATTTGCGTCTGTTATTTTGAGGTTTTCATGATCTCTTATGGTTTCTACTTTCCTGTATACGAACGTATATACCGAGTAATATACGTAGTATATCGAAAGTTATGAAAAGCTGCGGAAAATCCATTTCGAGATTTCAACGGAAATACGCGTTTTGGGGTTCCCTGATACCAAAAGGTGTTGTTTTTTCAAAACGTCCGTCCGTCTGTATGTCTGTCCGTCTGTGAACACGACTACCGCTTAAACCATACATAGGATTTTTCCAAAATGGATATTCCCAGTCGATCTAGCTCGACTCGAGGCGCGTTGATTTTGAAAACCTTTCTTCAAAATTTGGGCGTACTTTACATGAAGCCCCACGGACATTTCCAAAATTTTCTCAAAAACAGCTCCAATTTTTTTTCTTTAAATTTCTTCTAAGAACAGAGTGAAATGCACTTATAAATGTGGTATAGGGCCGATATTCACGGTGAACCCTAAATTTTTGATAATTACAAAACTTTGAATATTTTTTGGGTGTCATCCTATAAGTACAAAATTAAAGAAAGAGATTTTTCCTTCAAATAAAATTTGTTCTCCATTGTAAGTTCTTTCATTAAGGTTACATACATTTTTGTTCGGAAATTTTAGTAGTTTTCACGCAATATTGAGTGCAATATGTACAATTTAAAAAATAAAAACAATTTTTTTCAAAAACGGCTCCAATTTTTTTCTTTAGAATTTTGGTAGGAATAGTGCTTGATACACTCTATGAGATGACATAAATATCAGTTTGCACTATTCTTTTGTTTTTTCAAAAATTACAAAAATGTAAGTTTCTTGACTTGTCTCTCACGTACATTAGTGGCATTAGTGGCGATTTGTTCACATTATTATATTTACATGAGTGGCAATTTGTTCACATTGTTATATTTATGAGTACTTGCACTTCAAATTAAGCGATATAATGAATCTTGAAAACTCAACTGTTTTCTGTTAAAATGAGCTCAAATTTCCGCATTTTCAGGAACGCTCGAACGCCATTGTCTGAAAAAGGCACCATATTTTTTCTTCAAACGTTTCGAACGGATAGTGCTAATTGCACTCTTTAATATGACGTAAAGTTAATTTTGCTGTATTTTTGTTTTTTCAAAAATTACACAAATGTATTTTTTTAAATATCTCTCTAATATGCACATTTCCAGCAATTTGTAAACACTATTGTATTTGTGAGTTAAAGTGCTTCAAATGACTTGAAATGAAGTTTTCCGAAAACTAAAAAACATTTCTGTGAAAAAGAGCTTCGAATTTACAGTAGCGCTTAAATGACATTTTCTTAAAAGCGGCTCCAAATTTTTCAATGAAAATAGTCATTTAGAACGAGGTTTTACTGTTCTTTAATATTCTTAAATAATATTTCCATTCTACTATTAGTAAACCGAATAAAATTAGGAAACCGATTAAGAAAATGTCAAAAAATGTACTTTGGGCGGCGATAGATGGCAGCTGGAAAGAGTATATAGCAAGTGCGAATAGCTATCCGAGACCAAAGGAAATAGAATACGAAAAAGTCTTGTGGGGAAATTCTTCCCGGGTCTTTTTCTAGCTTCAGGGGTTGCGGATTTCGGCTATCTGCGCCAGGTACGCACTATGTCCCTCGTGGGGATACATATTAGCCTTTACACTAAGCATACATGCCGGCTCCTTGGTCTACGGTCAGCAGACTCACAAGGACTTCTGCGACTACACACAAGCATGAAAGTCAAGTAACAAACAACCACGCCCACGGCGGGACTCGTACACGCGACCCTTTGGACCGAGGCGCTGAGTCGGCACATGCTGTAGCCAACCAGGTCCGTTGTCTTGATCTCGTATGCTCAGTAGAATTCACGAAATAGTAAATTCTTCGAAATTTTACTCACAAAAAACACATTAATGGTTCACATTTTATTTGCAATTAAACATATTCTACGAAAAAACATTAATTTCCTTTACTGCACGTAAGTGACTGAAAATTGAGGGCAGCTCTTATTAATGGGAGAGAGAAATAGAAAATGATGTATGAAAAACAAAATATTCAACGCGATCTCAATCATTATCAATCGCGTCATTTGGTTTGTTTACTTCCTCATGAATCCTCTCTCGGCATCGCACAGAAATTCACGTGAACATCATTTCTTGATTTGCACGAATCAGTTAGAAACATGTATTTTACACTCAAGCTTGTTGGGAAGTAAAATATGCCCTCGCTCCTTCTTAAGGCAGCTCCATACATTCGGTATTCGGTGAGAAGGGAGCAACCCCTTGGCCAATGCCGAGTATGGGGATGATTTGCTTGCTATTTGCTGAGCGACGAACAATCGGTTCTCGCCCTACCCCCCGAGTACATTCGCCGAGCACATCAGCTGCTCTGAATTGATCGAGCAGTGGTTCGTTACTTGGCATATGGCGACTGTGGGGGAGCCGCCTTCAGACTTTGCGGAATACCGAGTGAGTGCTCACGAGTATTGCGGGAGTGTAGTTTTCTATTCGGTAAACGCTGAATTTAATTATTTTTGCAGATCCGTATCAGTGTACATGTGTACACATCAAATTATATTATAATTCACGAAGTTTTATTTCTTTATTAATTAATTAATTAATATGAATTAATATTTTTAATTATTAAGATTCACGGGTTATTTAAGTTCATTGAAGCCCTTGAGATCTAATAAGTAGAAAATGATAATAATATTCGAATGAGCGGCAGGGGAACGGAAGAACTACGAGAAAACATGCTGGGAGCTCCAGCTGTCCAGCAAAAAATCCACATAATTGGCCAGAAATTGAACCGCGACCCCAGCGATGCATGACGGTTTGCACTAGTCATTACGGCACAACCTTCCCCGTCGGGGTGCAGCGCTTTAACCTACAGGGCACATAGCGCATATGCGATAAAAAGTGTACGTTATCTGGCGAGGAATCAGCAGGAATCTCGGCGAGCACCTCGACAATTCGGCGAATTTTGCGTGTCTCGATCTCGCGCCGCGCCGCCGTTGTGAACAGCTCATAGCTTTTACTCCACTGCGCGGAGAATAGGAGAAAACTGTTTTTATTCCGGGATGCAGCAACAGGCCGATCTTGGGCTTCTAAGGAAATTAAAGATCTATCTATTGCTTGATCTATCTATTGCTTGATCTATCTATTGTGATATACCAAAATGGGAGCCATTAACATTACGGAAAATGTCGTATTTCAGAAGTGGAGTATAGCTGAGACAAGAGACGATCGCGGCAGTCGCTATGGGAGCAGAGTAAACAGTCGTCATTAGGCTTCATTGTGGTAACGAAAAAGATACATATGGAAATCAATAATCGAGGCGGAAGAACATTCTTTTGTTGGGAACAAAAGAGGGATATAATAGGTTTCTTGAAGCTTGGAGATGACGGGGGACTCTTGCTCACGACACGTCAGCGAGCAGATCAAAGATTCAGCTGTGGGTGGGATTAATTTGAAAACTTATTTTCACGATATCAGAGCTGGATAATACGCCGTTCAGGGAAGAGACTTGGAATTTTGTTCATTGTGGAACAGTACGAGAATAGGCGTCTGTCTGTGACGCAAGACTAGGGAAGATGGTGGGATATTAATATTTTTAATTTAAAGGACAACGCAATTTAATATTGGACGAACGGAGGTTTATTAAAGGAAGAAAGAAGTCATCGCGGGACAGCTGAGAAGATTCTACGAGGCGCCGTCGAAAGAGAACTGAAGAATATGCGCGAAGAATATGGTGCACAGGTCTTAATTTTTTTGTTGAACTATTAGAAATGCAAAAACCGGTCATTGACCGAAAATAATTCAAAGCTTTTGTAATAGGTATTGTATTTGAAAGGTAACGCTAATTGTAAAGTTGAATCGTTTGTGTTTATAATAAATCACAGTTGATATTTTTGAAAGAAAGGTGATCATTATTTTACAATACGTGCAATCCAGAATTAGACGTTCTCTTAACAGAATTTTCAGATTCCTCGCTACTTCGTTCGGATGGCAGATCGAATAAGTGATTGCAGTAAGGGTAAGCAATACTTCGAACTTCCGTTAAGCAAGTTCGAACCCGACCGACTGACCAAGTACGGCGTAGTGAAGCCTGATGAGATTAATTTGCAGACAAGAACGAATAATCACATTCGTAATTATTTCCTAGCGCCCAAATTACCAGAAACAGATAATTAAAAATAATCGAAAGTAGTTACGAATATCTATCGGATTCTAAATTTTTAGTATGTTTCACTATTGATTGATCTAAAGATTTATCGCTTTCCAGTTTGTTTATGGGAACATGGAGATTTATTGACGGTTTACAGATAGTTGCAAAAATTGCTCTCGAGAAAAAATATCACCCTTTGCTGCGTACAATCGCTAAAATTCAAGATCTGTACAAAATAGGTAGAGAAAGAGATCATTTTAAATGTTATCACATCAATAGCTATAACATAAGGTGCTCCGTGAACTCGATGATACTCACTATCATCGTTTTTCGACGTCAATATCGCCTTCTAGGTCGACATCGCACTCACACGCTTTCTAGTACATAGTTTCTTGAGTGTTTCGGTGACATATCTTGTGCTCTCCATTTTCTGGACAGCTCTTAACTGTTGCCCGACTAAACGTAAGAAGGAATGGTAAAGTTTTTATCCGAAGGAGGTATTTACTCGAAAGCACAAAAAATTCTTGGTGATTCTTCATGAATAAAACGTCAAGACATTCAATGATGTGATCTAAGTCATTATCTATTTCGTCAATTGCATTTACATTTCATCACTCACGAACCGTCTGTCAGTCAGAGGCACGCGTAAATGTTCGGATGTTTGGGAGTTAACAAGTGGCTACAATGTAGATTCATGCCAAGTAGTAGGTGAAATAACCGCAGAGAGAGAATTGCCCTTTTTTAGTCAAAGTTTGAAGAAGTACGTTCTCAAAGAACCTTAAAAATAGCTTCTCAGACACTATTGATTTGGGCGACTACTTTTAATTTCTTTAGGAACACTTTAACTTTTAATGTCGTTGAGCCCCAAGAGGACTGATGAGAGTAGATGATAGCTATAACGACGGCGAAGAGAGTGATGGACAATCAGTGGAATGAGATGTAGGTGAAACGGGAGAAACCTGTAGAAAACATATTGAGAACTCCGTTCGTCATAAAAAATTCCACATGGGTCGGCCGGGGATCGAAATCGAGTCCCAGCGGGGGAAGGCGTATGCGCTAGCCATTATAGCATGGGCCCCAGCGGCAGACTTAAAGGACGTGAGATCATAAAGTATTTATTTATTTAATGTTGAAAACACTTTAAAAACAGTGTGCCATACTATGGGGAGAATTTCAATCTGTGCACGATTTTCTGAGCTCTGGGAGCTCTGTCCTAACTCATCGAGTACTAATTAAGTTGAATTATGAATGCTGGTAGAAAAGAGCGTTTTCAGCGCAAAGTTCTATGTGCGCTATAGTTTCCCATTATTTTCTCTTATTTCTAATTTCTGTAATGGTGTTTTGCAATTTTAATTTTGTAATTTCTAAGTGTTTTATTATATTTTTGCCTGTGCAACATTATTTTCAATAGTGTATTTTCTATCGTATTTTCACGACCTTTTGATCTTGATTTGAATGAATATAAAATGTTGTTAGTCCTCACCAAGTCACTTTCATGGCTCCAAAACTTGATAGACATAATCATATAATTGATTGGGGTGAATGAGTATGAAATATACGGACAATGTATGGGCTTAAGGAACGTTTCGAAGGATCGGCCGGCATCTATAATATAACTTCATTATTTGTGCACGTCTTCTAAATTTCAGTGGGAAATATAATAATCGTTCTCCATATTGTCGCGGCAAGAAGTATTATTCTTTATTGAAGAACATGATGAGGGTTAAGGGCACAAATTTATAGCTAATTTACTTTCGAAAATAGATTTTATTATATAGGAGCGAATATTTTGTCAACAAAACTTGAAAACAAACGCTCTTTTTTCTGTATTCAAAATTCGATTAGAATTTGGCTTAGGATAGAGATCACATAATTGTGAAAACGTGCACAGAATTCACTTCTCATAGCTCGCCACACACAGTTTTGAACTGTTTTTGACGTAAATAAATACGTAAATAAGTAGTTTAGTAATTAAACCAGTGGGAGCAAGAAAACCAGCAGACGCGTTTCCCCACCCTAGTTGGGATGAGTAATGCTGTGAACAATTCATTCATAAAAATGATGCAAAGGAAAGCTTTTTTAAGCACGTTTAACTTACAGTACTTTTCGTTGTTATTCACGAGTTTAATCCAAGGACTTATGAGCTTATGATGACAAACTGCAATCGTCCAAAACTCATCATTCCGCTGCTGCAAACAACACTATAGTGCGATTTATCCAACTCTGCCCCTCAAGCTCCTATGGTCACGATGGAATATCACACAGCATTTCGCATCTTTCTCCGTCATGCAGCTAGAAGCCACATTATCGCAATCACTGCTTGATACAGTCGCGATCATGCGATATCTGGCGGCACGTCTGAGAACGTGGCGAAATATCGTGACATATTCCATCGTGAAGACGGGCCTTGAGGGGCAAAGTTAGAAAAACCGCAGTATAAAGTCATATTTTTTGAACTAAGTCTCTCCATCCACACTTGGTTACATTTGCTTGATAGCCTTAAAGAATTTTCGATCACGACATGTTTTTAAGCAAATGCAAATGCAGCTAACATATTTCATAAGCGGTAGGCGAGGTGTCATGATGTTACCTATCGATATTTCATCCAAAAGCTTGACGAAAGAGTTCATGCTACGCTAGGAAAGTTTGCGACGGTGCATCATCGACGAACATTTCTTAAAAGTTCTTATCAATAGTATATTTATATTTATCGTATGCACTTAACGTCAAAATGGTAAAAGCTATATGTGGG
This sequence comes from Acheta domesticus, assembly GCA_031308135.1. Lineage (NCBI taxonomy): Eukaryota > Metazoa > Arthropoda > Insecta > Orthoptera > Gryllidae > Acheta > Acheta domesticus. Next base: position 258,911,495 of record JAHLJT010008446.1, on the reverse strand, counting down.
TTTGTGTTTGAAAAGAAAAGTTATATAATGTTCCAGCCCAGGTAGTTGAGGCTGATAAACGAGGAGCATCATCACTACGTCGGTTCGAAAAGTCTTGGCTGGAGGGAAACAGTACCTTGGGCAGGGCTATTCTTGCTTGTTAATTCACTTTTTGAAACTTCGCTGCATTATTTACGCAACACGTCTCTTTACCCTTTTCGGGGCATTGAGCGTACATACATTCGAGTAATCCTTTGTTAAATTATGTCGTTTGTCTCGAAACGTCGCAGTCAGTCGATGCCTTTTATCCCTTAGATCAGGGCGGTCGGCGCCATTAGTATAAAGGTCCACAGACGGTCATCGATCCGGTAATCTGGGTTGTCTCGAGTCGCTTATAGTGCGATTTTTATAACTCTACCGCTCAAACTCCAATGACTTCGATGGAATATCACATGGCATTTCGCCTTTCTCGGTCCGGCCGCTAGAGGTCGCATGATCGCAAGCACTGCTTGATACGGTCGTGATCATGCGATATCTAGCAGCACGACTGAGAAAGACGCGAAATACCGTGACACATTCCATCGCGAAGACGGGCCCAGGGGAAAGTTACAAAAATCGCACTATAACATCCCTGACTTCATGGAGAGTAGTTAAGCAAATTCGTCTAACGACGTCGGCTTTTCGCAATCAGCCTTACAGCATCCATATTTGGGGGTAGACATGTAGCATTCTTAATTTTTATTGATTGATCAGCAATCCTGGCTACGTCAACTGCTAAGGTCATTAGTCCTGTTAGTGTGGTGCATTTTTTTATCACGTGAAGTGACATCGATTTTCCCCCGCTGAACGGCGAGACCCGGCGCCGACCTACGTTGGCTGGTGCGGATTTTCCCCAACCATGTATGTCCCACCAGCGAAGCGCCGCCCCAGTCGAGTCAAGCTCTAAGCTCCCGACCGCTATCCCGACATGTGGTAGTGCATTTAAGTGTGTTTAACCAAAGGGGTGAGGAAAGGGCAAAGAAGAGGAAGAAAATATTGCGCGCGGTCGGTGGCTCTTTTGTTAGGGTACCGCTTCCACATCCGTCTGGTATGGATCGCAGAAACCACGTGAAACTAACGATCACAGCAGCCAGCCCCTAGAATTCGAACTAGCTGACAAGCGACTAGCTGACTAGCCCCCAGACAGCGACTGAATTCGAACTAGCTGACAAGCTACTTTCGAAAATCCAGCCACAGTCGTGACTCCAATCTCAGAACTTCCTTGTCAGAGGCACGGAAGTTACATCAGTTGATACTTTCAGCCCCCATTCTTATAATTCGCAAACTATTATTTATAAATTCAGCAATTATTTTTTCTTAATATTAGGGACAAGATGTGTTTTATTTTTATTATAATTATATCTTCATACAATTTGACTTTTTGAAAAAGGCTGCATTCTCATTCTCACATAACATTACTATAATAAGGCATTATTAAAGTGTTGTGATGTAGGAAGTTCGGGAGAAGTGGAACATACGGGACAAATTGGAATTTGCATTTACAACTCATATATAGTTCTTCAGTTATAGAATAAGTATTTTGTCAAGAAATATGTTGTCACGACTGTGCGTCAGTGTCATGGGGCTACGATTATTATTGCTGTTTTTCTGATTTTCCTGTCTGCCTTACAAAAACGAAAGTAATGTAAAACATTAACTTTGTAATAGCAATGGAGAAGTAAGAAAGGTTTTTATGTTAATACCTTAGTTTTATAAGTTTATGATTCACTGCTTTTGGATTTCTCAAAAAAACTAGTGGTGCTAAAACAGTACATACTTTCTCGTAATATTACACTGTTATCGTTATGTACGACGGAACGCCCATATATGTTTCCTTAAGTTCAAACAGAAATCTTGTGAAAACTACGAACTTTCACAAAAAATTGTACATGACCTTTTTTTAAAGAGCTAATTTTGTAGAACGGACTTTGTCTGACGCAAAAATCACTATCTTCAATTTTGTAGTTTTGTATTTTTTTTGCAATTTTCGAAAAAATTTGAGCCATACTCAAAATGGGACTATCACTATATTTTTACCATTCATAATTACGTATGTGGAGAAAATTTGGGGCGGTTTTTGAGAAAAATCGTAAATTTAAAGCACAAATTACGCAAAAACTACTCTTTTTTTTTCAAAAAATTTTAATGATCTTTTTTTAAAGAACTTATTTTCTAATACAAATATTTGTCTGAGGAAAAAATCTCTATCTTCAATTTTGTAGATAAACAATTTTTTTCAAGTTTCAAAAAACCAAGCAAAACCCGAAAATGGGATTAGCACTATTTTTTTACCATTCCTTATCAACAAATTTGGTGCCGTTTTTTTTAGAAAAATTAGAAATTTTTTTAGGCTTCCCTCAGAGTACCCTCACAAAACTCCGTGAAACACACTCAGAAATGAAAAAATCTGTTTGAATTTCCGAAATAATTGAGATCATTCTGATCGATTGGAGAATATCAATTTTGAGGAAAATCGGCTGAATGGTTTAGGGCGCTAGATTCGACCACAGACGGACAGATCAACGATTTGCCGTCAATCGATTTTTCGGTATTAAGAATCAACAGTCCAGGATTCTGGCTACACCAGATATTAGAGGATTATTTTCTAAATTTAGTAACAGTATTTATCCACTTTTTCGTTACCAGGGCTCGGCAAAGACAGTTTTTCTGCCGAAAATTCGGCGTTTTCCGGCGCACGATTACATAACTTCCTCTTCTGTCGAAGAACGTCCGAAGGCGGGAATGTAAACTAGTTGTGCTACAGACTTTCCCGTATTAGATTTCTATTTCCTTTGGCTAACTATTCGGACTTGCCACAAACTCTTCCCAGTTTCCATCTATCGCCGCCCTAAATACATTCTTTGGCATTCTCTTCATTTTTCGGTATCCTAATTTTAGAACGGAAACACTATTTTTAAAATATTAAAGAACGATAAAACTTCGTCTTAAATGTCAATTTTCTTTGAAAAATTTGGAGCTGCTTTTATAAAAGTGGCGTTTAAGCGCTACTATAAATGCTAAATTTGAAGCTTTTTTTCACAGAAATTTTTGAGTTTTCGAAAAACTTAATTACATGTCATTTGAAGCACTTTAACTCACAAATACAAGAGTGTTTACAAAATTCTGGAAATGTGTATATTAACGGTGTGAGATATCATTCAAAAAAATTACAATGGTGTAATTTTTGAAAAAACAAAAAAAATATTCCAAAATGAACTTGGCATCATATTAAAGAGTGCAATTTGCACTATCCGTTCGAAAAGTTTCAAGAAAAAAAATATGGAGCCTTTTTGAGAAAATGACGTTTGAGTGTTTCTGAAAATGCAGAAATTTGGGCTCATTTTAACAGAAAACTGTTGAGATTTTGAGATACTTTATATGACTTCAATGACTATAATGTTAACAAATCGCCGCTAACGTAAATATTATACGACGTGAGAGACAAGTCAAAAATTAAATTTTTGCAATTTTTCAAAAAAACTAAAGAGTAGACCAATATGACGTTTTTTTCATCTAATAGAGCACATTTATCACTATCCTTACGAAAATTTGAAAGAAAAAATTTTGAGCCGTTTTAAAGTATCTGATTTTAGTTATTTTTTAAAATTGTACATATTGCACGCAATATTGCGCAAAAACTCCTAGAATTTTCAAAAAAATGTATACGACCTTAAGGAAAGAACTGACTATGAAGTACAAATTTTATTTGAAGGAATAATTTTTTTCTGCAATTTTTTAGTTGAAGGAAGACGCCAAATAAAATTTAAACTTTCGCAATTATCGAAAATTTCGAGATAACCGTGAAAATCGGACCGTTACTACCTTAAAAAGTGTATTTTACTCGATTCTTACAAGAAATTTAAAGAAAAAAATTGGAGCCATTTTTTTAATTTTAAGAATGTCCGGGGGGGTTCATGTAAAGTACCCCCAAAATTAAAATATCGATTTCAAATTTAAGAGGGCACGAGATCACCAGATCGATCGTGGAGTATCAATTTTGGAGAAAATCGGCTGAGCGGTTTAGTCGCTAGCATTGTTCACAGATAGACGGACGGGCGGACAGACAGACGTTTTGCATTCAATTGGTTTTTTGGTATCAAGGACCCACTAAACAAGGATTTTGACTGCACCAGGTATTAGGAGATTTTTTAAATTTAGACGCTGGATTTATCCACTTTTTCGTTACGAGGGCCACGTAATACGAGTTTTCTGCAGAAAATCCGCCTTTTATTCCGCGCAGCATTACATAACGTTCCCTATACCATACATACGTATAGTATACGGGAAAACAAAAACCAGAAGGGGGACAACCTGCAACAGAAGACGAGTTTATGCTAAACTATCAACCTTTTCTACACTATTTATTTATTTTCTGGCGCAGACGTAACATTTAATGTGAAGAAATGAAGTGCTTTTCGATTGGCTCTATTAATGAGGAAAAGTTTTATAAATACTAGTGGTCACGGATATTCATATACGAGCTATTCAGAGTAAACATGGAGCAAGTCAAAAAATATACTTTCCGGAAAGTGACGTGTAAACATAAAACGGTTTAAAACTATAATGATTAGAAATTAATGACGTTGAGTGTTATGAACGTGTTAAGGGGATATTCTTTTAACTTACTACAGACATTTTGAACTGACACATTGCCCATTAAGTAGTTTACTGTTTGTTGACTTACTCCACTTTTATACACACACACATCGTTTCTGAAACCTATGACTTAATTTCAAATAATTGCATGCATAATTTTCGTTTACAAATGTAATGCGATGGAAAAATAGGGAAATAGAGAGAAACTAATGCAAAACATTAAAGAACAATAAATGCAATATATTTATTCACTATGTTTTGATATTTTTTGCACTGTAAATTATAATTAGTTAATATCGCAAAATATAAA
>JAHLJT010008446.1:258828263-258906471 GCA_031308135.1 Acheta domesticus | reverse complement strand
TTTTCAATTGCAAATTATTTGCTTGTTTTCGTTTTATGTTATTTTTTGTTAATTCTTTCTTTTATTAATTGCTTTTAGCAATAAAGTAAATTAACAAGTTCCTCTTACGGGCGAAGAGATCTTTTGGAAGAAAAGATTTCTTTGTTAAACCAAATAACCTGAACGTAAGAAGTTAATTAAATTATTGTATTCTTAAATAAAAGTTATTACAAAACAAAGATATTTTCTATTCAATACATCTAATTTTACTCTCAAGTGACAGTTTCGAATATGACAGATGTATTTATTTTAATACAGCATTTGTTTGTTTCAATAGAAAATATTTGAATTAATACCGCATTTGTGGCAATAAATGTCATTGACTTTTCCAAAGACTTCCCCAAAAGACTGCGAAGTATCCAATAATATACCGCTACCCCGGAGCATTCGCATAACCCTTACATTTAAATCACGCGCCAGTTGTTCTATATGCGATGACTCCAATTTTAGAAAATTAATCACCTTGCCTGCAACCTTCGCATGCGTGAAGTAAAATATCTGCCTTCTTTTGGGGCAGAGGAGCTTTAAACAGCAACCAAATGCGCGGTGTCCACTGCTACGGGTTTGATTTCCGTAGCCACGTAATCCAAAACTATTACTGATTATGGCGTGAAACTGGACTTCTCACTACATTTCACATCTGAACCATCAAATAAATAATTATTCAGCACATATTCACATAATTATTCACATATTATTAATTGTTAATTCCTCATTATCGCTCCTACCTTCATCCAATGTAAGGGAATGGCAAATTTTGGATGTAGTTCTCCGTTTAGGAAAGAAGAGGAATGCGTAACTCGGCTCCCACAAGTCTCATATCTAAGTCTGCAATAATTACTTCCACGCGTTTTTCTGCCAGCACGAAGAAGGCGATATTAGCAACTGATATGTTTGCACATTTTTATTAACTCGTAAACTTTATGAGCGTGATTTTTAAGTTTGAGCACGCATCAATCGAAATAAAACTATTTATTAAATTAGTTGCTATCCTAAAGCTACATGGGGGATCAGAGGAAAACGATGTTAAATGACTTTCTTAACATTCGAGATAATTTAATTAAATTTTTATTCAGAAATAAAAACATCTTTAAGATTCCTCACATCTTATTTTAAGGTTATTGTCTTTGTTATATTTTACTTATTATTTGTCAATTATGTTCTGATTCCATTTTTTTCATTGAAAGAATCTTTAGAATGGTACAACATAAGAGACAAAATTATATAAAGGACGAACTGAACATTTCTGCATTTATTCTGCACATTGATGTTTGAATTAAATTACGATCAGGTCAATATGCGAAATGAAGTTGGGATGTTTATGTATAGAATTAACACTTTTAGTTTATAAATGAGGTATTTATTAATAAAACCTATTATTATCCAATTTCTTTTTCTTTTCTCAGTATTGTAAGTTCTTCTCAAGGAGAACACAAACTATAATATACTAATACTATTGAAACTATAAACTAATAATATTGAATAATGCTGATAAATTAACTGACAAATAACAATAAACTGTTTCACTTGTACCTCTTTTTTACATTAATCATCTTCATACACGCACCAAATTTTGTCTGCCGTCGTCAGTAACTAATTCACATTCAGTAATCGTTTCTTTCGGTACTATTTGTCGTGCTGAGCGATTCATATTTGGTTTTCAACCCTTTTTCTTTTGTGACCATCATGGATGGGGCGGGAAGATGAGGTATTTTGTTATAGAAATTATTATAGCAGGGTGACATCTCAGTAAACCATGAAGGTTCTTCTACTTCACGTACTTCAAAGGTATTGGTTCAGAGAAAAGTGATTTCAGCACAAGAGTACTATCTGGTCTTCAAAGTTAAGCCTTTCGCAGAGTCAAGTGAATCCTAATAAATTCTACATGCAGCGAACATTTAAATACCATTGGGAAATAATTAAATTCTCTACTCTGGTCCATTTAATTTCTTCCCATTTAAAAATCTCACTCTCGTAATCCTTCTTTATTGTATTATTATTTCAAATAATATAATTACTATGTTCTAGACTTACCAGAACTGTCAAGTAAATAAATGGAATGCGAGATATTGAAAATAAATTTAGTCTAAGGAAATAGATAAATTAATAAGTTAAGAACTAAACGTAAAAATATTTTCGAAGCAAAAAGTCTGCTATCATCTGTTTTATTACGAAGTGTAAAATATATTTGGGTATTAAGATGCAACTGTGTTGATATAATTGGAAGATTAATGCAATCTAGTCATTGCCTCAAACTCTCAGTTTTTTTGCATCCAGATTATGAGTGGCCTACACTATAAATATTCACAAAAAATAATCCTGAGTACATTCCAAAGTATAATACATTTTTATGTTTTCAACAAATTTATAATAAATGTTTGAAGATCATGATTTGCGTAAAAGGCATATATGAACGGTTTCATATATTCTTCGGCATGAAACTGTTTTTAAATATATTTGTAGAATTACTTGACGATGTAAATATACATTCGAACGTAATTTCAATTCTGAAATTGTGAAAATATCTTGAAATTTTCTTGAAAAATTCTTGAAATTGTGTTCGAATGTATATTTATTCATCATTGATTTCATTTTATTTCAGTATAACGTGAAAAATAAGAATAATTTCAAAACTCGCAAAAATGAGTGCAAGTCGACGGGAAAGGGCTAATTTAATTCATAAGTAAATCATAGAACTAATACTGTTCTTTATTCTATCATTAGAAACGTGAGACTTGTAGAAGCAAAATATTTCGTTTAAATTTGGCTTTTGTACATCTGACTAATTTTATTTATAGAAAAGTGTGTATCTACAAAGGATATGAGAGCATACTTAGTGCAAATGCTCGTACTGAAGAGCACATACTTCCAGTAAATTACTTACTTTTAAAACACTACCCTTTGCCTTCAAATTAATGTACGTACGCTCTCTTATCCTCAGCGAGCCTTACAAAAATGAACTCATTTCTTTTCATTTCCACGAATGTTATTAATATTCAGGGCAATGTTTTGTTTTAAGAAAACACAATGGATTTTTTCAAAAAGCAAAACGCGAAGGCCACCGAAGCGGGACAGCACACGATGGAAAATTCCCGAGCGGACGCTATTTCAAAGCGGACAATGAGGCACCACCACGATGCATACTCAAAAGAAAAAAATGCAATTTACTTTCTGTCTGCCCCATTCTTCTTAGCTGCTCCTTCCACGACCCGCGAGGTCCGTCATGACGCGTTTTCACGCTTCTGCGCGACGCCGCGCCCCCGCCGCGCGGCCTCGCCGTGATGAAAGGAGGCGGACGGCGTAATACAGCGCAGCGCACGCAATAAGCCCTCGCGGACCACATGGCGCGTGGATCAGCCAATAATGGACCCGTGTCGCTTTTGATGGCAGAACGTTTTAGTTGCGTTTTCGGTTTCGATAACAAAACCTTTCAGTTGCGGTTTTGGTAACAAAACCTTTTAGTTGCTCCGTTTCAGAACTTAACGTTTGGGTTTCGGTTTCGGTTTTGATAACAAAACATTTTAGTTGCCGTTTCGGTTTTGATAACAAAACGTTTTAGTGCTGTTTCGGTTTTGATAACAAAACGTTATAGTTGCTGTTTCGGTTTTGATAACAAAACATTATAGTTGCTCCGTTTTCATAAACAAACGTTTTGATTTCAGTTTTGATAACAAAACGTTTTAGTTGCGGTTTCTGTTGTAATAGCAAAACGTTTTTATTTTCTATTTCGACTTTGATAACAAAACGCTTTAGTTGAGGTTTCGACTTTCATAAGAAAACGTTTCAGCCGCGGTTTCGGATTTGATAACAAAAAGTTTTAATTTCGTTTTCGTTTTTGATAACAAAAAACATTTCTCTTCCGGTTGCTAATTTTAAAACAAAACGTGTCATTCCTGGTTTTGAAACAGTTCCAAACAATTTTCCTATATTTTATGAAAATATGTTTTATGCCTATTGCTACTTTGAAGTAAAATATATCAGCATAGCAACCCAACTAAACGTTCCGTTTATAAAAGAATACAGTGCCATAATTTTGTCAACTTAAAAGAATACAGGACCGCTTTTGTCCAAAACATATGATAAAACAAAATAATATCTGAACAATAAGAGATACTATTTAGAAAACTCCGAAAATCTCAGACATCTGTTTACACTTCCTGCGATGTGAAACCAGTGTAACTGTAGGTGCACACAATTATGTTTTAAAAGTAACCAAAACTCTTATTCGGTTACGTTGCCAGTAATTCTTTTAATAAAAAATTATTGTCGGTGTGGATTAAGTTTAAATATTTTAACGGTTATTAAGGGTTTCGGTATTCGATTCGGATCCGGTTTAAAGGAACGTCTAAAAGCAGTCACAGTAAGTATTCGATAATACTAATTATAACGAACAAAATTGGGTATTTACATCATTCTATCGTCTATTAAAAATCATTAATACATCGGTCACAATATTCCAATATTATTCTGTTTCACTCACCGAAATGTTATTCAATGTATCAGCAACGTTCGTAACATGCTGCCATTTTAGTCCATGTGGATAACGATGAAAGCCCTACCTGTTCCTGGGCGAACCAAATGAAAAATTCCATCACGGAAATAGAATAACCACAGCATTTCATCACGGGACGAGGGATTAGCAAGAATGCCATCAAATGGCTTTCGAATGAAGTGTGTATGTTTCTCTGTGCATTTGTGCGCGCGTACGTAGGTGTGTATCTATGGGTAGCTGCATGCCTGCCAATCGCTGTTGCATTGTACCGTTTCAAATGCTGAAAGTTGCACAAAGTTACGGAATGTTTCCCCTTAAAACCCCGCTAGCTGTGTATTCAATACTTCGACTTTGATGTTTCGCAGAGAAGCACTGACGCGATAAGTGGCGTACGGAATTGTCAGCTCACGTGGATCTGCTATTTGAGAATCAACGATGTAGGTCACAATTCCGACGGCATCTTTTATTAAAAAAATATACATGCATGAACACATTCTCAACTTACGGCATTTTGCGCCCTGCTGTAATATAGGTAAACTAATGGTGCTACAACAGCGCATACGCTCTTACTCGTAACTTGTAACTTGTAACGGCTACAAAATATGATCATATAACTTGAACCTTCATACGCACGAGACTAGCGAGATTTTTGCAGTAAAGTTGAGAGAGTATTTCTATTCCTTTGTTGCCTTTCGGAGATCTATCAAAGCCATCCAAAGCAGAAACAATGGGCTCACCGTGATATTTGATACGTAATAATTTCAAAAAAGCAGTAATGCAATATTTACAGTGGGAGTATCTTGCGAACGTATGCTACCGTACATCATACCATGTTCTTTTTTAAAAATCCAAGTTGTTTTAATATGCCTGACGAACGATGTTATTAATTAGCCTGTATTGATGCCGGTGATTTCGTTGTAATATCGAGTCTCTTGGACACAAAATGAACTAAGTACCTTGGTTGATTTTAAGGTCTTCACTGCGACGTATCTTATAAGGGAAATTCAACAGACGTGCCCGCCGAAGCCACTGCAACGCCTTCCGCCTTGAGGGCTGAAGACAGCTTCGCAGCTCGGCGTCGCCCACCTTCCGAGTACTCGCTATTCGTATGCCGTCGATTTTCATACTCTTTTGTGCTGATATTTTTTTCCCTTATTCAAGATCACTTTTCAACTGCAACGTCAAGGTCATACAGAGACCACTGTAACATTGGGGGTAACGGTACTGCGATACGGACGCACAAAAATCCATGCCACGGGCGGGATAGACCCTGCGATCCTACAGGCACAAGGCAGCTAGGACTCTTCAGCGTTAGCGAACTTAGCTATCCAGACCGGTTGTGTTGTTATCGTTAGGGAACACTATTTTTAACTTCCGGAAGGTGAAATTTATAACATACTCAATTTTACACGTAGATTACGAATATCACAATTAATACCAGTTTTTAAATGTACCGTATCATACCATATTTTTCTATTAATGCAAATACATTTAAATTGCCACTGTAAGACATGCAGAACCAGTACTCATAAAATCTATTTAAAAATAACATATTTATTCAGTTCATCTATGCCATTTTCATGAAATTTCAACAAAGTCACTTTCCTCTTTTTTTAACCTTCTGTATACGAAGATTGCCGTCTATATTTTCGCGTCTGGTAGTCGCACTCAGTTACTAATAGGACTTAGTGGTCTTAGTGGTTGTTCTGATAACAAGTCATGTGCACCCTCATATTCCCTATTGCCCATCAGTCATCGAAAGGAATTATTTTAGCCCCTTACCTTATCGCAAGTATACACGTATCCAACTGTTGGGGTTGCAGATACGAGTCAGTCGGTTCAAGGCGGAACTGTAGCTGCAGTGCGCGTGAATTTCGTGTCTGGTTTGCGTGTGCCTCAAATAAATTAATACATTATACTATTTGTTTTTTATAAAGTGAAATTCGCCATATGATCTGTAGAATTGAATTTGTTCGATAAAACGTAAATCGTCATTTCACATTGAAAGTGTGCGAATCAACACGACAACTTTTGTTACATTTGTGGAAGATTTATACTTAAACATCAAAGGAAAAAATAGATGAAATTACAAAACTTGCGTATTCTTTATACTTTGGCTGTCGTGTTTGTGATTAGGACAAACCTTGGGCTGCTCACCAGTGTTGTGTGATTTGTTCAATTAACCTTAGGTTGTGGTTGTAAGGAAAACTCAAATAATTTTCGTTTGCTCTACCAATGTTGTGGAGAATACCAACAAACCATTTTTATGTCTGCAAATTATTGCAATATGCGTATTCCATTTTTAACATCATCTTACCTCATACGAAGCATGCTCGTAATATTTTAAAGTATTATAACCGGAATGACAATGTGGAAATTAGTATAGGATTTTGTTTATTTCAAATATTAAATATGTTTATATCTTTTGAACTTTGCGTGATAGATACTTTTTATAATAATTTTCGAAATCAGGGTGATCGTTTCCTTTCAAATCACCTACTTTCTTCCCGCAAGTATGAAAATAATGTTTTTTGTTCTCTAGTGTAATTATTTATCAAATGTCAACATATGAAGTACTGCTGAATTTTTTCTCATAATAGGTAATAGGTAATTCTTCTCGTAATAGGTAAATTATTGTTTAAAACGTATAGTGTTCCGTTAAAAAGAACGAAATTAGTTCAGTATCTTTATAATAAAAAGTTATACCAAAAAGCTAATAACAACCGATGAGTTCCTGTGCCCTGAATTGTTTGGTGAAAATTCCATCTCGATATTTTGAACGGTTTAGAAAATATTCGAGGTGGACTTTTGTTGACTAACTCTGTATAAACTAATTTGATGTAACTTCGACATCTTTCGCAAACCGACGTATCGACTCTCGTTGCAGACGCACGCGTGTCTGCACGCCGCTTTGCCCGCGGGCGAATCTGCTGCCCTTGCTCGCCGTTTGCTTTCCTGCCCGCCCCTGAGGTAACTTAACCCATTTGCGTGTAAAGTATAACGCAGCAGCTGAGAGCAAATATATAAATATTGCACTGCAAAGTAGAAATAATTTTAAATCAAACGAAACTAATCGAATAACGCGATGAATAATGAATTGGCCAAACAATAATAATGCGAAGGGTTTCAAGCACGAGTGAAGCTAATGCGTCTGCTGTTGCAATGAATCACTGTTGACCGAAGACAGCTGCGTTGTAGCCGGCCAGGGAGCTGTAGATTAGGGGTGGCGTTGGGCGAGGCGAAAGAGGGTTGGGGAAGGAGGAGAACGACGTATAGGCGGGGTGGGGTGGAACGGGGTCGGGAAAGAGGATCGGGACAGGGCGGGGAGACAACGGGACAGGGCAGAGCACAGCCCTCACAAAAGAGAACAACTTCCGAATTCCTTTTCGAAAGAAGTGCGGAGAAGTCCCTCACAGAAAACTCCGGAGAGAGCGACAATTTCATTCTAAGTGCGAATCGCCGAGGGATTATGTTTAGAACAGAAAAAGGACTTTGGAAACTACCAAAAGATAAGACGGCCAACTCTAGAAGTGCGTCAGTGCTTTAACAGCTATTCATCACCACTTGCCGAACTTGAGAGATCCGGTTGAAGTTGCAAACAGGATTTGCGAAATAAGGCACAGGTTACTAATCGATGAAGTGGAACCGAGCTCTCGTAATAAAAGAGCGGCGATGGGGGCGCGCCAGAGGGGCCGGGGACAGACGCGACCGCGGAGGCAAAATCGGGGACAAAAATGGAGACGGAAGGTGAGGCGGAAGCGGAGGTGAAGGCGGAGGCGAAGGCGGAGGCGATCGGAGGCCGTCCTTTCCAAAGGCTTCCCAGCGGATGAACTCACATATTGCAGCTCCGCGTAGTCGCTAACCATGAGCCACCCCCTTAGCCTTTGCACATTCGCACCTCCGTCATTCTCATCTTGGCCCAAGCCTCCGCCCCCGCCGACATGTCTGACTCAGCTCCCCCGACATCGCCGTCTCTGCTCTCCCCGACATTTTCGCTCCGCCGCCGTCTCTGCCACCCCCAACGTCACCACCCCCATCGTCACCACCACCTCACATGCCTCCCCCACGCGATGCCTTTGCAGCGTCTAATTCTGACATTCTGCTTCGTCTCCTAATTGCTATCTCATCATAATTCCTCTTTTTTGCACCTTACCGCCTTTTTTTCTGTTTCTTGCCTCCCATCCCATCTGGTTTGGCATACTACATACTCCCTCCTACGACTTCCATCACCTTTTCTCCTAAAATTTCCACATTCTCCTACTCCTTGTGATTTGAATCCTCCTCTTACCCTCCCTCTGACATCTCCGCTGCCACACCACCCAGCTCTTCACGTTCTTCGTCCCTTTTTTCGCCGTCGCCTCGTCCACAGCCCTCTCCGCGTCTTTGCACCGAGTGCGTCCTCTCCAGACAGTGGTTCGGATGGCAAGACGCCGTTCCCCACTGCCCTCGCCCACACTCTCGCCCTCGCCGACGCAGGAGCCGAGCTCTAAGGCCGTAGGCGAAGGCGGGGGTGAGGCGCAGCCGAGAAGCGACGGGGCGGGGAGCGCCCCGTCAGGCTGACAGCAGAATGGCGCGGCGGCAGCGGCAGCGGCTGCGGCGGCGGCGGCGGTGGCGGTGGCGGCGGCGGCTGCCAGCTCTGACGTGCGCGAGACGCGCCGCCCGCATAACTCGCGCGTCCGCCCCCGCCGCCGCGGAGCCCGCCCCTCGACGGCGCAGCGGGAACCGCCGCTCACAGCAGGAAATGCAGAGCCCACGCTGCGCTCAAAAATCGCACGTCTCTGCCCCGACGTGCCATGCGGGAGAGCGCAGGCGCTCGGTGCAGCGGGGTACGCCCTACGCTTTCAGCGCACTCTCAGCGCTCCACATCTCGCTGCCATCCGCGAGGCGTTTGTAATGCGATAACCTTTCAAACAACACACACGTATAGTTTACGCCTGTCGCTGTGTTTACAGTAGTTCTTTTCTGAGTCTCTTGCCATATTTCATTTCAAAGGGCTTATGGGATCGTCTTTCTGAAGTCTGCAAAACTTCTCGATGCCTAGCGTTACTCGGAAATGATCAACCCCTTAGGATTCAGATAGTCGCTTCAACTCTCTTGGGCACCGTTTCACTTTTGTTTCATTGAAGTATTATCGTTTCTTTGAAAAAAGTATTAAAGAATGAATTGTGAGACAAAATCAATAAAAAATATACATTTGAAAAGAATACCGTTAATGCTTCTGGTTCACACATCCAAAGCCCAAAGATGGCACAAAGAAGTATTTTTTCGAATGGCCAAAATTTCATTTAATATGTGAAAAACATACATTATAAAATGATAATTGTTGAAAAAGTGAATTATTAGAAAACTTAATTTTCTCGTTACACGTAAGATGAAATATAACAACAACAAAAATTGAAATTACTGTTCTCTGCGAATTAAGTTATTAAACAAATCGTAAACTTTGTCTGGAAATGTTTGGTCATATATTAAATTAATAAAACTTTCTATTTATGATTATGAATATACGTCTTATAAAGATGTGAGCGAAGAAGAAGAAATAAATGAAAGAATAGAAGCGGGCAGCAGAATATATTACACATTAAAGAGTATTTTTACTTCCAAAATACTGTCCGAACGATACAAATTGAAGCTACCCTTTTGATTTATAAAACCAGTCGAGGTACAGGGATGTGCGAAGTGGGCCCTTATCATTGCGCTTGCGGTCCCTTCGGCGGACAAAAAGATAGCCACGCCCTGTTTTTGAAGAACTACTACAAAATATTAAAATACTGTATTAATACTGTCTGAGTTCATCTTTCACAATGTTCCACCGATTGCACGACTGTTCTCTACATCGACAGATACTAAAATAAGACTGCGACATGTTAATTGGCAGGCCTCGCTAAGACAACCGGTACGAATTGTTTGCACCGGTTTCGAATTGTTTTGAAATTATCTGAAAGCGTCGAAAGACGAAACAATCACTTAAGGTTAAGAAAGGTTCTAATAAACAGTTCTAAACGATGTAACAGTAATTAACTACATAAACAAAGACAAAAGTACATTGCGATCGGTTGTTGGACCCTCCTCAAATGGTATGCTATTGTTGACGAAAAATTGGAGAAAACGATGGCAATATTTGGGCGAAAAATTTTTAGAATAATGTTCTGTCTCACCAATTTAAATGAACAAATTTGGAGAATAAAAACAAAGAGTTACATATTTCGAACATTATAAAAGATATAACATAAAATATGTAAGAGATATTATATATATATATATATATATATATATATAAGTTAAATTATGTAAGAGATGTAAAATCCAAAAGATAGTTTGGTTGGGTCATCTAGAAAAAATCGACCCTAATAGAGGAACAAAGAAGATCAAGAACTGGAAGCATATACAACACGAAAAAAGGAGGCGAATTAGGTGGAAAACAATGTGCTTCAGGACCTACAAATTCTGAATGTTATAAATTGGAATAAATATGCAAGAGAAAGACAGAGGTAGAAGAAAATGCCAGAGCAGGCGAAGACCCACATCAGGTTGTACCGACAAATGAAGAAGTGTACTCATTATTTTTTTATGTCAAATCCACGTTTCCATCCTAACACACATATTCATTAAACACAGAAAAGGGCCAAGCTTTCATTCAGACGCTTGAGGGTCATCCAAAGGGCAGTGTGTCAAACGCTTGGGTGAAAATTTGTTTTCAAAATTAAAAAAATAAAAATGTCTTCTTTTGTTACCACTTGTTTGAAGTGGTGCATAGAGTATTGTCCTGTTCACCCTTACATAAGAGTGATTTGGGAAGAGGGGAAGGGAGGGTGCAATGCAGGAAGAGAAAGAGAAGTAAGAGAAGAGTAGTAGACGTTAAGGGGGATTGGAGGGAGTGGGAGTCTCCTGGTATTTTTCCTGTTAAATTAAAAAGTACACACGAGGAAATTATTAAAAAAGCTCCGGTTATGCGCTTGAGCTTTTGATTCACCTCAATAAACAATCTACAGGTTCTGTACAGCACAAGAGGAATATCTAAAGAAATTATGCTTCAAAAGCACATATTCTCTAGCGTTATTTCTAACTTTTTCAATTTCCAAAAAATCAGAGATTTCAACAAAGATGAGATCCGTGCCATTTTTAAGCTCCTTCGTTCTATCCAATGGAAAAAAATAAAAAATTTGGAGCCGTTTTGGAGAACAAAATTATAAATTGTATTAACATGAAACGCGAAAACTATTCGCAAAACATTTTTTTTAAATTCTACATCATGTTTTTGAAAAATTAATTTTTAAACCAGTTTCAATTAGAAAAATTTAATACAATATTAAATTTTTCAATGTTAATGTTTTGCAATTTTCAATAATACTTGTATAGTAGTACTCTGCACTCTTCGAAAATATTTGTAAAATACGACGCGACTCTCTGTACATAGACAACGTCGCGAAAATGGGACCTGCACCATTTTTATAATCGTTCTTTGCTTTATTCGATAAAAAGTTTAAGAAAAAATTGAGCCGACAGAACAAGATTGTTAAAAATATCTTGTTTATATAATTGCGTGTTTCATCCAAAATTACGCGAAAAATATTGAATTTTTCAAACAAAATTGTGTGATCGGTAGTATAACGGTTAACGTATCCGATTCACGTTCGTTGGTTCAAACACGATCGAAATCGTAGATTTTTGAGGGGGAAAAATCCTTCGTACGCTTTCCTTCGGAGAGAAAATAAACTCGGCTATCCCACGTTGTAGATTTCCTGCATGTAAAAGATCCTGAAGCTTTAAAGAAGCCACTGAGCTCAATTCAAATCGCCTGTTTCGTCGTCAGAGGCCTTTCTCCGCTGGATGGTGAAAGGAGCGTAACGAAATTTGCGTCATCAGACGAAAGAGCAGACCAAATGGCCTGAGTCTCCGCAAGTAAAATAAGACATTATTGAATTGAATGATCTTATTTTAAGATCTACCTTTAAAAGCTGGTTTTATTTAGGAAAAAATATACATTCGATACCGTAGTTGTAGGAAGACGCCGAAAAAATGTTGAACTTTTACAGTTTAGAAAGTTAAAAGAAAAATGAGACCTTCCCCGTTTTTAAGCGTCTTTTGTTCTATCCAAACAAATATATTATAAGAAGAATATACAGGGTGTCCCACCAACTATGGACCACCCCCATAACTTCTAAACGGTTCAGGATATCGAAATGCAGTTTTCGCTGAATATTGCAGAATCATAGGGCAAGTAACATGCCGTAGAGAAATTGTCTATAATACTTTTAGTTTACGTTAAGTTTAATCATCTTTGATTTTTTAAATGGAACTATATATTTTTCTCACCAGCAATGGATAGATCCTGAAAAGAGGAATAAAATGATGTATCATATGCTAGTATTTTGATAGTAATTTGCGTATAAAATTAGACATTCTGATATGTGTTTTTGAATGAAACTGGACAATATTTCGTGTAGCAGCCCTTGCCATAGTCGCCGTTGGTGAAAGACCTTCGTGGCGTCGAGACTGTTTCGTGGAGACAAGGAGTGTGAGAGTGGTGGCCGTGAGGGATAGAGTCGTAACTACAGCAATTCACGGTCTTGACACGAAGATCATATGAACAAACATCAATATTACCGATCAGAAAGACGTTTTTCCCATTTGTTCATCTGAATTAAACTTTTCTTCTAATTAAATTCCAAAGCAACGTTCATCGAAAAGAACAAAATAAAAATAATTTGTAGCGGAAGGGCGATAATAATAATAATGGTTCTTTTCAAACTTGCAAAAATTGATCTGAGTGTGTTATGGCAGAAACCAGCAATCATTTTAAAACAAGGGAAGGGAATGAATGCTTAAAAATTTTTATTGTAATATCTTGATTAATTTATCAAATACTAGAGAGATGGACGTTTTCTTTTTGCATTTACTCTTCATAAACGTCTTATTTAAACACGTACCAAAATAACAAAGCAATAAAAAAATTGAAACACACTTAAGACTATTAGTGTCAATTTACTAAACTTTAACACAAATGCACATCTGTAGTCTCGATTGCTAATATTGATTACAGAGTTTCTCACTTCACGACGACACGTGCTGCCTCAAACTTGAAAATCCACTGCAAAAGACGGAAGTGGACTGTTTTCTTTTTCTTTTATGAAGAGCAGTAGAGGTATAATTGCGAAGTGGACGAATGATCATTTTAATTAAAAATGAAATTCACCAAGGAACAGACGGTGGTTGCATTCTTCTCAAGTTTGAAAATGATATTTATTGCTAAAGAAGACAAGTTAAATGCAAATAAATCAATGGAAAAAATCTCTCATTCTGATCGTTAAAATTGGTAATTTTTAATGTGACTTTTGTGTTAAGACCCTGGATTGCCGTAGTTAGGCCTCTTCTCTCATTGCCACCCCTTTCAGTCTTCTCTCTCCACGCAACAGTCTTGACGACGCGAAGGCCATTTTCCCCGAAGGCGACTATTGCAAGGGCTGCTACATGAAATATTGTCCGTTCATTCAAAATCACGTATCAGAATGTCTAATTTTAAACACAAATTACTATCAGAATACTAGAATATGATACATCATTTTATTCCTTTTTTCATAATCTATCCATTGCTGGTGAGAAAAATATATAGTTCCATTTAAAAAATCAAAGATTATTAAATTTCTCGAAAACTAAAAGTATTATAGATAATTTCTCTACGGCATGTTACTTGCCTCATGATTCTACATTATTGAGCAAAAACTGCATTTCGATATCCTGAACCGTTTAAAAGTTATGGGGGTGGTCCATAGTTGGTGGGACACCCTGTATAAAGAATATTTTTACTAAATAATTTGGAGGTATTTTGCAGAGAATTTAGAAAATGCGGTCGAGGTATTATGTAAATAACCCCCAAAAGCAAAATGTATCCGTTTCCAATACACAGGACCTTGGGTTCGGCTAGTTCGGACGTGGAATATTAATTTTGGAGATATGAATGTTTGTTACCGTTTGAAGCTTTTAGGCGCCATCATTGACACCATTTTTTTCGAAATCAAGGACCACTAAACGTAGATTGGGATTACCCAGCATGTTAGAGGAAATAATTTACTACATATAGAAACAAGATTTACCCCTTTTCGATGTCAACGCCCCGCACAGGGTTTTTGTCGACAAAATTATCGATTTTTGCTGCGGCATAACAATACTTTCTCTTTATTACGTCAGAACGTGGTATGACGAGAAAGTAAAAGTGAGGTTACCAGCGTGTGATTAATACCTTATACTATTTGCAACGCATCTGTCAATATTAAAATTGAACAGTCAATTTTTAAGCGCGGGAGGAAAGGAGTATTAGATAGAAAATAGAAAAAACAGTTAATTCTTTTGGAAATTCGGAGAAAAGGTGTGCTACCGGAACCAAACCCACACATAGACATTAAAAAACTAAACTGGGAAATAACTATTTCCGTTGTCACATCTCTTGCACTTTTGCCTACAGATGCCCCGTCCTCCATAAGAGTCTCCTCCAGGTACAGCCAATGTGACACCTACCAATCTCCCAATCTATCGCGCAGATGTGACCCGTGCGCCTATATCTTTCAATAATACAACATTATATTAGCGTAGATCGAGACCCAATTGCGCGTAGTTCTTGCGCAATGGACTCTCGATTTAGGCTCGAAAGTCTTTACGTAGCACACTGTGTTATCCCCGTTCACAAAGCATCGAGGAAAGGGAAAGGAAAATTTATTTTTCTAAAAGACATCTTCAACGTTCGTCGTTTCGATCAAATCTTGCCCTTAGCAGTAAAAGTGCATTATATTATTTTATTTTACTTGGGTGTTCACTTCGGTCACATTACCTTACTATTATGTAAGACGCGCTCGTCATTATTATAGTTACCACATCAACTAGTCAAAGCGATTAATTAATGAGTTTGTCCAACCATTCTTAGAGGTTAGTAGAAGTAATACATGTCTTCAAAAATTAATAGTTTTTTCTATTACAATTGGTTACACCAGTTGCTGAAAGTAAAAATCCTCCTTTTTTATGTTCTTTCTGACGCAGATGATGCGTGGCTAGCCTTGTCCAAGTTGGTAACGAGACTCAGGCCTACATCTTACGCGATTAGCATAAAACATTCCTGAGTCTGTCCAACGCATAATTTCCAACCTAACATTTATTTTATCAACTAATTTCATTAGTTCATTTTATGCTCAAATAATGTTCTGTAAAATATTTTTTTTCTTTTTCTTAACAAATTACTGAAATTTCCTATTTTTGTATCGGATTTAATTCTTGATTTTTCTTGTAGTGTTAGGATCAAATTTATATACAAAATATATGAATGACACATACTTTCAGATTGATGTACAAGCTTTTTGTGTAAAATGCGTAGGAACAAAAATTAGAAATGTATTCTTTTTCTACATATAATCTTACTCTCCGAGAAATTGAATCTATATAGATACTCTTATTCCCCGACCGAATTGGTACTACGTTTTGTGAACGGGTGTAGGTATTTAAAAACAAATTTTCGGGAATCTAAAAACAAGCTTAAAATTAACAAATATTTTGATGTAGGTTGATCAAGATTAAAAAATGCCAAGGATATGAATATTTAAAAATATTGATTACACCATCACCATTTCAAACCAGACCGATTTAATTGATTTTTATGCAACTAGTGTGTAAATATTGTATTCAGATTTCCGTATACACTCTATGCTTGTATATCTATCTATCCAGGTACAAATATTTTCATCGGAATAAAAAATACTGCTATACAATATTTTGGAATAATTTTGTAGTGTGCAAATTGAAAAACAGGTCGCGTTGCGCGCGGGCGTTTAATTCGCGTTTCGGACCCTAACGAGCCCACTGTGCGACGCGGGGGACGCGGGCGGCGCGAGCGGGTCCGCGCCTTGCGCCGCGTCTGGACCGCCCCATCGATCCACGCGTTCGCCTCCGAGCCTCCGGGCGCGCGCAGCGGTCTGGGCGGGGCTGGGAGGGGCGGGGCGAGCGGACGCGGAAGCCGGGCCGAGGGCGCGGAGGCGAGGGCGGGGACGAGGACGGGACGGGGACGGGGTCCTGGTCGGCGGCGCCCACAGCCCGGCGGGCAATCCTCCGCGGCGCCCGGCGCCCGCGTTCGCCCAGGCAACAGGCGGCAGCGACGCGCGCCGCCGCGAGGCGGCGCGGCACGGAACGGGGCGTGCATTTTTTATACCAGAGTTACCGCCAAAGCGATGCCAACATTCTTTTTTCACGCTAATGCAAGACAGGAAAGAAATTTTAAAATACACAGCTGGATGATAATGCTAATGCTTAAAGTGTGCAGTTTGAATGTCAGAGCTCTGGATTTGCTGGGAGAAAAAGACTAAATAAGCAACATCAATTATTCGGGCTCTTGATTGATTTTTTTAATTGCTAGTATTATCAACGGCGGTGTTCATTAGTTTCATAAGTGTAGAAAATGTGCTTCAAAGGAGATTCCGCTAGAAAATGAGTTTCGGGGCCGACTTACACATCGACTTACGGGATGTTCCCCTCAATGCATCTCCATCGGAAAGTCTCTGCCCCAGCTGGAACAAACACTAAGCTCCTAACTGGACTCCCAGTGCGTGGTAATATATTTCACGTAGTTGTAAGAGTATGCAAGAGGATGTGATTTATTATTTCGGTTTTTTGGGTGCGTTTACAGATACGATCATTAGTCCCGTAAGTGTAGTGCATGCTCTTATCATTTGAGGTGGCGATGTTCGCCCAGTGGAACCAGAGATGTAGATGAAAAGCTCAGAAAAATTGCATTAATTTTGATGAGTAATAAAAAGAACA
Organism: Acheta domesticus; assembly: GCA_031308135.1. Classification (NCBI taxonomy): domain Eukaryota; kingdom Metazoa; phylum Arthropoda; class Insecta; order Orthoptera; family Gryllidae; genus Acheta; species Acheta domesticus. The sequence goes on along the minus strand of JAHLJT010008446.1, from coordinate 258,889,142 downwards.
CGTAATAAAAAGCGACATGATTTAGCCATTTTTTCCAAATGTGTTAATTTTTCATTGTAATAAAATGATCAATTTTATCATTTGTAATACTCAATGAACTCTCTAACTTATAAACCACTTCAGCTGCATTACAAAACTGTTTTGATATTTCTTATCCACAGTGCTAGTTTTTAATATTGCCTGGTAAAGCATTATCAAGAATTACCGAATTTTGAAAGGGTGCTTTTTGTTCTGACATGAAATAAATACTATTACAGAGTTGCGTCTCAAAATTCTATATCCAACAATATTGCGACGAAATATGAGAGTTTCGTTCTTCCATTCTCAGTTTCCACCAAAACTACTGGTTCTTAAATGAAGATGGTAGTTAACATAGTAATACAAATACCTATTTGAAAGACAAATCATTTTATCGTAAGTGAACAAACACCGTACTTTAAGAAGTCCACTATGTCCATGCTGCGACCTTATTCTACGAGAAGAAATCACACAGCTCTGCATTTACGATTATCAAGGGCCCATGTCAAAACTGTTGTGCTTAATATCAAGGTTTCAAAAACAATAGTCATTTCCGCAAATAGTACACTGTCGTAAGATTTGCGTGTATAATTTTTTCTACTCCCATTGTATAATTCTGTCATTTGATGGCTGCAACCCGTTGCATAATGATACTCATTTTGATAAAGATTTCATTATGATAAAATTTCTTGAACAATCACATAGAAGTTTACAAACCAAGTATTGACACAAGGGGCAATGTGTATAATTGAAAGTCGTTGCAGTTAATGTTTCGTTCCATTGCGTGCATTTAAATTGCATTTAATATTGTATTATTCTTGCCAGATTTAATTTCTTTTATCATTAGTAATTTTTACGAGGAATATTGTTTAAAATAAGTTGGATAGTAATTTCACTTTGATCCTATTTGATTAGCGCAGTTCACTAAAGTTACTTACGGTAGGGTAGGAAGGGTGCTGTCGCCTTGTCTGAATTCTGCATGTCAACTGCCACGAAACGATTGAATGTTTTACTTATAAAAATATGTCATGTAACTTATAAAAGTATGTATGTATGTTATGTAGATGTTTTACTTATAAAAGTTACCACAAGTCGTAGAAAAAGTACCATATGAAACTCGTAATGGATATTACAATCGTAATAGTAATACACTCGTGTGAAATTTACCATCCTCGCTCGTTCCTCGCTCTTATCGTAATGTCACACTCTTGTAATAATATCCATCATCACTTCATAAAGTATTATTTTTGTATGCATTCATGGAAACTATCACGAATATATTCTTGGAATCAATAAGCGAGGTGGCAGCCATATTTATTCACGTCACGTTAGTCTTAAGTTCACTTTGTAGGAAGCTACTAAATTGTTTTACAGTATATGTGTGTGATTTCTTTGCCGTACCCTTATCGCAAAGTAACGCTTTCCAATCCATAGACAGTGATAAGCCCTAGTTTACATTTATAAGTGCTGAAATTGCTACGCTCATTTTTGCCTCCAATTACGTATTCGAAGCAAGAAGAGTTAAAATAAAATATTTCTTTTTCATGTTTCAAAATTATAAATTCCCACCAAGTAAGTTGTTACACGTTTAGTAGTAGCGACAAGCTTTTAAATAATGCTCATCCCTTTTTTGTTTCACGAGAACTTGCTCGCATGAAAATTGGGAGAGGCATATCATACATACTGATGAATTTATTTTATGTATTCATGTCAAAAACGCTAAAAACACTGTAGCTGACATTTAGGGAGGTACAAAAGCTACATTTATTGGTTCAAAAGCAACACAAGGGACCTTCTGACCATTTGCTCTGTAGATCAAGGGAAACAACAAAAACCCGATCGAGACAGGGTTCGTCCAAACAATTTGCACAGTATTTACAACAGATTAAATGGAAGTTCGATTATAATTTTTATGCATAAAATAAATATAAATCATTGGAACAAAGTATTAGTCAAAATAACAATAAGTATAAAAGTTCAATGTAGAAAAATATGTAGAAAATGTTTCTACTCCCATTGTGTAATCCCGTTGTATTCACTTCTGTTGTGAAGGGCTTTAACCATTCGCACTGAAGTTTGCAAGCGAAGCATGGAGACATAATTAATTATTTGTTATAGTTGCAGGAAACGTTTCATTCGAGTGTAAATATTAGAATTGCAGAGATGAGGCGACCCGCGAAGTAGTGTAAAGAGCGAACACAACACAAAATAGGGGTGAATGGGGATAAAAAATGGTGAATGGGGATAACTCAGATAAGAAACTGACATCATCAGAAATAAAACAAAAGGCAGGAACGGTCGGTAAGTTCAACCTGCGTTTACAGCACTCTTTCGTTCTATGCTCATGTATTCATTCTCATCATGGCATCATAGTTTCATAATATACAGCTTAAATTGCTTTTCGCTGAGGAAATTTTCTATTACCATCTCCTTTCCTTTCCAGTCATTTCAAATTCGGCAACTTTGGGTAATGACGATTATTATGATGACGATACTATGCATTTATTATTTATTTATACTTGTATCCCTTGTTTATTTCCGAGAATTAATAAAATTGTGACCCTTCTTCGTTGTTAACATGTGTTACAAAACGTTGATCCCCTGGAATTACACATCCTAACACTCTTCTCTTTGGGAATAAAATGAAACTGTAAAGGAATAAAACGGGAGTTTAAATTGCCTATTTATCACCATCAAAACAAAATATAATAAATATTATCTATGATATCTAATATCATGTAATCTACCTAATGCAATTTTTTGTTTTATTTTCTTCATAAACAAGAGCTATTTTTACCGTTGCGTAATAATAACGGTACCTCCAAACAAATCCTTTATTGGTTAATGTAATAAGAGTCTCCGTAAATCATTTACCCGATCACGTCATTCGCTCTCGACCTGTCTGCCTGCATCCATTCAATTGTGCGCGCCGCCCTGCACGGCCCTTCCCAGCGCCCGCTTTATTGAACCGACACGCGCGCAATCAAACATTACAAAGCGAGTGACACGTCATTTGCAGAGAATTTTCGCTATGCAACCATCTGTCATCCGCGTGCTTTGCAACCCTATTGTCATCCACTAGATGTCTACAGGAGTATGGAAGCAAATTTATTGTGGTTCATTCATTTGCTCCTTAGAAACACACGGATTGACGCGAGCGGGATATTAAAATCTGGCAACGTTCGTACAATGGAGGAGAAGGAAGAAAATATGTAAGAGGGGAGAGAACATCGGAGTAAAACAAAAAAAGATTTATTTATAGGTCTGTACATTTCGAACTTTGTATAATAAAAGTAAATTTTCGGATGTTTTGTTTCGAATACTGAGGATAAAACTGAAGTCTAGAAAGCAATGGTAATCCACATCATACGAAAAGTAAATGGGGATTTTTAGAGGTTTGTTTCTGGTCAGGAATATTTTTGAGCGTAATAGTGTACGCCTTATTGACGCCTTTAAAAAAATAGCATAAATATTAAACAGAATTATAGCAGTAAATTTAATTCTTGAAGATACTACAGGAAAAGTTACTTGTGCGTCATCAATGACATCACTTATACGATTTCTCTCCCCCTTCCAGTAAACAAACGTCTTTTAGAATTACCGAAAATGTTGCGAAAAGTTTTACATTCCTGTTAAAAGTACCTTAAATTAAACATGTAGTGTAAACGCCTGTATTTTTCATGCTATTCGTGAAACAATTTCATTTACTCACGTCCTTAATTTATCGATTTACCATATGTGACTAAGTAATGCGCATTTTGAAATCAAGTCACCAATTCTAAATAGAACTCCTTGAACAACTTTCTTATTACAAATTAGTTAAAGTATAATACGGATGTCATTTGAGATTAGAATGTCGGGCCCGCATTGTGCATACTCTACTATTGCTCGTTTACTTGAGTGGAACAGGTTTACTTGTAATATTAGCTATGATAATCCTAAGCACCTACATATTATGCATTTTACCTTCTTCCAATTACTCATATTTTTTCTTTCGTTTATTTAATTTCTCGCAGCTACTTGGTACACATTCACTTAAACGTCATTCACGTTTCAAAAAATCATCAATGATCACAACTTCCTGGGAAATACATTGAAAAATAAATGATGACATTTGGAATAAGACAGACTCATTTTTCGTCTGTGCTAATATAAAAGTTCAATAAAATGGAAGAAAAGTTTATTCTTTAATAATATTTACAAATGTGTTAAGGAAATACACTACTACATAATCCTATAAATATTTAAAGTTGGGAAAAATATGACGTAGCCCGTTCTTGCGCTCTATGCCGCAATTAAAACAATCAAAATTTCCAAGGAACGAATAATTGTTTCCACCTAATGTAGAAAATTATTTATGAAGGAATATACTCCTGCACCAACAAAGTTCGTTTTCTCATTTTTTTGGTATTTAAATTTTTCTTCATATAGCGATTTACTCAAATACTGAAAATCCAGCATTGAGTGTTTCCTGATTTGATATTACCCCAAATTTCTCGTGATTTTATGAATGGCTTTTCATTGCTTCTATAATAAATGATAATTACACACAGTAAATTTCCCCCAAGGAAAAAATCTCTGATGATTTTTTTTTCAAATAGAGTAGAAATAACTTGTATTTGTGGCAACACTGAAGAACATGATACTGGATTAGGAACATGTCGTGTAGGCGCATAGCATTGTATCTAGGGAGTATCAAGGGAAGCCTAGAATCTCATCTAGGGAGTAGGATTAATACAACCGTTATGTTGGAGTCATCATCATCTATGCATCTGTTGCCGTAAGCATTACACAGGTGTATTGTATGCTCACGCCGTAATGGCAAAGAAAACATATATTTTAGCTGCAACAGTGGCTAAGTCACAAAGCATTTTTCCAGGAACATATTTGAATTATTAAGTTCGCGTGAGAAATACAATGGTACAAATCGCACCGGTTTCTGGGAAACAAAATGTAGAGGATATATATTTCGTTATGCCAGTAAAAAGAGATCCAAAAATTCTTCCACCTACTAATAACTTCTACTGTCAAATTTTGAGTTATATCGTACTTGCAGTGACTGATGTTTAATTGCAGCTTTAGGAAATTCATATCTATTTGATTATTAAATTACCTAAAGAAAAATAATGTTTACAATGATCTACTATTTATTTCTCATTATTCTTGAGTGTTGATGGGATAGGAGGACGAAATACATGTATTTGTTGAGTGTGAGAGCGAAGGTTAGTATGGTGTCTGTGTGTGTGTGTGTGTGTCTGTGTGTGAAAGGCTTACCACTCAGACTTTCCATTACACCTCTAGACTTAATTAAAAACATTTTCCCCAAACCACAATGTCAATTTCTGGAGGGTAGAAATAAAATTCTTGTGCGTTTTAAACAGAGTAAAATGTTTTTTCGTCCTCGCGCCAGCAGCCAAAAGCTCGGAGCGGAGCAGCACCAAACCCTATTTTTTTGCCTTTTAAAAACCGGGTGTGCAATTTTAAACATTTATCCAAAACACTGGTTTTTAAAACCGCGCCACCCCAGCGGGAGGCAGAGAGGCGAGGTCCGGCGTGGCGCGCCGCGGCGGTCCAAATCTGGGTCGGCGAACGCGCGGGGGTGTGCATCAGTTTGTGTGGGTGGTGCGCGCTGAATGCACGATGTCAATGGAGGGGACGTTCGCAACGGCCGGTGAAGCTCTGAGAGAGAAGCAGGGAGAGATAGCCGCTTGCAGGGAGTAAATAGAACGGTAAATGACCTGTACTGCACTTGTTTGATACTTATTCACAGCATGTCTTTGATTGCCGGAGACTGCCACAATTGCGTGAGATTCCGACCGCGAAAACACAGCGGGTTAGGGCGTCCTCGGAATCGAAAATATGTGTTGGGATATGATACTGCGCTACTGCTGCTACATCTACTCACTAAACAATTGCCTATAATGTGTCGCATGTCCAGTCTAAATTAGTGGGGCTAAAACAGCAAACACTTTCTCGTCCATACTTTCACAGCAAAAAGTACTCAAATTTTCGAAAAATTTTACACGACCTTTTTTCAAAATCTATCTTTAAGAAACAGATTTCATTACAGGAAAAATCTCAATGTTCATAATAGTAACTGTATGAAGACGCCGAAAAAATTTTAAACTTTCGCAATATTTGAAAAATCATGGTTTTTAAAGAACATGAGACTTGCACCATTTTCTTAAACGTCCTTCACTATCCAACGAAAAAAAATCAAAAACGATGGTGTCATTTTTTTTGAAAATTCGGAAAAAATCCCAGGGGCTTCATGTAAGGTACACCCCAAAATTAAAATATCGATTTCAAATTCAAGGGGCCGCGACATTAGCCTGATCGATTGAGGAATATCTATTTTGGAGAAAATAGGCTAAATGGTTCAGCCGCTTGCGTTGTTCACAGACGGAAGAGACAGACGACCGAACGGACGGTCGGACAGACAGACAGACGTTCAGCCGTCATTCTATTTTTCTGTATCAAGAGCCCACAAAACATGGATTCTGGCTAGACCACGTGTGAGAGGATTTTTTTCTAAATGTATCATCTGGATTTATCCACTTTTTTCATTACAGGACCTTGTAATAAGAGTTTTTCTACTGAAAATTCGGCGTTTTTCACGCAACATTACATAACTCTCTCCCTCTTCTCCGTAACGAGAAAGTAATTCTCTCTACACCGTAGCGAGAAAGTAAAAATAAGTGCACAAGCAATATATTTTAAAACTACATACGAAACGATATGAAAATTTAATAGTTTTGAGCTGCTGTAAAATTGCTGGAAAAAGACATTCTGTACAACGGATTTTCAATTAACCGTTCGTTTCGGGATCGGGACCCGGTCCGAATAAAGATGTAAACGATGTAACCGGATAACCGTCGTTCCCTTAATATCATTAAAATAAACCCCCTAATCGTTTTACTGACATTATTTTATTAATGAAAGAAACTTACCCCACAAGAACGTCTTTTGTTGGAGAAAAAACTAATTCCATTAATATAGGCTACTGTATACACAGTACACAGAATGAACTCTAACAGATTAGGCAAGCGAATCTTTGACTTTTTCCGCAATCGCAAAACAAAACCCAACTGGTTCATAGAAACTGAGAAAGAACTACTAGAAATAAAGATTTCAGAAAATTCACTAATCGATCAAAAAGCTAAATTAATTACTATAGATGAAAACATAAGGTTTCAAGACAAATCTACAAAAAAAAATCCAAACCCATCTCTCGAAAGAAGAGAGGAAAAGATCCGAAGAATGAAGAAATACTGGGCACTAAGGAAAGAACAGGCAAAGAAATGATTGATTCAAAGTACCCCAAAGAGGGTGAAACGAAAGAAGAAGAAGATAGGCTACTGTATACTCAGTACATAATTTCAGTACATAAATGTACGTAAATTTCACATTCAGCAGTGTGTAGTAAAATAAAAAATAGCTCTAAAATAACTGTGGATTTTCTTTTGCGTATTTCCGTTTGGAGACATATCGCGACAGATCCACGAGCCATCACCATCCAGCGTTTGTAAATCGTCGCGGTCGATTAAAGAAGGGGCCGCTTAAAAAGATGTCCGTTTAACAGGAAGTCTACAGTACATAATTTTAAAATCTGAAATGCAATACTTATTAACGTCACTAGATATAGAGCAAATCACAGACGCAGTTCAAGTTTGGACCTTGAGGTTGCGGCCAAGTTTTTAAATCAACCTAGTAGAATGTTATTTGTTTATATTGTCCGAATGTCGTTCAACACTTTGTAATACCATCTCATAAGAATAATTCCTATAAATAAGACATAATTTTGTGCAAAAGTAATAATCATTCGCTAACTTCACACACAACTCCTTTGTTTCGGACGAACGGACAGGCAGGAAGGCAGGCAGACGGACACAGAAGGACAGACGGGCTGACGGACAGACGGCGGACGGACGAACGGACAAACGGACGAACGTTTTGGATAAACGAACGGACGTTTTGCCGTCATTCAATTTTTCGGTATCAAGGACAAACCACAAACCGTGAATTCTGGCTACACCACGTGCTAGATAGAATTTTCTTTTTTCTAAATATAGAAACTGGATTTATCCATTTTTTCGATACCAGGGCACTGTAATAACAGTTTTTCCTGCCGAAAAGTCGCCCGTTTTTTCGCACAGCATTACATAACTTTCTCTCTACTGCGTTAGCGGTAGCGAGAATGTAAAAAGGGGGCGTGTACTCACCTTGCGGCCGCGCGAGTCCCTGTAGAGCGCCCAGCGGCCCAGCGTGTCGCGCCAGTACTCGAGCAGGAAGGCCTCTGCGTACTCCTGGCCCTGGCCGTTGCCGAAGCGGCCCTGCGTGAGCGTCTGCGTGACGCGGTGCGCGCGCCCCAGGTCCACCTCCAGGAACTCGCGCACCTCGCTGCTGATCTGCGCCTTGGGGCACCACGCGCCGCCGTTGCGCTCCTGGTTGATCCTGCAAGCACACCGACACAGGCGCGTCAGGAAAAGTTGCCAGCTTACTTATAGCAGGGCGTCGTGTTGAAAGACAGGTACATGGACATTTAAATACAGTAAACCCTCGTTAGCACGAACTCGCTTAACACGAATTTCGCCGTAACGTAAAGGCGGGCTCCACGCATTCGCTCTTCGGCGAACAGCGAGAAACCGCTCGCTGTACCCCCCCAGTAGTGTAGATGGGTCGCTTCCAATTTGTCGAGTGACGAACATTCGGCGCTCGCGCTAACCACCGCGTGGCGGTCTTCTGGACGCATCAAAGGAAGCGAACATTCGCCGAACACATCAGCTGGTCGGAATCGGGCGAGCAGTGGCGCGCTGCTCGGCGAATGCTGAATGTGTGGAGCCACCTTAAAACTTAGGTCTCGCCAAGCGATTACGGTAATATGGACATTTATAATACTCGGTGAATTTTTATAACACGAACTCCGATTATTTCGGTCCCTTGGAATTCCTGTTCATGAAGGTTTTCCGTAATGTTGAAAAATGAACTGAGTCATCTCCAGATTATTGAGATCTGTACTATGTTCAGTATTATAACGTTTTTTCAGAACTGAGATGCTATGAGAATCGAAAAGATGAAGCGCTTGCATTAAACTTACTATGTTTTTGGACCTCATTTGCCAATTTCAACATTTGAAAACAAATATTTCAAATAATTCATATGTAAAAGCCACTGTCACTGCCACTATTTTTTGTATAAATTTCAATGGCACCAAAATAACTGAATTTTGTTCTTGTCTGCGATTTTATTTTTCGCTCCTCCAGCGAAATCTCTGCTCGGAGAGCTAAAAGATTATACAATGAGACAATCTTTGCGTTGGATTTCGAGAAATCATTGAACTCCAATTGTATTATTTTTTATTTTATTTCCAATTTTGGAGCAGGGACCGAAAATGTATTGAATACCTAAAATTGTGGTATTTTTCCATACCTCAATCAAATACCTTTATTCTGTTATATCGGTAAAATACCTTTACACGACAACCATACCGATATGGACGTCCATAAAGGTTATATCGGTATTTTCAATGGAACATAATGTCTCTCACACCATCCACACTGAGAAAATAACTTATTTTCTTTAATCATTTTGCGAAATGCTTATTAATCAAATAAAAAAATCATGCAGGAACGCATGCACACACTTGTGTACACTTACGCGAAAGGTCGGTCTCTCACATTTCCATGCTTTAAACTGCGAAAAGGCATTGATAACCTCGAACGTGTCGAGTGCTCTATCTTCTGTTTGAGCGAAACCCAATGTTCAGAGTCTAACTGTAGACGCCCGTGGGTCGAAAACCTGACCTCCGGAAGCTAAGCTGATTACGCAACGACGTCGCTGCCCTCTCTGCTCTTACAATAGGAAAACTGATATGGCGGTTCCAAAGGAAGTTTATTTCTTCATACGGTAAAGGTATTCTTGTGGGAAATATTCTTCGTTATTCGATCCTGGTTTCACAAATTTCTGCTGCTTTAGAGTGATGCATAGTAACTCAAAAGATTTAAACGTTTTTCACATTTGCTATAAATACGTTTACAATCATTTTACATGCTAGTAAAAATTTAAATCAAGTTAGAAGTGAGGCCGAGTTGAATTAGCTCAGAGCCAGCAAAGCCGCTGTCTCTGATGCGACTCTGACCGGGACGTTGTAGGGTTCGAATCTCAACGGTGGTCGTAATTTTCAACACTAACTTAATTTAGCTAGGTCGAATTGAGCCGCTATCTGGAGGAGAATTGTAGAGGCCGGCTGCTCTCATCGGTAGCTTTCCGTGATTTCCGGATCAATTCCAGGCGAATGCCGGAGCAGTACCCTATCAAACCAGTAGCCACCTGCCACCTGCCGGAGCAGTACCCTATCCATGGGCCGCACGCGATTTTTTCTTGTCCCTTGATCTTCTTTGTCCCAGTCTCTCTCTCACTCATACACACTCACATGCACTATACTACCACACTTGTCTGAAGACCAGAAGAGAACTTAAAAGCTGTTGCATTTGGGGCGGTGCACCGCTAGGAAAGATTCTTGGAAGGGGAAATCCCCTACAAGTCGACATGTAGGTCAGCGCCGGATCTCACGATCTACCGGGAGAGATCGACTCTAGCTTTTCAGCTAGGTCGAATTCAGTCGCTGTCTGGAGGAGAATTCTAGCGGCCGGCTGCTCTGATCGGTAGTTTTCCTTGGTATCTCTGATGAACACCGGGTGAATGCCGGAGCAGTACCTTAACAAACGGGCCACGGACTGCGCGCGATCTTTCCTTCCACTTCCTTTTCCTATCCTCACCCCTTACACACACATTTACACTAACATGCACTACACTACCATGCATGCCGGGAGACCGGTCAGGAGCTTAGAGCTTGTCCCGGCTGGGGGCGGTGCCTTGCTGGTGGGAGATACCTGGTTAGGGGGAAAACCCTGCTAGTCGGCAATAGGTCGGCGCCGGATCTCGCCATCCAGCTGGGAAAGATCACCGCCACCTCCCAAGGAAATAGCACGCACTACACTTACAGGACTAATAACCTACGTAGTTGACGTGCCCGGAATCACGAATAATCAATCTCACGATCTAGCGTTGGAGGAACACCTCCACCTCCCGGGATAAAACATGCACTACAAACGAGACAGGCAGTTGACGTGGAAATTGTCGGAAACATCAATAAACCAATCAATTCATAAATACTCAGAAGTCGGTGTTCCTCTCCCTCTAGGATGTGAAATGCAGCGGCGAATTATATTTCGGCTTCAGGGTAGGGAGTAATTCCTTTCTTCAAATAAATCCCGATCAGTGAGAACAAACTTTAGACTCCGACTGGTCTCCGAAGATGTCTGATAGTGTACTGCAGTGATTGCCAACTGGACAAGGAATGACTTCGGAGCTGCTTCGCTCTGCGAGATTAAGCGCTCAGAGAAGGAGCCCGAGCAAAGGTGGGAGGGAAGGAGGGGCAGACGGCGGACGGCCGTCGAAAACCTTGTCAGTGGGTCTTTGCCGGTATTTCAGGCAACATAAGTGGGGAAAACATCTACACCAGGAATAAAGATTTCCTTTTGAAGATACTGGAACAATGGCGAAGTTTCTACAGAGTTCGCAAGAACTGCTGTACGTTAAAATTTCCAACCTACAGATGAATTACGTAGCTTTGCGACCCAGAGAAATCAGCGAGATTAAACAAATTCTGAGAATTGACACTGCTCACAATCATGGGATAAGCAAAGGAATTTGTAGGTAGAAGATCATGAAAAAGAGACTGAAAATCACGAGGATTTACCTTCTCAAACAAAAATGTACATAAAAATATCAAGCCTTGGATCCAAATTCTCTCACGTGATGCCAACCGGGTACTTATTTGTTAACGTTAATTATCGTTTCAGAACGAACTATTTCTTTATTTTATTTACTATTGTATAAAATATTATGGTACGAAAATGTGAAAAGTGTCTTTTCCAAAAATATTATGAAATAGAACAATGGAAGAGATATTACAATATTGGTTATGATGAACAGTCGAATATTGCTTTAAGTTATGTAATAATGTATGTAATATTATATAATCTTTCATATTGTTATTGAACCATTCACATTTAAAATAATAATTACCAGTTAAAAATATAATTACCGATTTTCCAAGCGAACCTTTTCCCCCACCTCCGTACCATCATTGGAATACTTTGCGCTTGCTGCCGCGTCGAGCTCTGCCATTGCTCGGCGGATCGGTTTGGAGCATGAGTACAGTTTTCGTGACGTCACAGAGCATTGAGTTGGCAACCACTGTTGTCACGTGCGTGAAAGTGTGGTGAATTTAAGGCGAAAGTATAAGGAAGAAGATAACGCGTGATTAATGGTCCGTTTCTTAAAGAACTACTCCGGCATTCGCATTGTACTGATCTGAGAAATCATAGAAATCTACGGTTCAGAAAACCCAACCACTAGAATTCTTTTCCAACCAACGGCAGAATTCGACCTAGCTACAATAGTATGACCGGTGTAGAAAATCGACTCCCGTCCAGACTAGAAATTTCAGGACCTCCCGATCAGAAACTCTGCAGTGTCAATAGTTGTTCCTCTGAGTCATCTCAGCGGTAAAATCACACTCATTACCCCCAAAATACCGGTAAGATTCTACTGAAATACCGGTATAGTACCTTTAAATATATGTATTTTACCGCTATATACGTCGAAAAGGTAACATATCTCTATTGAAATCGGTATTTGATATATACCGTATTTTGAAAGGAACTTCGAATAAAAATATATTAGAAGTAAAGGTATTTCTATAAGTACCTTTACCGCTATAATTTCGGTTTCTGCTTTGGAGATCTTTATTCAGTCATGAAAATATTAACACGTAAAGCAACTTCATGTCAAATAGTTCTCAAGTACACCTAGAGGGTAGTCTGTAATAGTAGAGGAAATTACCCAAACCCGGGCCCCCCAATTTTCTGGACATTTAATTTAAAATATATGCAATGTGTACCTTTCTTAGTTATAAAAATGTATTCTACTTAAAATTATTGGCTAAGTATTTTACGAAAAAAATATTTTATTCTTAAACATTACATTTTGTCGATATTAAAAAAAAGATTTCCTAATGTGAGCACCCCCACAAACGTTTTAAGAAACCGGTAAAAATAAATGAAATAAGTGCAAACAGATTGAACTCAGTATAATTTTAAAAATATACAAGTTTATCATCTAATAAATAAGAAAGTGTCTTACGTGTCTTGCACATAGTCTATATATTCAAGTGCGACGACAATCATATCTTTACGTCACATACAAGCATCTTTTTCCGCCCCTGCACATTCTACATAAGCCCAGAGTGAACACATTAGGTATACCACGCATAGTTCTCCTACACCCCTCTGAAAATTTTACATTGCAAAACATGAACTCAGCATTTTTTCAACCCGGGACGGAAGATATTCCTCATAGAACTTCCAATTCGGAAGAGAGAGTAAATGACGTTCGATTTCTTACCGGAGGTGGAATCTTACTTTTACTTTTTGTTTAACTTCAGAATTCTCTTAAATCTCTCTCTTTTCGACTTCTCTGGGATTAAATTCTGAAATTGTCTCTTGACCTCGTTTTTCTTCTTGCTCTTTGAACTGATAGGCTTCAGAGTATGCTCTTGCTTTTTATTAGCCTCCTAAGGTAGGAGTGCAAAAAACCGTTATTTTTTATTTTACAAGACGAAAAATTGGAGCCTCGCGTTAGGAACTTTTGAGGGGCTCGGGTTGGGCAGCCGAGCGTGTTTATATTCCAAAAGCCAATAACATTTTTACAAAGCAAATAAATTAAATAACACTGCTCTACATCAATAGCTTGTAATGTGTGTATAGAGAGAGAGAGAGAGAGAGTTACGGCTGACGCCGCATCTCGCTTCCCGATTTCCATTTTTCTCTATCATCCCAATCTCCTTCCTGTAGTCCTCTGGCAGCCATCGCGTCTTGTACATCTTGGGCCCAGCTTCTTGGTGGTCAACCCCGTTTTTTTCTCTCGGGAGGAATCTATTTCCATATGCTTGTAATGTCCCTTTGAAAATGTAATGGGTAGAAGGCTTACCGATGAAATATGGAAATCAGGCAATTGAGAATAAGCACTTGCAAAATATTTGCTTTTCACTGTTCGAATTAATGGCTGACTGTCCGGAAAGATGTGAAAATGAAGACCCTACCGCTTGACTGGGCTGCGATCTTGCAAGGAACAACAATTTTAGTACGTTTCCAATAGGCAACAGCCCTCTATAGAGCAGCAAATCAAGGGGTTCGCATTACGAACCGGGCCCGGGTTTGGATACTTTCCTCCAATAATTCACTGAAAGAATAGATCCATCCGTAAATTTAAAAAACGAAGCGAATGACATTAGATTCCTACATTACTATTATGTTCAATACTTTTGCTCACAACTGATTTTCACAATGAAAACATATTATGTGCCTCTGACATTAAATTAAATTGCATCTCGTTATAGCCTTCACTTTTCTCTCCCAGAATTCCAACATTCCTACATTGCAATTTTAATAAACTACGAGGTTTAATACGGTACTTTGTAAAATATTCTTTGTGAGAGGGCAAGCGCAGGGTACGTTTCCAACCTCTTTATCACTTTCCAGAACGGTCAAACAAAGATCAAAGAGCGGGCTACCGTAGCAAGGCTGTGTTTAAAAGAGCACAATCTAAATTCTGTGCTGAAACCGCATTAATCACTAGTGAAGCTCTCCATTCCCGAGACTGCCGCTATACTCCCTAAACCCTAGCCATTTTTAAGTCCATCACATCACGTTGCTAACTGCCTTCACTTTCTTTAATGAAATGTAGGAAGGCAGACAATTAAGCTATATTCGGCTCTGGATTTGAAGAATCACGGAATATTTCTCAGAATTACACAAGACGATTACAAATAAAAATGGTTGCGTTAGCATATATAGTTGTGAGTTCGCAACTACAGCTTCGGAAACGGGCAGGTCAAAGGTTCTATACCCGACGGTCGCACATTGTCGACACCAGCGAAGTACTATCTGTATCGGAGATGCTAGTGCCTGGAACAAAATTCTATAGGCAGGGTGCTCTGATCGGGCTATTTCGTAGTTTCCTTCTATCGATTCTAGGTAGATGCCAGCACAGCGCTTTACATAAAAGGCCACAGTCCGAGCGAGATCATTCCTTTCCCTCCCTATCCTTACTTCCGCACTTAGGATTGGGCAAAGTGATTATCTTCCCCTACCAAATGGCTTATCTATCAAACTGGAGCTTTCGACAAGTACCCAGACATCACGCCAAGGCTTGATTTAGACTGTAGCGCCATAAGCAGGAAACTACTTTAAACGTCATATGTTTAACATCTTTTTCGCAAAATATTATTCTTAAGCCATAATATACTTCACCAGATAATTTTCAAACTAGTTGCGCATTTCAGGTCGCTTCTTGGTTGAGGCCAGACATTTCACTAAAGACAATTTTGGTAAATGATTATTTCGAACACAAAAGAAGACGTTCGTTGCGTATAAAAAGACACGTATACTGACCATCATGGCACAGAAGGCTTGTGCTTGTCACTCGTCATATGACGAGCCTCAGTTAAAATATTCATTATAAAACTGACAGCTATCTGCAAACGCGACCGAAGGGAGAGATGAGAAGCCGCTACACGTCAATCAGGACTCCATTTCATCCGCAGGCGGCGTCTCCGAGGGAGATCAACCACAAAGCGGCGACACAGAAGGCTTAACCGCCACTCCCCACCCAATCCCACAGAAGCTGCGTGCTGCCCACTGCCGTCCCCGCTTCTCTGGACGCCGCTCGTCTCTCCGTCAAGGTAAAAATGTCGAAAAAAGAGGAAAATTTCGGAGGTATTCGCTCTAATATCTCCTCAGCCAAAATTATATTCGTCACACGAAAATGGTTTTGGTTTCAGTAAAATCGTGATCATTTCATTATTTATTACTAGCGTCATACTTATTCCACAAACCAAACTCTTGTCTCAGTATGGTCCGATTAAAATAAGTTGGTGATTGACAGTTGCGAATGGAAGGGAACGACGTGACAGTTTGCATACCACTAAGCACGTGCTCCCGGGACACGAAAGTAAACACTTGAAATAAACACTTATTAAGTAACCAAATCATACCCTCATATTGTATGAAGCGACAGCTTCAGAAGCACAACTGTCAATCATCAACGTATTTTAATCGGACCATAGACACTCGGACTTTGTTGCAACTTCACAAGGATCTAGGCAAGGCCGACAGGCGAAGCGGCACGCGAATGACCTTGAGAATTCTTCAGAGCATGCGGCGTGCTCTTGTCTGTTTTAGTCATGTGAGCGATTGTTTTGACTCTCAATGATTCCAACCAAATTTGGAGGGACGTGGTCGGTGATTTACACGTAGAAATGTTTCGCATTTATTTCACAGAAGTTGGCTAACATGCACTTGAGCCGTTTTACTTCCTGTTATTCTCGTCACTCCGTCAACTGGAGAATGCTCGCGTTATATCAATGTATTTTGGTAGCTAGAAGCAAGAAAAATACACTCCAAACCTTTCCCTTTAACAAATATTATGTACATGCATAATTCTGGGAATAAAATTTAGTCTAATGCGGATTTAATGAAATGCGTGATGAAAATAAACAAAATAATCTATGAAATTTGGTACTGATGGCCTGTCCGTTTACAACAGAATGATGACTAAATTCACACTCAATCATATTCTCAACTGCTTCTTCACATGATTTGTGCCAACTATTAAAATATTATCTTAGTAACTGTAGTGGAACAATATAAATAACTCGCGAAAACTATCCTGACCTTCCAACTACACTCGAGTTCCGACGGTGGCAGGATTTTCGACACTAGCTAGCTAGTATGTCGAGTTCAGTGGCTGTCTGGTGGAGAATTCTAGCCGCCGGCTGATCGGTAGTTTTCCGTAGTTTCTCTGGTCAACACCAGGCGAATGCCGGAGCAGTACCATAATAAACGGGCCACGGATTGCGTACGATCTTTCCTTCCTCTTCCTTTGTCATATCTTCACCTTTACACACACACACTTACATGCGCCACACTAACACATGTAGGGAGACCGGACGCAGCTCAGATCTTGTCAGAGCTGGGACGGTGCCCCGCTGGTGGGATATACCTGGTTGTGAGAAACCCCGTCAGCCGACGGTGGGTCGGTACCTGATCTCACCATTCAGCGGAAGAAGATCACGCGGCTTCCCGAGGAAAACACTACACTTGCGGGTTAATGGCATTATCAATTGACGCGCCCAGACTCAATAGTCAATCAATAGTATCAATCTGTTAACTATGTAAAGAAGTATATCCGGGTAATGGATTTTCTCTCGTATCTCTGTATGAAGAATCAATTTGTAATCGACTTTTGTTCCACTTGGATATTTCATACGATATTAAACATGGAGTTGTAAATTGTAAACTTCATGGTTTTTTCGTGTTGAAAAAAACTGGAAGGTCGTGGCGCAATTCTGGATTCGAATTTAGTGCGATATACATACAAAAACATACGCCAAGTTTTGGGTCTGACAACTTTTGGCTTTTGTAGAGTATAATGTTACAAGACAAGAGAATCTAGTATTCGCATGGGTTTTTCGCGGTTTCAAAAAACTGGAGGCATACATAGAGAAGCACATATTTGTGTCAAGTCGTTGGGTCTGACAACTTTTTTTTATTATTATTTTGTGTGCCTATGAAATCTGCGTTGAGATTAACTGCGTAATGTCCATGTAAATCAAAGATTTAAATGAGATTCAATATCTTGGGGCACAGGCATTTCACAATCACCACAACCCATTAAAAATACAATCATCTCATGGAGAAATAAAAACGCATCGCGTTGAGTGTCAGCTATCACTGCTGCTTGCTTCGTCGGCCATCTCCCAGTGTTCTGGCTAATGAAGCTGTCGATGAAGCACGAGGTTACACCTGCGCGCAATCGCCTTTTGCGAGGAACTTCTATAACTGTTCTGCGCTTCCGATAAGTTTTTCTAAGCAGACCGGACTTAAAGATTGGCCGCTCAAACCTCACAAACACAACATGGTAATAGAGTGAGAAAAATATTTTCAATCGGAATATTTTGCGATATCTTTGGCGGTTTGTAAAATGCTTACTGTTTTCTAAGTAGGTGAAGAAATTTCATATCTGAGGGAATTTTTTGGAAATTCTAGAGCAGACTTGGTTATGAGCGGAGTGCGATGTGCATTTGTTTGTTGACGTCATCCCCACCACTAGTTGTAATCATACTGTTAACCTAAGCGTAAGAAATATGACACAAGAGTAGATAGGGGGTTAATAAGTATTTCGACACAATGATATTAAATCTTAAATTGAATTATTTATTCATGGCCAGGGTAGAATAACTGCCTTATATCTTCTATCATTGCCCAAAAATGATATCTATTTAGTCCTCTCACAGTCTTGTCTCCAAAGATATTCGGCAAGATGCACCTCCATATCCTCGTGACGTTACTTTCGAAGGCACGTTTTCCCGCTTCGCTCGCCCAGATCTAAGTCACAACGAGGCTCGGGCCTTCGACCCTATAAGCAAACTTGAGTCTATCCACCGCATAGTTACCAATTCATTTTTATAAGAAAGCACTTTAATAAGAAAGTTCACTCTCTTAAATTAACAAAATTGAAAACTCACATTCGTCCTGCTACTGGATAAACGTATCAGCAAATCGAATATCGCATATCACTAAATCGATACCCTACATTACGTCACAGCGATGACAAACAAATGAACATCGCACACTGTTTAACACAGTATCCACTAGAATACCCACTTTTTCAATTAATAAGAATTTGTGTTGGAAACTACGGTAATTAAATATTAAAATGTTATGCAAATTATAAGAGCAATTAGAAAAGATTTAGATCATTGGTTTCTTTTCTACGAATATTTAAAGAGGAAATGACGTTTATAACTTTCCAGAACACAAAAAACAATGTCGGGAACAAGGAAGAGATGGGGACTTTCCAGAAATAGTAGGTATGTTTTTGGCTTATTGTCAAATGCGACTATAAAGGCGCGTCAGTATCTTTTTTATATGCAGTCTCTGCTATGGGCAACTTTTTCTTAGACAGTCGTATATAAATCAACATGAATTTGAATTATCTTCATGGGAGAAAAAATTGCTGCAAACATACGAGCGGTGAAAGTCAACAGCGCAGACAGCCTTTTTTTCGTTGGATAGCCTTGGTTACAGTCAGGGCTTGCGCAGACAGCAAGTCACAGCAGTTTTTATCTTTGCTGTACTATCACTTCCAATTAGATTTATTCTGCTAAAAAGTAAACACCCAGATCTTGCAGCCGTTTTCTTTGTTTTAATTAATTTTAATAATAAGTCGAAGCATCTATGTTGAAATTTGAATGTTTGGGGAAGATTTTTAGAATAATTAAATAATTTTCAATAATATAACTAATGTGTGCTGAAGAATTCTGGAGCATCAGTTCTCTGATCGGTTTCGTCCGCGAGCTACTCCTAAAATTCCATTCGGCAAATGAGAACCAATAAGATTTAAGGACATTTCCCGTGCCAATTATTCACATTTCAAGTCCCCCTCCAGGTTTCGTTTTTCTAATTCTTTTAACCTCGTTGATCTGCACTAGTTTCTCATAGTAGCGTATCACAATGTACTACATAAAAAGCAGTAAGCTTCAGACATTCTGGCTGAGCGTCAATACTCGAAATTTAGAAAATAATTTAATCCGCTTCTAAAGTAACCGGCTGCCAAAATTATCCTTCCAAAATAATATTGACGATGAACATGACTAAATCATAAACAATACTTGCAATTGAACCGACATTTAGGCCAGCACCGGCTCTCAGACGTCAGTGGGGGAAGAACACCACCAACTCCTAGTATATAACATGCACTACTCTTACGCGACTAATAATCTAAGTAGCTTGCGCGTCCAAAATCCTCTCACTTACTCAACTATTAAATGTAACGAAATAAAAATAAATAAAATATGTCATGTTCTCATGAAGTAGAAAGGTTTTGGTAGTACTGTGTGTATGCGGTTGTCGGGCAGAGTGCCACCTGTGCCGCAGGGTCATCGGTGAGACAGAGAAAGAGAGAGAGAGAAGGGAGGGACAGAGAGTACTGTTCACCTTGAGGGGTGCGCGAGATGACCCTCATTTGAATGGACGGGCAGCGCACATCCATCAACTCGCGAAGCCACTGCATGGGATGGAATGGGGTGGGGAGGATGAAGGGAAAGGGAGGGGAGAAGGAGGGGTAGCGGAAGTCTGGCCAGGTGCGAGGCACGCCCGGGGCAGTGATCAGGCCAGCGATCGATCGAGGCAATTCGCGGAGAAAAAGTTGCATTCCGGAACGCGTCCATCGCGTTCGCCCCTCCGTCATCCCGCATCCCACCTCCCCCGTCCTCACTGCGCCATGCGCCCTGCGCCACTCCGTGCGCCGGATGCGCCACCGCGCGGCGCATTGACCGAGATTTGGTAACCAGCACATCAGGCGAGAAACAATGCAAAATCTACTTGGCTGTCCGGGAGACGCCGCGTCCTAGGCACAGGTGCCACGTATCGCCCGTCAAGAAATGGCTGTCAAAACTTTGGCATCGGCGCCTAGGACGCGAGATTTTCCTGACAGCCAAGTAGATACTAATTCAGGCGGCGGAAGCCTGCACTTTCAAACAATGCAAAACATCTAACTTGTATGGAAAAGTATGATTTATCATTTACTATTAATAGTTTTTGGTTCCAGTTTGAATTTAGTTTATCTTCGAGATCGTTCGAATGTAATGTTCTCTTATTCATCCAATAATCCTCTCACTCTAACTCACTCACTCTTGCTCTAACTCACTCACTCTCGCTCTACCTCACTCACTCTCGCTCTACCTCACTCACTCTCGCTCTACCTCACTCACTCTCGCTCTACCTCACTCACTCTCGCTCTACCTCACTCACTCTCGCTCTACCTCACTCACTCTCGCTCTACCTCACTCACTCTCGCTCTACCTCACTCACTCTCGCTCTACCTCACTCACTCTCGCTCTACCTCACTCACTCTCGCTCTACCTCACTCACTCTCGCTCTACCTCACTCACTCTCGCTCTACCTCACTCACTCTCGCTCTACCTCACTCACTCTCGCTCTACCTCACTCACTCTCGCTCTACCTCACTCACTCTCGCTCCTACCTCACTCACTCTCGCTCTACCTCACTCACTCTCGCTCTACCTCACTCACTCTCGCTCTACCTCACTCACTCTCGCTCTAACTCACTCACTCTCGCTCTAACTCACTCACTCTCGCTCTAACTCACTCACTCTCGCTCTCACTCACTCTCGCTCTAACTCACTCACCTCTCGCTCTAACTCACTCACTCTCGCTCTAACTCACTCACTCTCGCTCTAACTCACTCACTCACTCTCGCTCTAACTCATTCACTCACTCTCGCTCTAACTCACTCACTCTCGCTCTAACTCACTCACTCTCGCTCTAACTCACTCACTCTCGCTCTAACTCACTCACTCTCGCTCTAACTCACTCACTCTCGCTCTAACTCACTCACTCTCGCCCTAACTCACTCACTCTCGCCCTAACTCACTCACTCTCGCTCTAACTCACTCTCTCTTACTCTCACTCACTTTCTCGATATATTTTACCGAGGGGAACCGCCCCAGGCAGGACAAGTTCTAAGCTCACGACTGATGTAACGACAAGAGTGGTAGGGTTGTGCTTGTACGTGAGCGTAAGGGAAGATAATAGGACAAGGAAGAGGCAGAAAAGATTGTGCGCGGTTCGTGGCCCCATTTCGTAGACCACTGGTACGATATTGGCCTGGTATTAATCGGAAAATCACGGAAAGCTACCGATTAGAACAGCCCGTCACTGGGATTTTTCTGCAGACAACGCAACAGCTAAATTCGATGTAACGAAATAAGTGGTGTCAACAATCTGCCATCGTCGGGATTCGAAGCTTAGGACCATTTTTTATCGCTGGATGTGGCGATGATCGTCACCCGTGGGCCGGCGAGACCCGGCATCGACCTACGTCGGCTTACGGGGATCTTCTCCAATCAGGTATCTCCTATCAGCGTGGCACCACCTCAACCGGGACAAGCTCAAAATTCCTGACTGGTCTCCTGACATAAATGACAAAATTAGTTATTTTGAATATGTGTGTGCAAGTTAGGGGGAGGCAATGGTAAGTAAGGGACAAGGAAAGGAAGGAGATATCGCGCGTGGTTCATGGCCTGTTTGTTAGGGAACAGTCCCGGAATTTGCCTGGTGTTGATCGGAGAAATTACCCATCAGAGCAGCCCCCCCTACAATTCTCCTCCAGACAGCAACTGAATTCCAACTGGCTAACAAAATTTCGAAAATACTGCCATCGCCGGGACTAGAACCCTAGGACGTCCAGGTTAGAGGCAGTGCCGGTGACATCAGTTGATGCCCTGAGCTACCTTTGCATCCTTTGCATGCAGGAGCTCCTGATCAACTCTATAGAAGGAAGGACTTTGTCGTTCAACTATCGCAGCCACCTTTTATGTAGGTACAAGGGAGGGGAGACGGTCATTTGATCGTGTTTCGCACCCGCATTTTTCTTTGAAGGCTAAGCAGGCGTGGATCAAGGAAATCTTCCGAACAGGCGCGCATCGTAGGCAACCATTGTAGCACGTGTCACTTCCTCCGTCAGATGTCTATTGCATTTCACATCCGAACTCTCATTCGGTAGGACAGGCTCGTTAGGGAGAGATATTGTTGGAGGGATTTAATTTGTCTGGAATCTTCCAAGGCAACCTGACATCTTTTTTTTTCGATCTTCGACAAAAATAAACCTATACAGCTAAATCGAATACTGCCGCTGTCTGAATGAGAATTCTTGGCAGCCGGCTGTGTTAATCGGTAGTTTTCCGTGACTTCTAGGGTTAATTCGATGGAAATACCGGAGAATTATCCTCACAAATGGGCCACGGGCCGCGCGCGATTGTTCCGTCCTCTTCCTGGTTCCCTTCCCTCCTTATACACTTATCTCTCTCTCTCTCTCAATTACACACACACACACCAAAGACAAACACGTACGTACGCACGCGCGTTTACGTGAGTAGTTGCTCGTGGAATTTTTTCTGGAGGGGCTCTTAAAAGGATACTTAGAAGTTGCGGTGGTATTTTAAATTTAAGGATTTTGCTCAAACAATAGTAGCAACATTAGTGGATGGATGGCAAATTTCCTCTTCCCCACATCTGCAGATGTATTAATGTTTACAACAGATAAATTCTAAAATATATAAGTTATCATCGAATAATAATTGGAAATAAGGGTAAATTGTTTAAAAACGTTTTAAGTGACTATTCAGAACGTGAATACATAAAATGCGGAACGTTAAAAATTGATATTATTACAAAGATCTTTCATCATAACAGACAAATTAACAGTAATTCGTTTTCATTCCTATTATATACTTCAATAAAAAAATATGAGAACAAAGTGTACATACGCAATTAACTTCAAATCCTTCCTTTCGCATCACTAATTTTCTATAACTACTATACCAATTTTTGATTTATATCTTCTCAATACCTTTTCCATTCTACATCTATCCTTTTCATTGCTGATAAACGTAATATTGTTGGAAATAATTCTTGCTTCATATCCAGATTGTATAAATTCTCATAATTCCTAACTATTTGTTGTCTTGAAGCATCTTCAATTAATCGTCCTTTACATTTCAAATAATCTCCATTTTGTTTCTTAGTTGAAAAATTGCTGCGAATTATTTTTCTAATTTTTAGGTTTTTCATTAAAATCCTGTCTTGTATGTTTCCTGAAGCTTTCAGTTCTTTGTCTAATGCTATCTACCAATTGTCTTTCTCATTTGATTGCATTGAGCAGTGGTGTCAAGGTCTCCTCCTGGTGACAGTGGCATCGTGCCATGCCTCGAGTTTCTCTGCGCAACTAGCGTCGGGAAAGGGAACTATTAGTAACTTTAGTTTAAGTAAATAATTTAAGCTTAAACTTTGGACTATGCGCTTGTGCTCATGTAGCACGGGCAACGGCAAGTGAGCGAGCGGCTTCACCTCGCGTTAGGGCTCGCCACTTCTCTGGAAAACTCAATTGCTAATACTATCCGAGAATCCCCGGAGGCGAGCACAAGGCAATATCGCGCGAGGTCAAAGCATCACAGTCCCTCGTAGGGCGAACAATTCATGCGGAGAGATTACTTTTCCATTTCCAGCGGGTGCAGCATACGCAAAGTAAACACTTATAAAGTTCGTTTTCAATTCTCTAAGCATTTCCTGCACAAAAGAGGCGCTGCATTTTATAACCCAGGTATTCCCAACGCTTTTAGAGCTGGGGATTAATGAATGACCGCGTTTATGCTCCCAAAGTCGAGGATCGTGATGACCTACTTCGGTGCATTGAAAGCGTAGCGGCAGAAATAAAGGTACAACCCGACAAAGTTGTGCGCGTCACGGAGGGCGTGCGGCGCAGATGCCTATCTTGCGTTCACGCACGTAGAGGCCATTTTAAATACATGTAGAGCCCCTGTTACGCGAGGAGAAAATGCGAAATTTTGACCGTATAAGCAAATATATAAACTATCCTAAGTAACACTTAAATTCTGTTTTTTCTTCTCTTGCATTCACTATATATTCCATTCTTTTTTTCAATATATTCCAAATCTTTCGAGTTAAAATTCGATACTTGAATGGTATAAGAAACTTTGGATGCTAAACTATAGTGAGGTTTGTCCCATTTATATCAGGTTTAGTTATTAAATTAAATTTTATTTATTTTCTAATTTTTTTATTATTTACTCAAGAATGCCCTAATCGGAGAAAAAAACTGCACCCTGAAGTAACGAAAGTAGCTGTGAGGCAAATGCTTGAAGACGGGAAAGTGTTCAGACGGGAACAGGCTACAATGGGGCAGGATACACAGGTTGGATAAAATGTAATGAGAATATTGCTATACTGAAAGCCGGTGAGTCGTCGTGGTACCATCTGCCGTGACAAAAGCAAGGACTATTAGACGAATGTGTCAAGCGAGCGGAACAGTAGTCTGTCAGTCTACTGCAGTGTGTAAATCATTGAACTTTAAAGCAATAGTTCAAGCGCCTTAACACCCCGCTTAGAAAGGTAAAGCAACGTTCGTGGCTCAAAATCAAAGTGATATAAGGTCGTAGTATGTTTTCAGGGAGGTCAAGTATGTTTTCAGGGACTGCGTGAAACATGTCGTTATGCAGAGTTGTCATACTCCACATTCCACGATGGGTTAAAGCGTTCAGATTAGGCAGAGATGATATGAAGGATAACCCCCGTAGGATGACCCATGTGGAGAACTCCTGCACCGCTGGAAATGGGAGATTCTGGAACATTCAACTTACTCACCGGATATGAGTCCCTGTGAATATGATCTCTTCAGCAAAATGAAAAAACACTACGAAGAACCCGGAACAATACCAGAAAAGAAATTATTTATGCTAAAGGGCGGTCAATGAGGGATATCAAGAGAAATAGACGCGCAGATGGTGTACGGTGCCTTCCTAACATTTGGCAAAAGGTCATTAATAACGAAGGCGACTGTATTAAGGTGTGTCAATGTAATTACCTCTGTCAATACAGTCATTTCAGAGAAAAAATATTTTTCATTACTTTTTATCCAACCCTTGAATAAAAAACCTGCAGTAGCTTTATAAAGAAGTTTGAGATAAATGAGACAATTTTAAAGCCGATGATAACAGTACACCAGTACTATCAAATATAGAGAACGATCTCAATTTTAATGTTATTTAAATAAAAATTTAATATTTGTCTGACTAATGGAGACTCATGCATCATAAACTAATATAAAAGAATTCCTTAGGTCTCTGGTTAACGAAAGAGCAGGAACAATGGTTTTTAGTAATATTTTGTAATCTAAATTAGTGGTTATTCATAGTAAAAAAATGTCACTAAGTATAATTTGTTGGAATTTTATCTTTGTAATAAAGCTGCATTTGGCAGCGTATTATTACTTTTCCTTTCTATACTACATTAGAATCACTTTTAACATTACTATTTCGAATTGTAGGTCGTAAAAGCAGTGTTTCAGGTTATTTTGGCCTGTAACTTCACGCAAATAGTGTCAAAGGGTTCAGCCACTACCTATTAAATAAAATCATATAGAATTCATCGTACATTTTTACTCTTTTAATGCAAACTATTTTAATAATACGGAAAACGAGAAAAATAACGAAAAAAAATGGACTATATAACATTTCAATGCAGTATATTCTCATTTCACAGTACATTCATTTGTTAAGTACATTTGTTCGGATTTTTATGTAGATTCAGGGGAAAATTCAGAAGTGACAGGTTTGTTTGAGATAGAAAGAAATTTACAAGTATCTACAAAACAATTCGAAGATAGAAAACCACACAGGAATAACTGAAAATAAATAAAATTATTCCGCTACTTATTTTCAATATTCATCTGAAATTCATTACCGTGGCGGACTGTTTCTCCACAAGGGTCGATGGACAATACACAAAATCTCTTTTAGACACGCGAAGTGGAGCTTCTGTTATCCATGATAATACCTTATTTGTGAAATGAAATTTTAAAATCACCGTTTGAAACAATAAAAAGGAGTTTATACAGGCTATTCAATGAATCAGAGATATGGCGGCATTGGTGAGTGAATGAAAATTAATTTCGAATTCGTCAACTACTTAGACTATTAGTCGGGGGAGTGTAGTGCAAGATATTTCAGAAAGTGGCAACTTTCCTCCCACGCTGGAACGTGAAAACCAGCGGTGATGTACACGTCGATTTTCAGGAAATTCCCTTACAGGTATCACTTCCAAAGAGTTACCATCACAGTCGGGACAAGCTCAGAGGCTCTTACAGCAAGAGCTTACGATAGAATTGATCGTGCACGTAAAGCTCCTCACACTTTTTGCCGCACGATAATATTTGCACAAGTTACAACGTGGGACGCTTCAGACACTAAGCGCGAGAAAACGCGGATGGAATTATGAAACTGTCCGTGTCGCGCAGTCACAGCGCTAAGCGCGTCACTTAGGGCGCTTCCTCCGGGGATTGCTACCAGGAAGCCGTTCTCTTCGAAGCGCTCATCTGACGGCCTCTGACAGGGTGTATCAAAAGTTTCACCACTACAGTGAGACGAGGAGGGACGGCGAGGTGAGGCGGGGCGGTGAGGCGGGGCGGTGAGGCGGGGCCGTGAGGCGGGACGGTGAGGCGAGGCGGGGCCGTGAGGCGGGGTCGTGAGGCGGGGCGGTGAGGCGGGGCGGTGAGGCGGGGCGGTGAGGCGGGGCGGTGAGGCGGGGCGGTGAGGCGGGGCGGTGAGGCGGGGCGGTGAGGCGGGGCCGTGAGGCGGGGCGGTGAGGCGGGGCGGTGAAGCGAGGCGGGGCCGTGAGGCGGGACGGTGAGGCGAGGCGGGGCCGTGAGGCGGGGTCGTGAGGCGGGGCGGTGAGGTGGGGCGGTGAGGCGAGGAGTGAGGCGAGGCAGTAAGCGGGACGGTGAGGCGGGGCAGTGAGGCGGGGCTGTGAAGTGGGGCAGTGAGGCGGTACTGTGAAGCGGGGCAGTGAGGCGGGACTGTGAAGCGGGGCAGTGAGGCGAGGCAGTGAGGCGGGGCAGTGAGACGGGGCAGTGAGGCGGGGCAGTGAGGCGGGACTGTGAGGCGGGACAGTGAGGCGGGGCAGTGAGGCGGAGCGGCGAGGTGAGGCAGAGCGACAAGTTGAGGTGGCGAGTTAAGACGGGGGAGACGAGTCGAGACGTGGTCGGCGAGACGGCGCAGAAACGGTGACGCTGCGGGTAACGAGAGGGTTAAGCACAGAGTGTCCGGCGGCAGGGCAATCCAAGGACGAGCTATTGCGGGAATGCAGATGTGCGGGCGGCGCAGGGGGCGGCGAGAGGGAGCGCCCGTCGAGCGAGGGGGCGGGGCCCGTGCCCTGCGCAACGGGGGCGCGTGGGCGTGGCAGCCACATCAAGGCCCGAGCGCGCTCCCTGGCAGGCGCCTCGCCTCGCCGCGCCGCCCCGCCCTCCGCCCCGCGGTCGCGCCGCGAGCAAGGCGCCGCCTGGACACAGAGATCGCCGCGTGCACAGGGAATAGAGAATGCATGGCGCTGGTGGAGCAGACGGATCAAGCGCTACGGGATGGAGTGCCAGGGGCGGCGGTCGGGTCGAAGGAGGGAGTGCCGAGATGGCTGAGAGCAAGAAAATATTGGACAAACGGAGAGAGAAATGGAGGTGGCAAAATATGATATGATAGAGGTAGCAAAGCTGATGACAGAGGTGACAGAAATGGTGGTGGGAACAAAGCCCTTACGTTCGCCAATGACGGAATTGGTATTGCTGGAGATGTTCGGTGGGTTTCGTATCACACAAAGGAGCGTCTGTGGCGGATGTGGCTTCTGCGATTGGGTGTCAGAAGTAGGTCGGAAGCGTAAGGGCGTACGCAATGGCTGTCGAAGAAAGATGGAGCTGGAACCACAGTCGGAGTAGGGGGCATCGTTGAAAGGTGGGAATGGGGGTGTAGCGGGAGAGAAGTCGGGATTGCGGGCGGGGGTGGGGGAGAAGGTAGATGGCAAAGGTTGCTGAAGAGGCTAAGGAGGCGGGAGAGGGATCGAAGGCCCAAGTGGAGGCGAAGGAGAAGTGCCGGCAAGAGCAATGAATGCCGGGGAGGCATCTCGTGATAAGTCGGCTGGCGAAGAAAGCAGGGGAGGTGAGAGAAGCGGAGGCGGAGACGGAGGATGAGGCGCACGGGGCGGACGAGGTGGATGGGACGGCGGAGGAGGTGGAGGAGACGCAGGTAGGTCCAGGGCCGCACGAATTCAGCCACACGTTTGGCCGATTGGCAGGCTTTATCCCTACACTTCCAACAGCCAGCTTTTAGGATGTCGCCAAAATCTCAAAAAGCCTTCCTTTCACCTTTAGTGGAGTGCTTTTCTGTGACTGTCCCCGACCAATTCACTAAATGTGAAAGACTTGGGCCGACGTGTTTAGAACGATTGATTGAGGAGAAAGGATTGAGTTTTAAATGAAGTGGTAAGCTTCCACAGCCGCAGTCATGAGGAATCATTCGACCTTTCGACCATTCAGAGCCGATGTGTCCCTTAACCAGTTCACGTGAAGTCGCTGGGACATTGAGAATTTCATTACTAATTTCATTTAATTCCATTTTATCACAACTCGTACATCATCCTCGTTTAAAAATTATGTGTTCCATTCGAGCAACAACATATTCTTCTATAAAAAGTCTTCTATAAATGTGCGCAAGTATAAATCTTTTTTACTAAAAGAGAAAATGTCTTCACACTACAACCGAACGTTTCTGGCACGTCATTGACTGAGAATACCATCCACAATTGTAAAATAACATTCAAAAATATAATTTTGTATTTTTGACTTTCGTACTATCGAACAAAATGTACCATTTATACTAATTAATGTGAATTCAACGGCATATAACTGACATCGATACCATAAAAAGTAGCGGATGGACAGATACGAAATTTGTACTTCAGGATTGTCTCAGTAACGTTGCAAAGTTCGCAAAACATTAATACAAAACAAGTGCGGAAAATAAATAATTTAAATCATCCAAACGACAACCTTACAGTCGGAAATAAAAAGAAATGCTAGTAAGAAAACAAATTATACCAACCTTCCCCAGAAATCATGAAAATCATAAATACTAAAAATCAAACCAAAAAATTGTAGGTCCTCACAAAAAATAGTAGTGTCTAACACGAACTAAACATTCTTGGGAATATTTTGAAAAAATCATTAAGGAATCATAAAATAATAAATTTCACTAACTCATCCAGTCTCTCAATACACAAAACACAATTTTCTAATTCACAAAGAAGATATTTAAGAAAAAAAATCACAATCCCTCCAATCAAATCAGCAGCAGCAAAAGCTTATACTCCCTTTCAAAATGCAGAAAATTTCGCCAATTATTTCTCGTCCACCTTTATCACAAACACCAGGCAATACCACGCATCTCACCAAGTATTCAATAATACAACAATCACTTCCATTTACGGACCACACCCAAGAATAAAGTTAATATCACCCAAAGAAACTAAAAATATCATATCCGAGCTGACAATTAAAAAATTCCTTGGACACGATAACATCAGTATTATAATAGTCGAACACTTTTCTTCCCCTGTTCTGGCTTTCATAACAACATATAATTCGTGTCTCAGAATTGGATATTTTCCCACAACATGGAAACACGCAGTCATCATACCGCTTCCCAAACGAAATAAGAATCCCTCAATAGTCGAAAGTTACCTTCTTATCAGTCTACACCCTACCCTTACCTATTTGAAAAAGCTATCCTGTCACATTTAAAAGCATTTCTGATTCAGACTAACGCAATTCCTAAACAACAATTTGGCATCACCGAGAAAATCTCTACCAGTCATCAACTTTTACGATTGTCCGAATACATTCACACAGGCTTTCAAAATATAAGTACACAGTCAGGAATATTTATTGACATCATCCAGGTCTATGATACAGTATGGTACAAAACAATGATATACAAACTATTCAAGTTAGGTACCCATATTATCTCATTCAAATAATATCCACCTACCTTAACAATAGAACTTTCTCAGTCTCCGTCAATTGTCATCATTCAAATCGGAGACCAATATGTGCAGACCAATAAGTGCACAAGGATAACCACTATCTCCTACACTTTTTAATTTATACATATCTGATCTTCCGAAATACGACAAAATGCAAGCAACCCAATTCGCGGATGCCATGGCAATATTCCTTACCGGAATCTTCAATAAATATCAGGAATTCTCTTCGATTATATCACAATCTTATAGACAGTTGGGCTGCACATTTAACCCTAGAATACTAACCATATTCTACATCCGTGCGTACTAACCATGAGTAAAATTTACTCACACTTATTAATAACATGTTTAAAATTTAATGAAAAGTTTTTATGATGACCCTTTTAGATTATAAGCTTCTCTGTTTATTTGGAAGTGATTATATCATAATATATGATGATAATTAAAATTCAAAGATAACTTTATGCGGTATTTATTTTTCCAACAACACGTAATTTTGTACTTCTTGTAATAAAGTTGAAAATGAAGAAATTTGGAATAAACAAAATAAATCAAAGTAAGAGAATGCGTCTTATGAACAAATAGGGCATATTCTTTTCATGTTCACCAAAAACAGGGCTCTTAAAGATACCCACATTTTTCTCTTATTCTGAAAATTCAGGGTCTCTCTCTTTCAACTCGTTGAATACCTTCAATTTGTTGATCTGTCTGCTCAGGGTCATCGTCGCTAAGACAATAATTTGGATTGGAATCACTGACGCTCAATCTATCTCTTCTTCACTACCGTCCACTTCATCTATTTCCAGAATCCATCGTTCAATACATTTTTCTTCGGACATACTATTTATACTATAATAATAAATATTATAAGATATTTTAAGACGAATATTACTTAAAAACTGAAGATTCTAATTCAAGTTTTTAATGGCATACATGTAATTCTTCCACACGCCAAACTCCTTCTAACCTAACGATGAGTAATTCTTACTCACGCCTAACACCCCGCAATACTAACGATGAGTAAAATTTACTCACGTTCACATGGAAAATCACTCCAGAAATGGAAAAAAAAGGACTCGGGCAAGTTTCCCTCAAAGTGGGGTATTGCAAACTGACTCAAGATCACACTGCTAGCGGCTGGGTTCACGAAGTACAGGAACTCGGGTGTATGAAACAAAAACGTAACGGTGTGAGTAAAATTTACTCATGGTTAGTATTCTAGGGTTAAAAATCAAACTAAATCCCACAAAAACAGCTATTAAAATATTAACCTAAGACCCTATACACCACCGGCACCGCTCACAATTAATAATGAACCCATTAACTGGCTCCCCCCCAAATAGTACCGTGGAATATCTCTGTCTTAATATGGACACTAAACTGAACTGGAAACAACACATCAATAGTAAAATACAACAAGCAAAAAATAAGCTAGATCAACTGAAACCCATTATTAATCAATCTTCCCACCTCCCATTCCCAACAGCCATAACCATCTACAAAACCACCATTAGACCACTCTACATTTACGCCTGTCCAGTTTGGATCTCCGCCGCAAAAATACACATTAATAAGCTTTTAATAGTCCAGAACCATTTTCTTAGAACTATCACAAAGGCTCCTTGGTTTGTCACAAAATTACAGCTTCACGAAGAATTCCAAATTGACTCTATACAACACCATATAACATATCTTTCCACCCAGTTCTATCACTCCATTCCTCAAATTCCACACCTAGTCAACTTTAGACACGGGAAAACTCCTCACAGAACCAGAATCAAAAATAGATATCCTACCAGGCATTCCTAGTCAAATTTTCGGAAATGAATGGTTTTCAGAGGTGTCTGGAGAAGACTTCCTCACCCAAAGTAGAAGAAAAATCAATAAAATCAATAAAATCAAATAAAAACTTCGAGTTGGAATTATCAGCGCAAAAACACAGGATATGATAGAGACATATATGAGCACATCGCACTGAGACGAACAAGATAGATTTTTAAAGTGTGCTAATAAGTCAATAGTACATTTTAAATATATTATCTAATGACTAGCTTAGCGAGGCATCTTCGGCGGTTATTTGCAATCTCATGGACCAAGTGGTAACGATTCAAGATACTACGGGAAAGAGGGTATAATAATTCATAGCGTTTCACAATTGTACTCACAGGAGCATTCAAATCATCGAAACAAGTGTTTTTTTCTAGAATCTCTCCGAAACATCCCAGAGTGAAGCGGCTAAGAAATGTGCCAATTTATTTTTCTTGTCAAAGGGAATCGAATGGACTACAAATCTCCTCTGTAGAAGCCATAATTCTCCAAAATGCATTGTAGTTGCTTAAAAAAACTCTTAGAAAAAAATTCTTAGAATCTTTTGGATGGGCCCGCAAACGAATTATCAGTTCGTCACCAGGAGACCAAGACACATCGAATGACATTTATTTGTCGCGACTGGTTGACCTGGAGTGGCTAAACAGTGAGTGACGAACGTACGGAAGCACGGACGGACAGAAGCACAGACGGACCCAAGGACTCAAGTTACTAGATTACTACGTAAGGGTATGTCCCAATAAAGCGCGTACACAAATGCAAGTATAATGTTTATTCTAATATCAAAAGAATCCTTGCTTATGTTTAGGTTATGTTAATAACAAATGTTTCATTATAGTGCCTCAAATCCCCAGTAGATTTCTATATAATACCATCTTTTAAGTATCCTAAATATGAGTGTCAGCTATAGTATAGTATTTTTAAGTAGCCTAAATGTGAGTGCCAGTTTTGAACCCAGTAATCTCCAATATTTGTTGAAATTCACTCATTGCCACTAGCAAAATCTTGGGATTGACACATATAAAATATAAATCTTGGGATTGACACATATAAATCATTTTTCATAAGTTATTTTTCGATTAAAAAATAGAACGCAATATCGAACTCAGTCATATTCGAAAAATAATTGGTTTCAAAGTTGGACATTTCAGAAAAACAATTAGATAAGCAAAATGGATGCCTTATACCAAAAGCTGCTCTGTTAACGCACAGATAATATTTTTCCAAAGAGAATTCATTACAAATTCACTGTAACTTCTTAAAGTGATTGTAGTATTCTGAATGAATTAAATGGGAACGAACAAAATCGTCTCGTAGTTGATAACTCAAATGCTTATTTTTCATAGTGTCAAAATCATCAAACCCCATACCATTTTTAACTTAACTAAAACTAAAAAGTATCAAAACAGTTATTCAAACTCAGAAATATTTTCATTTAGAATGTCAATTGAATGCCATTATCAATTGAAATTGACATTTAGAATTTCCTAACATGTTTTAGTAAAAATTGTAAGAGGAAATATTTAATCAATCAAATAATATTTGACGAAACTAATGATAAATCGTAGGACTAGAAGAGAAACTGGTGAAATAAATGGCCTCTATAGTGAAATCACGAAAAGGAGAGATGGCAGAGTTTGAAAATAACCCTCTAAAATATCGTTGGAGCACAAGAAAAGTGACATCTCAAAAACCATCATTTTTAGTTAAGTAAAGAAATATGTTTAGAAAGTGGTATATGTTTTCTAGTAAAAATTCCACAAAGATAGTTCACAAGACAGCTGGTATATAGAATAAAACACTGTTATAAATGGCTCCGCTCAGAATGAAACGTGCTTCTGCAAAATAACTATTTTTGAGATATGTCATTATTCTCCGCGCCGACCATATAACCATAAGTTGCCGTCCTAGGATCTTCATCCATTCACTTGTCTTTTGATTCCAAGAAGAGATACGCCCTTGGCGTGGGCTGGCGAGGCCCAAGACCGTTGCCCGGAGTAAGAGCTATACTTGGATTTAAACAAAACGTCAGTTGACCTAAATCAGTTGTTGCGGTGTAATCCAATCGGAAGGTCGAACGACACCATAATGACGTCACTACAGTGACGTATATCCTGATTGGATGACACCGTAACATCGGATGAGCTGTCAAATGAAGCTCTACATAAATCGAAGTACAGATGCCTGTTACCACTGGCAATGAAAATCTGCGCATTTTTTGTTTGTTTTTGTTTTTTTTTGCATATTTTTGCTTCGTTATTACTAACAAATATGTTTGAAACGTAGTCATAAGATTCTGGAGCTGCCAGGTGCACGCACGTTTACAAGTAACCTTTGCGCTTCCTGCAAGACACGCGTCTTCCTCCAGGTCGATTCTCGCGCATGCGTTGATGATCAACGGAGCTTGCTTGGCGATAGGCTTTCTGAACATTCCTGACAGAGTAGTGCAGACAATAACTGGGCTAAGCATGCGAAATTGTAAGCGTGCCTACCATTCATTGCAAATCATATACGAGAACCATAAGGCAAAATGTAGACTGAGCAATATGAAGTTAGTAAGGGATTGATTGATTGATTGATTGATTGATTGATTGATGTTTCCAGGCACGTCAACTGTTGTTGACATTAATCTCGTTAGTATAGTGAATTTTATTTAAATGTTGTTCAGTTCCTTTTTTCATTTAGGACAACCACAATAAATACTTTATACCACAATAAATAGAATTATGTGACAAACAATTTAAAACGTATCTTATTAATTATAGTGAATTTAGTTTATGCCTGGATGTGACGGTGCTCATCCTCACTGGACGGTGAGTTTCGGCGCCGACTTACACGTCGGCTTGCGCGTGAATTCCCCTTCCAAGTCTCTCCCCAGCGGGGTAGCACCCCAGGAAACCACCGTACCGGTCGCTCAAATCTCAACCAAGCAGCGGCTGAATTCCACCTGCCTATCTAGCTAGTATCGAAAATCCGCCACCGTCTGGAGACGAACACTAGGACCGGCCGGTCGGAGCCCCTGCAGAGACAGTAGCAATGCTGGCTCTGAGCTAATCTCAGTCTTAGTAAGGGGGCGTTGACTTGTTTATAACTTACACACCGCATCCATAAGGCGTCGCCTTTCGCTTTATTCGCTCTGACATGCGCTACTTATCGTCTGAGTCTTTAGCCTGCTCTGAACATACCAGCCGGGGTAACGCGAGTAACAGATGGACTGGGCTAATGCGAAGTACTAAGGGTGCGCCCCCTTCATTACAAGTCACGCACAGGAATCATAAAACACGCACTTAGATTCATTCATCCTTACATCCCCTTCTGTTCATCGGACACTTGCTTTGTCAAAGACTGTCTGAACCTCCTAGCCGAGATAACACAAATGAATGTTGGTCTGACTAACCTGTCAGTATTGTAAGCTGACGCTACGTGGGATTACAAGTTATGAATCACTACGTTTAAAATTAGAAATTGATGGTAACTTAATAGTATTAGTTGAAGCGTCAAGTCTTTAAGAAAACACGTAACAAAAGGTATTCTGGAAGAAGTAAAAGCGTAGATTAATATCTCGTACAACAGAACAATGAGGAATTCAAAGTACAAACGAATTTATTAGTATTAAATCAAGTTAAATTGTTGCTTTTGAACGTGATCAACATGCATATGACATATATATGACTTTCTTTACATTTGTAAATGAACATGTATGAAAATGTATTACATTTGTAAATGAACTGATTCACTTTTAGATTTTTCACTTTTTAGATTTTAGATTCACTTAGAACGTTTGATCACTTATGCGTGGAAAATTTTATTTCCGTTTACTGTTTATTAATTCGAAATTTGGACTTTGTGGTACGCATACGGAAAAATACTTTATGAAGTACTTGCCGCAAAACATTCATGGTTATGTAAAACACCAAAATAAACAAAACACTAGGATGGCATGTATCAATATGGCTGCTGCTGTCTGGCATAATATGGCTGCTGCTGTCTGGCATATAGTGGAAATAATCTCAAGAATACATACGTGTCCTTGAATATGTACTAAAATGTACGAAAGAATCTATCTTCTTTGGCATTCTTGCTTCAATGTGTAATTCGTATCCACCAAAGTTCGACTTTTGTACTGATAAAGTAAATGACATTCAGGTTTGAAAATTTTTTACTAAGTTTTATAAATCGACAATCATGTTTTGTTCTCTTTATATTATTTTTCTAATACCTCTTTTTAACTTTTGTAATTGTTAATCAAGTCATTAATACAGTTTTAGAAGTGTTCCTGGGTGAACTCCCCCTTTCCTATATCGACTATAATCTTCGGCCAGTATTTTGTCGCTTATGAGAGGATTGCTGAGGTATTTTCTTCTGTTCAGTAAACATACTTCTCCCAAAAGTCATATGCAGTTTACATAGCTTTTTTGACGTAATAAATTACTATTATTACTATTATTATTATTAAGATAGGTACCATAAAGCGTGGTTGGCAACCTTTCCGATACAGGGCGACGCCCGGGACGGCGAAAGACGAAATGCACGAAACGGTGTTCTGATTAATAATAATACAAAAGATCTAAAACGAAGATAAAGGAGGCGAAGCTGTATGATGAATGAACCATTTGACGTGAATGCGTCTTTGCAAACGGCACGGATGAGAAGCGTCACCAAGTAATCCCAGTGACAAAAAAAGTGTCATATTTAAAACTGCTAATGCTTCGAGACTATACAGCGGAGGTGAAAGGGTGGCGCGCGGTCGTGTAAAGGGGTCGGAACGTGATATTAAACGGAGTTAACTTCCCCCTCCGTTTCCCCCGGGTGCAGAACGTGCGTCAATGTGATGATTCATGCTGCCTTGGATGGTCTTGCAGAACACACTGCTCTTGTTCGCTTTGGGGACCTTGCCAAATACAGCTGATTCGTAAAATCGCTGCTAATTGTATACTTTTTACGTAGTCCTGTATTAGTCCTAACAGACAAAATGAAAGAACATGATTAGAAAAAATGAAGGTTGAGATTGCTAAAGAAACTTAGGACCGTTGAGGAAATTAATTTCTAATAAAATTGTCAAATACAAATTGCCAAGATATGTACGTAACTGCGTCAGTCGTTAAGCTATACCTGAAGCTGATAGTAGAATTTTGTTTAAAAGAATTGAAAGAAAGATTTCAGATAAGAATACACCTATGAAATAATTGTGTATCTAAAAGTAAAAATTAGTCAGTTCAATTTCCCACGCGAGACGTGATCACATAGGGCCGTGCGTTAGTTGCTCGTCTTTTACTACTACCGCCTACCCCAGTTTTTCCTTTTATGATCCCAGATGTTTTGTACAACATACAGCGTCTGAAGAGTGAATGCTGGAGAAAATGAACGTCTAGGACAGAATGTCTTTAAGCAATCATTCTCTGAAAGCAATAACAATAAAATCTTGTGTACAAGCAAATTATTAAATGGGGCATATGATTAAATTCCACTGAGTCTAGTTTATACTTTAAGATTCTGAACGACAGTTAGATAATGCAAATGTGTCATAATCATGTCTGCCACATTTTTCACAAGTAAAACGAAAGTGTGTAGATTTACAAGTACGTATGTGGTTAGTTTCATTAAACATTTATAAAGTACGCAATTGTGCTTACGGGGACGAAAGCTGAGCGGCCACTTAACAAGAACCATCAGTGATATAAACAAAAAGAAATTTTAAATTTGAGACAATAAATGTAATAACGGTTCAGATTTATAGTTAATTAGTCTAAATGATTAACGGCTGCCAATGTATAAGAACATTCAACATATTTTTATACTGGTTGTACACTAATTTTATATACGCTCTTGACGTGATGTCTGCCTCCAGTGAACTTCGACACTCTAGATAATGGCTGCGAACGCTGGATCGTGATGAACAAAATTCCATCGGTCTTTCCGAATGGCTGCGTGCCGTTAAAGCACACATCGCGAGCAGCCAATTTGGCCTCCCTGCCATAAAGAAATGAATCCATAATAGCGCGGAAATTTGAACGGTCATCCGGCGTTTTCTCCAGGAAATTCGCCTGCGAATCCAGGGCGCGCGATGCTCGACGCTCGTGCTCGATCTCGCTCTCCCTCCGCTTCCCTCCCCTTCACGTCCCCCTCCCCCCGAGTCGCGTGCCGGCAGGCGGGCGTGGGCGCGGGCGCGGGCGAGGGCGAGAGCGAATAGCGAGGGGCGGGGCGCGCCTCTGTGGCGAGTCTTCACGCTCGCACCACCGCAGATTCTTCATGCCTTTCGTCATGATTTAGCGCCGCCCTCGCCCCCGATCCGCCCTCGCCACGCCCCCACCCCTCTCTTGCCCCGCCCACGCCACGCTCCCGCCCCGCTACGAGCGAGACACTGCGCGGAGTCGGCAGCGCGCAGCGCTCAGCTTCCAACTTCCTTTCCCTGCTGTTCTACTGCTTACGCCGCACTGCCACCCGGCCTGTGACTCCCGCTCCCGCTCTGCACCTCCCCGATCAGACACGTTCTGCTCCGCCCCGTTCTGTCCCGCCCCGTTCTGTCCCACCCCGTCCTGTCCCGCCCCGTTCTATCCCGCCCCGTTCTGTCCCGCCCCGTTCTGTCCCGCCCCGTTCTGTCCCGCCCCGCTCTGCCCCGCCCCCGCTCTGTCCCGCCCCGCTCTGTCCCGCCCCGCTCTGTCCCGCCCCCGCTCTGTCCCGCCCGCTCTGTCCCGCCCCGCTCTGTCCCGCCTCGTTCTCTCCCTCCCCCGTTCTCTCCCTCCCCGTTCTCTCCCTCCCCGTTCTCTCCCTCCCCGTTCTCTCCCGCCCCGTTCTGTCCCACCTCGTTCTGTCCCGTCCCGATCTATCCCGTCCCGTTCTACCCAGACCCGTTCTACCCCGTCCCGTTCTACCCTGGCCCGTCTTACCGCGCACCTTTCTACCTCGAATCCGCTCAGTCCCACTACGAGCCACTCAGCTCCACCCCTCCCCGCTCTGCTAAATTCGTACTTTTAGATCAGCACTGCTCAGCCCTACTCATTCCCACCCCGCCGGCTCTGTCCGCTTTATCTCGCCCAATCTATCCCGCCCTGTGTAGCCCGCCTTCCACGCTCTGCCAGCCCAGCTGTTCCCCACCTCACCCGCATTCCCACCCCGCCCCATTGTAGCCGTTCTCCCCTGATTCCCGCAGCTAACTCTTTACACCGTCACTTCCCATTCTGTCTCGCCTGGTCGACGCTGCTTCATCTGCCCGTGATTCCCCACCTCACCCCGCCCTTTTTCTCCTCCTCCTCCCCTCCATCGCCCACGCTTCCGCTTCGCCCTTGTCCACGCTCGATGCCACTTCCGTTCCCACCTCGCACTACCTCAATCCACTTCCGGCCCGCAGACGCACCCTCCCTTCTCCGCCCCTCCCCACTTCACCACCCGCTCCTCCGCGCAGCCGCCATCTCTCTGACGCACCGCGAAGCGCTCCCTGTCGCCCCGCGTCGCCGCCGCCGTCCTGCAGAAGCGCGCGCGGGGCGAGGCGGAGCAGGGCCGGGAAGGGCGGCGCGGTAGAAAAGGAAATATATTTTTACGACGAGAATTAACGTGGGAGGAAATATGGCGCCGGGCGGTATGTGATCATGATTTATTTTCCATTCGCCAGGAAATTACAATCAATGCCGCGGGGGGGGGGCGGCGCGCGACGTGGGGTGCGCGACGGAGGCGAGCTAGCCGCGGGACGGAGGGGGGAGAGAAGGGGGCGTAGGAGGGCAGACGCAGGGAGACACCCTCCTACATTGACGTAGATGGGGAGCGGAGCTGGGGCCGGAGACGGCGAAGTGGCGACGCCGCCGCAGCCGCTGCCTGCGGAGGCCGCCCGTTCTCTCCTCGCAGGTAGATGAGCGCAAGGTAAAAGGCGAAGGTGCAAACAGGGCGGATTTCCCAGCGGGACAGCCGAGAATTACTTACGGCTCGCAACAAGCGCGAGAGTGACTGGGAGGGAGACGTGGTCAGATAGAATTTTTGATTATTCTCCGTGTATAAAATTGAGGTGCAATAGGTACTTGTATACATTTTGGGACAATATTGGGTCGTTCAACTATTACATATACAAAAAACCTCTCCTACTCGTACAATTTCGCAGAAAAACTATTCTGAAGTGTACTTACCATGTTCCCCGCACCCTCCTCGCTTATAATTCAATGTAGTACAAACGTTATATGAATAGCATAATAAAATATAAAACGGTGTATAATGGAAAGAAAACGTTATTAACAAATGGCCTGCAACGGTAAAAATTCTACAGAACAAAATCACACAAAATGGTTTTCAAATAGTAGCACGCACACTTCTCAATAACAATAAACAAAATACTCTTGTTTATCACTGCAAAAAAATTAAATATGTTTACAAAAATAGTTTTTACGAACGCTACAATAATAAAGTATAGAATGTATAAAGTACATTTCATTGGATACCAAGAATATAAATATGTTATATAATGCAACATGTGAATAGCAAATATTTAATAAAATTCTTTCTTGGAACCTTGCTGTCACATGACGTCAACAGAATTGTAAGTAGTTACGCAGTCGGTACGAGCATTAAGAGAAAATGTGTAATAACACAATAAAATATTTGCATTTTCAGTAAAATTGAAACTGTTTCATTGTTTTTTGATTTTCGCCAGTTTCTGGTTATCTAACAAAACACTGACAAATCTCACATGGCTAAATAGGCTATCAAATTTTCTTTGAATTTTTGCGCGCATGAAAAATTAGTAATATTGATAACAGATATTACTAATAGAATATTGAAATAGAATATTAATAACAGATATTTTAGTTTTCCCTACTTAGAAACACATTTAGTTCCTAAGTGATTTCCAGATCTCCGACGTTCGTCAAAGACTTTCTGAATCGTAGGGATGTGCCATACGGAGAGGGACAGTTGTGAAAACGAGAATGAGGGCGTGGTACAGGGAAGAATCTTTAGTAAAATTGTGATGAATGATCCATTGTATAGGATGCTGCTTCGGTATTCGCCTGGAAGTGATCAGGAAAACCAAGAAAATCACTGATCAAAAAAGTTGGTTTTCGATTTTCATTAGAGCAGCACCACAAACTCCCCGATGCACGCTGATCACAATTCAACGATGCATACTAGCCGAAAACCTGATAAAAAAACTCTAAAGTACAATATTTTGACTTTGGTGCAGAGAAATTTTGTAAATGGATCTCTGATGAAATAGTGGAAGTCATCATCAAATTCATTAAGAGAGACAGTATTCACCGACGGCTCTGCCATATCAACAAGGCCAGTGTTTGCGAACTCAATGCTCAGTGACGTCACAGAAATCTGCTCTCCTGTTCCGAATCGAGCGCCGAGAAAAGGTAATGCCCAACTCGGCGGCGGACGCAGTGTTCAAATGATGGCACGAAATTTGGCAGAAAAGGTTCGCTTGGAAAATCGATAATTACGTTGGTAATTATTATTTAGAATGTTTATGTCAACAACAATATGAAGAATTATATAATAGAACACACATTATTACATAACTCAAAGCAATATCCGACTCTTAATTATAACCAGTACTTTAATTCCACTTCCATTCGTCTGTTAGATAACAATTTTAGAAAAGACAGTTTTAACATTTTAGGACAATACTATTTTATACAATAATATATAATATAACTAATGAGTTCGTTCTGAAACAATAATTAATATTAACAAATATGTAGCAAGTAGGTGCCTGTAGTGGTCACGTGAGAGACTTTTGATCCAAGGCTTCATTATATTTTATGTACAGTTTTGTTTGAGAATGTTGAAAATCCTCGTGATTTTCAGTATCTTTTCAATAACCTTCAATCTGCAAATTCATTTGCTCATCCCATGATTGCGAGCTATGTCACTTCTCAGACTTTATTTAATCTCGCAGATTTCTTTGGGTCTCAAAGCTACATAATGCACCTGTAGGTTGGACTTTTTAACACACTGCAGTCCTTTTGAACACACTAAAAATTTTGCCATTGTTCCAGTATCTACAAAGGAAACCTATCTTCCCTGACAAAGAAAATTAACGGGTGTACACGTTTTCCCACTCATGTTGCCTGAAACACCGGCAAAGGCCTACTGCCAAGGTTTTTGGAACCGCGATCGTCGTCTATCCCTCCCCCCCTTTGCATGGGCTTCTTTTCCGAGCGCCTTATCTCTGGGAGAAAATCAGCTCCGATGTCATTCCTTGTCCAGTTGGCAGTTACTGGTCTAGCAATTCGTGGCGAAGGTCAGGTGACAGCCCACTCTTATTTTATGTTGATGACTTTCATAATTTCATCCCTGAATAATGTCAGCGTCGGCATTCCACAAATGGGTCTCTACTGCACTATTTGGTCAAACGTAGACCGTTGTCTCATCTATGACGACGTCACAGTACAATGGTGAAATTAGGCGAACGTATCAACGTGTATGTATAGTTGCCTATTCAATGGTATGGTATCTTTTATTGCAGCACTACGCCAGTTTTCTATTCGCCTGAAAAGAAAAAGAAAATCAGGGGAATGCCTTACACATCTGTAAAATTTCAAAAATGTAATCTGATTTAGTTTAAAGGTTACATTTTACGAATAGAACAATACACTCAAATTTTCTTCAATCCTCGATCCACAAATCACACTGATAAACTATGTACTTTCTATTGATGTACTTCATGCTTTGACCTTGTATTATATATTATTAAAAGCGTTATTTAATTTCAGAAACACAAACGAAATACTTGGTTTGCACGCGATTAGAGATTTTCAAAATAAATAAGGTTTATTTGAACGCTTCACACTTATCCCAACTGCCGAAAACATGCCCAAATGAGAAGGTTAGGTGTGACTTGATTTGCTTGAAAATCTCTATGCAAAGGTTTTCTTAAGACTCATAATTTCGAAAGAAAGAAGATTAAGAATATGACATGACATTTTTGAAAAACAAGGCAGATATCAATATGGCGGAAGTGCTTTGATTTACATGAAAATTTGAATACAAGAGATCTTTGAGTCGCTGATTAAGAACATGAAATTATATTTGCATACATTGTTGTAAGTAATGTAATTTGTTATTCTTAATAAAATATCGATTGCGTTAGATTTTGCGACTGAGAATCAGAAGCTCTCATCCCCAGACCTCTAGATCAAGGCGGACTGTTTCGAAACAGCTGACTCAATGGTGCTACCATTTCAAGAAGAATTAATCGTGATCATTTTCTCTGATCATCCATTTCCAGTTTTTTCAACAAATTCTTGGCGTACGCGAGAACAGAACCTCGTCAACCATCCACAGTCCGTCTGAACTTTCCTTCTTCATCTATATGAGTATGAGGTGTTTGTGACCGTACAGCCCAGCAAGTGAGTAAATGATTCGTATTTAATAATAACAATAATGAGTTTATTCTAAATTTGCACTTTTAGCTGTTTTCTGACGTTTAAATTAATAAATAAACCATTATCAATTCCTCCGTGACAACATCCCTTGCTTCCACACTGCCATTGGCCGGTATGTCAAGGGCTCCGAGTCTCAAGGCGGTGGATTTACACAAGCTACATACCTAGGTCGAAAACAGACACTCTTCGAAGAATTCTATAGGGCAGTTGCTCTGATAGGTTTTCCTGGCTTCTCCGAGAAATACCAGGCGAATGCCGAAGCACTACACTATCAAACGGGCCA
Source organism: Acheta domesticus (assembly GCA_031308135.1). Taxonomy (NCBI): domain Eukaryota; kingdom Metazoa; phylum Arthropoda; class Insecta; order Orthoptera; family Gryllidae; genus Acheta; species Acheta domesticus. Next base: position 258,845,053 of record JAHLJT010008446.1, on the reverse strand, counting down.
GGGAAGGCAGACTCGACTGGGGAGGTGCCCCAGAGGGAGATCGCTGGAGGGGGAAAACCACGTATGCAAATGTATAGGTCGTCACCGGATCTCAGGCTTCAATGGAAGAGAGACATCGGGCCTCCTGAGATGTAACATTCTTATTCTTATTCTTATTGTTATTATTATTCGCGTATGTGCCACTACTGACCACGCAACACGTTTCTCTCTTCCGAGAACCAGTCGCATTCTATCCTGGTGAGATCAACGTGTGGAATTATGGGGGATGCGGCCTTTCGGCCGCATCCCTTGTTAAAACAAGGTTGTTAGCCTTGAATAGTCAATTATGAGGTGACAGGATGACGTTATTATTATTATTACTATTATTATCATTAATATTATTAATGGATAGAGAGATGGTCAGAGGAGAAAGGGTTAGGGATGATGGTGGGAGGTGTTACGTGGGGTAGTGGGGGCTTTTGGAACCATCCTAGCATTCGCCTTATGACCAAGGGAAACCATGAAAACCCCGGTCAGGATTGCCGGCCCGGGGATCGAACCCGGACCTCCCGATTGCGAATCCAGCGCGCTACGCGGTGAGCCAACTTCGCTCGGTCTTTATATTATTATAATTATTATTGTCATCATTAATGGTTATTTTTATTCTAATTACTACGATTATTACATCTCCTTGTGGCGGGCAAGCGCGGGGCGGGCCACCGAACCAGCCCGCGGACACGCACTGCCGGCCCAACGTGCGGGCGACCGTCGGCCCTCGCCAAAGGTTTCTTCTGGGCGATGGCCGCCGCCCGCGCACCGACGGTAGTGGTCGTCCCACGGCCCGTCGCGTCCCGTCGCGTCCCGTCGCTTCCCGTCGCGTCGCGTGGCGTGGCGCCGGCCCCAGCGCCCGGGCCCTTGCCGTCGGCTCCGCGGCTCATGACAAATGCATCGCACGGACGGGGCCAAAATCCGCTCGGGGGCGGCGCGCGCTCGGGCATCAACTGCGCCGTTGTGCAGCGTCGGAAATGCCGCTGGGAGCGCGCGTCTGGCCGGGCGACGCGCCGACGACGCGTGGGAGGCAGGGGGCGCAACGGTACATCGTTTTTTTAACAGGCTTCGAGAGAAGGATGTTATTAACAGATTTCGCAACGAGATGGTTATTATCCGAGTTCGAAAGACTACATTAATCGTTTTCGAAAAGATATTATGTAATTCATGAATTTTTTTGTTTGTTTAGACATAACTATCGAAAATCAACCCCAATTGCAGAGTTTTCCCTTGCCTTAAACAGTGTAATCCCGAAGTGGTACAACGGTAATTTAATAATATTTTGATGATCAAGGCCAAAGGTACAAGAATTAAATAGTGAAATACTTTAATATTGCAACAATACTAGCGCCTTCACGGTACGCAAGATTTTTCCAAAATGGACATTATCCCGAACAGACTTAAATTTAGGCCCTGCGAATGTGAAACGTGTGGTTTAATTCTGGTAGGTAACTGATATGAAGCATATACTACAATTTCAAAATTGTTTCAGAAATGACTCCAGATTCTTCCTCTAAATTTCTTGCTCATATAGAACAAAGAGCGCTTATAAATGTAGTAAGAACCCGGCTCTCATTACAGTCTTTGAATTTTGGAAAATTGCAAACATTTTTTTATTTATTTTTTTATTTATTTACGTCAAAATCATTTAAAAACTGTGTAACGAGCTATGGGGAGAAATGAAATTTGTGCACGTTTTCATAATTCTGTGATCTCTATCCTAAGCCATATTCTAGCCAGATGTTTAAATACAGAAAAAAGCGTTTTTTCAAAATTTTGTTGACAAAATATTCGCTCCTATACAATAAAATTAAATTAATTATTTTAAATTTGTTCAAATCTATCAAGCACAATTATTAAAGCCACGTTTTTTATTCATATGATTTGTCAATACTAACATTTTAAATTACTTAATGCGCAGTTTTTTTACATACCAAGAGTTTTTGCGAAATTTAAAATTAAAATGTTCATTTATCGAAAATACATTAACAAAATTTTTGAAAACGCTTATTTGTTCATAAACTTTTGTATGAAAATAGAAAAGTGCTCTAAACCACAGCACATAAAGTAATTTTTCCGCTAAAACCTTCGAATTTTCAAAACCATACAAAACTTCACATTAACTTTCTTGTCGATGGTAGAAAGAGACGTTGAAATTACTAAACAAAATTACTAAAAAAATTCGAAACAGAACAATTTGAAATGAACCAAAACAGCTGAACATTCATTTTAGTCTCGATTTGGCAATAACTTAATTGAACAAAAGATGGACAATGAAAGTGTTGCAGGTGAAAAGATATTTGACGGAGTTGACTTTCCAAAGGTTTTACTAGATCCTAAAACGTAATTTGGATGGAGACTTACATCAGATCCTATGCCACCTGCACCTTTCAGTCCCGGTCAAGCATCACCAGGTTGACTGTTCTTAAATCATAGATGTCTCAAGTTATGCACCTACGGACCCCGCCTCGAGGACCCCACCATCAGGACTCCAGCACCAGGACCCCCACCACCAGGACCCCCACCATCAGGACCCCCCACCACCAGGACCCCGTCAGAAATTAGCTGATGTCACTGCAAGGCCTCTGTTCGAGTGGTTCATTGGTAGCTTTCCGTGATTTCTACTAGCAACGCTAGGCGATTGCCGGGGCAGTACCCTAACAAACGGGCTACGAACTGCGCGCAATTTTTCTTTTCCATTGTCCTGTCTTCACCCCTTACACACTTGCGTTGCACTACACTACCACATATCTCAAGGGACCACTTAGGAGCTTAGAGCTTGTCCCAGCTGGGGTGGATACCCATTGTTAGTGGGTGAAACGTGGATAGGGAAAACTCCGTATGCCGACATATAGATCGGGACCGGATCTCACCATCCAGTGGTTGAAGAATGCCGCTACCTTCCATGATAAAAAGAAGCACTACACGTACGTAACTAATGACCGTAGCAGTTGACGCGCCCGGAAACACGCAAGATCAATCAATCAATCCGGTGCCCCGCCTCCGGTCCTCCGCCCTATGACTAGCTTCTTCGGTTCCGTCGTGTGTCCCTGCCAGCAAGAGTACGGAGGAGCTGGGCGGGGCGGGAAGGACATTGAAACGGGGGGGAGGGTGCTGGGAAGGGGAGGAGCGGAACGGAGCGGGTTGGAGCAACTGGGCGAGCGAGGGCACACTTCTCATGTCCGTGTAATTTCCTGCCCCGCGCCCTCCCGACACCCTTCCTGCGTTCTGGATCGTTCCGAGCGACCGAGAAGGGCCCTTGGCTTTCGCCATCAGCGTCGGAGCACGCGCCAGCCCCAGAGATCAGCAGTGAACATAGGATCGATGGAAACGACAGTGGGAATGGCTGTTGTACATGACGCCTACCAATTGCGAGGCCGACGTTCGTTGGGGGTGCAGTTACGATAAGTCTATACGCAGCAGTTTTGATAGCAGTCTATATACGTAGCAGCGATGAATGTGAAGTAATCTAATCTGAAATTTAATGAAAAAATGAATGACTTTTGGACATGAAATATTAGTTCGATATTTGAAAAAAGTAAAGTAACGTAAAGTAACGTATTTGAAAAAACGTAAAGTAAGAGGTTTAAGATATTAGATTAATATCCTGTTTAAGATATTTTCATAGTCGCAGTGAGATTAATATTTCGCAGTTTTCGAGCGTTAATGAATCTGAATGCATAAATACATTGATTTTGTAAATGAGTGATAGCGGTATCACATGGCAGAAAACAACTGCAGTAGAAAATATGAATTAGTCATATTACAGTAATAAAAGCAAAATTGAAATAAAAAAGAAAAATACGAGTTTATAACTTCTTCAGAATGGTATTCCTAAATAACCTGCGCATTATTAACTAGCCCTAAGACAGAAGCAAGTGGATTGTAGCAATTACAAATTCATCCTTTTTTAAACGAATTTTTTCTCTGTTTTTGTTTCCTGTAATCCTGTCGAAATATTCCAAAACCGTTTCAGTCTGCGTCGAATGTCATTTGGCGTTCTGCTCCCCACGCATGTTTCAAAAAGTGTTCCTAATATAGCTGGCCTTCGACATTTGACTGGCAATTGCTACTTCCCGGTACGATCTTCAAAGTCTCCTACAAATTTTGCTGCCATTTTTAAACGTTCTCACCCAGCATTCTACTCGGAACTCTTATCATATATCCGTACGTTGAGTACCGGGTGTCTAATGGAAGTGTAATGTAGTGGTTCCGAGCCGGAATTGGGGCGTAGGGGTTTGAGGCAGGTGCACAAAGTACTCGAACACCAAGTCTGTGAGGTTCGAATCCCACGTAAGGTATGGATGTTTATTTATTTATTTATTTAGTCAAAAAACAGTAAAAACTGTATATGACGTGTGGGGAAAGAAATTTATCTGCGCACATTTTCTTGAGGGCCAGAATTTTATTTAAAAAAAAACGAAAAAATTAATTTAGAAAATAATTATTTTAGAAAAATAAAGATATTTGAAAAATGTTTTTTCCCGAGTTATAGAAAATCAATTTCAACTGTAAATGAACTACAAGCAAAAGGAGTGCTCAACAAAACGTGCGCACAGTGAAGCTACATTTACATTTACATTTAGTATTATGTTTTCGGTTGCGTTTGTGGCATAAGGTACAGTACCTCACTATCATCTCTATTTTCTAATAATCCTGTCATAATCCCTTGCTATCATCGGTAATTGTGTATCGTTGTCATTGTGTGGAGATTTTTGCGTGTGATTTAGGAACTGGCTCGCTACAACCAAGGATAATGATTTTATTTATATATTTAACGACCAAAAAGAGAGAAAAGCTGTGTAACGTACTATGGGGAGAAACACTATTGCTGCAGCACCCAAAAAGTGCCCATGGGCCACCTCTGGCGTATTTGTAATGGTGCAGAGCCCGGTAGGTTCCTCAGGCGCCTGCAGATGGCAGCCGGACAGGGGGTCGGGCAAAACCAAAAGGGAGCCTCGATTGGAAAGAAAAGGGTTCGTTTCGAGAATATTTTCTTTCTACAACGCCCGCAAAAACAAAGAGCAATATCCAAGTTTTGTGAGCGTATTTCACCTAATCGGACGACCATTTGTGGCGAGGTTTTCCTCAAAGTCATAATTCAGGGTGTTGAAATAAGCAAATAATGTGTTGCTGAAAGTTGCTATTGATGATTTTGAAAACGAGTTACTATATTTGCTTTTTAATCCGAGAATGGATTTCACGTAAGAAGTATATGTGAGTTCCTTAAAACATTGACAATTTTCGTTAAATATATAAACTAAATACACATTTTTCAAATTGAATGAGTGTTTCTGTGCGTTGCAAAATATTAAATTAAAGGTTTCTTCTTGAAAATTAAAATAATAGAACCTTCAAATACCAAAGTATATGCATTTGATTAAATAGTGCATTAATTGATTCAGATTCTGTTAAAGTCTATGCCAGGACATATTATCAAAATATGCATACTCGATAATGTGGATCATGCACTTTGCAAGGACGCAAAAAAATAAAAATGTTTAATGTAGTACAAACGCATGAGAAAAACTATACAATTTCAAAGAAAGAGATAAGACTAAAACGTTAAATATCAGTGATGGCTAGATATGGTCATCTTATTTGATATCAAAGTTATCAGAGCCTCAGTGAAAATGACAACTACAAAGTACAAATCCAATTTGGAGGATGCTCTGACATGAGTTAAGTATAAATGCTAGAAGTTATTGCGTTTGATATCTCTACTGGCTAATATATTACTGATCAATAGAATAAACCTAAATTCACTTCGCCACTCCAGTACATAAAAGTTTTTGAATACTTCTCTACCTCCGTCAAAAAGTGTAAACGCATAAGAGATATTACATCATGTTTTTCAATGAAAATTACAATCATGCACTTGTAATCCTGATGAAGTCTCTGACGTCTATATATCATTTGTTTTAATCCTCGTATTGATATATCTGCGAAACAAGCAATTAAAATATAAGTTATATTTCATGAAAATGTAGCCTAATATTCTGAATGGGATCCGGATGCAACAGCAAATGTAGCTCAAGGGCCACAAGTCTTCAACCGGGAGGCTCGGGTCCCATAAGTGGCTGATTGTTTACGCCAACTAAGTTAATGGGTCGAACGAAGCTATTTCCTGGCTCAGAATTCAAGAGACAATTGCTCTGATCGGTCGTTTCCGAGGTGAATATGAATTGCGAAAAAAATGGAGAAGGCCCTTAAGCGAGGGACTAAGCACCGCACAAAATATATTCTTCCAATCTTTTACCCATAACCATTCAGAGAGCCGGACGATGGATGGATGTGGATGTGATTGATGTCTCATTCTCCATCATCTATAACAGCTGAACACAACTTGCGGCCCCGGAACCGGATGCAACCCACCGACGTAATTTTTGCGGCCTGCATGCAGAATGATTTTTAAAACGCCTTTAGAAATTTCCACCTGGCCTTTTGACTATCATATTTCTTCAAAGAAAAACTTGAGAACATCTGTGAATGAATCGTTGAGTAAAGACAGTGAAGTGTCAATTGATGAGGGCCTACTGGCGCCCAGGCTCTGCAATCACGATGTTCAATCGTGGGAAACGGTAGCAGCAATCTGATTTGGCCGTATATCAGGCCTGACCGGCAATAGCCCACCATTCAGACGACGTCTCTGGACGAGGATTCTTGGGTGGAGGGCGAGTTTAGGAACGTTTTGTTGGGTAGTAATAGTGTGATAGCGTTCGTGACAGTACACTGATTGAATACGGCATGTAGGAAAAAGACGAAGGTTACTGAGCAGCGTTCGCGGCTTTCGGTTAGAAAGAAATGAGAGAGAATTTATTTTTCTTCAAGACGTGGTAAAAGTTTCAACTCAAACTGCGTACAATGACGTTGGTTGTATTTTTTTCTAATTTTTGCGATGTAATGAATCATAATATCGCTATTTTGTGGACACCAAGTATAATGTTTGTACATTTTCAGCCTTCAGATTTCGAAGTTTTGTAACCTTGGCTAGAAAGAACAATTTTTCCGAACGGGTTTCTATGGACTATGGTGACCTTGGAACCATGGAAGATCCATGACAAAATTAAAAACTAATTTGGAAGTAATAAAACCGACATCAGGACGTCGAGAAAAATTGTGATAAAGAGTCCATTTTTGTATTCTGAAGTTAAAAATAAAAGGAAAAATTGGTAATCAATCTTACGTCCGGAGAAAAAAATATAAGCCTTAATTTTACTCAGGATGTAAATATTACTAGTAAAATATCTTGAAATTAGGACATTGTGGAGGTTTCTGCTTGATGGGTTAATCTTTCACCCTCGGAATGACACATTCTCATTGATCTGGAAAAACTATTCCTCTAATGTACGAGATAGAAAAAGGCAGAATAAGTGCAGCTGCCATAAAAAACATGAAGAATAGCTTATAACTACAGGGAATCACTGGATTTAGAAGGGAAAATTTTTTAATTTTTGTTTTTTTTTTTTTTTTTTTTGGCTTTTTTTTTAAATTTTTTCCGCAGCACTGATGAGCACAACTCTGTTAAGCCAAAGGACTATGGAGAATGGAGAAGAGAGAGACGAGAGAAGAGACATATCTACAAAGCGATACAGCGAGAAAGAGTTGCGGTACACAGAAGGTAGACGAAACTGCTAGGAAACGAAGCAGCAGCACATATCCTGCGCGGCTTGCGCGCTCTGCGTGAAACGCAAAGTAAGAAGGCGCAAGGGGTGGCCCAGAGAGCGCCGCCGGCGAGAAGACCTTGGCGGCTCTGCCACAGCGGCGGGGGAACGCGGAAAGGGAGTGGCGACGGTGGGGAGAGAGAGAAAAATAAACGCGGCGTGGGAAGGCGTGAGAAAGGCAGAAAGAGGGTGGAGAATTAGGAGTCGAGAAAGAACAAGCATGGAAAAACAAAGGAGAATACAGATTAAGAGAAGAGTGAGTTGTAGATAGAAGGACATGGGGGAAAAACAAGGAGGACATGGAAAAGGGGGTACGAGAGCATATGAATCTTTCTTCCTTAAGTGAACAGTGAGACAGGACAGGATAGTGAAGAGAAAGGGAGGATTAGAAAGGGCGCACTGTTGGAAATATTGACAGAAGTCGAAAATAAATGGAGAGAGGACGCTTCTGAGCGCTGTGAAGGAGAAGACAGCAGAGAAAAAGCAATGGATAATGGAAAGAAATGCAAGAAGAGCGGAAAAGCAGAGATCGCAAAGGGGAATGGCGACGGGAGGAAGGATGTGAGTAGTGGGGAAAAGCAAGCGAGGCCAGGTAAGGGGGAAAGAAAAAAGGCAATTGGCCAGGGAGATCGGGATGTAAGTCAGAAATGAGAAGAGAGCGAGGGGAAAGAGACGGGCATTAGAGGAGAGGAATGGAGGGCGAAGACGGAGGGAGGACGAAGAGGAGGGGAGGGCGAAGAGGATGGGAGGGCGAAGAGGATGGGAGTGAAGGGGATGGGAGGGGCGAAGAGGACGGGAGGGAAAAGTGGATGGGAGGGCGAAGAGGGACGGAATTCAAATAGGAAGGGCGGTGGGAGGGAGGGCAAGGAGGGAGAGAGGGCGAAGCGGGCGGGCGGCGGGAGCGTGGCGGATGAATGCGTGGGTAGGTGGCTGAAGAAGCAGAAGGAAAAAGCAATGAGACGGGGGAAGGGAGGGAGAGTGTAGGGCGGGTGGCGGGCGGGAGAAGAGGAAGGGGAGTGGGGAGGACGGAGCCCCCTCGGCCCGCATCGCCGTCTGCCGCTGCGCGCGCTGCCATACTCCGCAAGGGACCTTCCACTTGAATTGCGCCGCCCACTCGGCGCTGATTCCAAAAGGAATCGGCGAAGTAAAGTGGGTCAAAAGGGAAGGTCAATACAGATGAGTAATCAAAGACGATAATAACGCCAAAGTCAACAGTCGTCCGACACCAAAGGAAATCAGGGTATCTTGCACATGTTTAAATTCTGACGTTCCGAGACGAGAAGGAGAAAGAGATGACGCTCACAAACGATATTAGCATGGTCGAAAGGAGCTTTTAAAAGTCTTCAACAATCGAAAACGATTATATACATAAGCAGAGTTTTTGTGACGCGAAGAATGCTAATAATTTCTTAATAATAAACACCTGTATTCGATGATATGATTTATTCTAAGGTAAGCATTTATGATTTCATCATCCCATCAAATAAACTGGTCAATTTACCTCAATTCAAGACGTGCGAGGATCTCGAAACTAATGGATGGAGCCGAGTGTGCTCAAGTGTGCTCAGCGGCGCGAGACTGGGCCGAACGGCGGGCCCTGGCTGAGGGAACCAAGGACGGTAATCAGAGGGCGGGACCAGGAGGCAGCAGCGGGGTTTCGGCGGGGCGGAACACGGAGGTGGGCGGTGGGATTCGCAGGGCGTCGCCAAAAGCGCCCTTCATACGCGTCAAGCAGCGAGCAGAAAGCCGAACTTTCTTCTTACAGCGCAAGCCCCCCCGCCCCTTCCTCCCGTTTACTCCACCGTCTCGCGGAACAGCCCATCCGGCTCGCGGCCGCGGGAGCGGGCTTTGGCTCGCACGGAGGCTGCGGGCCGCGCGCGTGAGGGGACGACGGCGGCGGCGCGGCAGCGGGCGCGTGCGAGGGGTGTGCGAGGGGGCGGGGCGTGCTTCACGCAGCCGCGGCAACAGCGTCGGCGGTGGCGTGTGGCAAGTAGCGGTGGCAGTGGCAATGGCGGTAGCGGTGGCGGCAGCGGCGCCGGGTCGATAGCAAAGCGAGCGGCGCGCGGCCCGGGCGGGGCGGAGCGGGCAGGGGGGGCGACGCGGGGCGAGGCGGGGCGGGGCCGGAGGGTGCGGGGTGTGGGGAGCGACGGGAATGCGAGCGGGATCCCGACCGCGCGGCTGAGCTCGCGAGCGGCCTCGCGGAGCGCGGACCACGCGGCGACGGCGTGGGGAGCTTTGGGGAGCGAGGCCGGAGCTCGGAGGCTGGGCCTCGGGGGCCGCTCCTGCTGCCACCGCCGCCGCAGAGCGTGATGTGTCCTCTACTCTACTGCCGGCGGCTCGTTTCCACCTTCCGCCGCCTCCGGCTCCCGCCGCGCCGCGTGGCCTCGTGCAACAGCCGTCGGAGCGTGCAAATCCTCTCGGCGCCGCCGGCCGGGAGGAGGGCGGGGAGGCGAAGAAAAATCCGCTCCGCCGATAGCCAAGTGATTTGCGTCCTGTGTAGACGCCGCGCTCCATTGCTTGTGTGAGGCGGACGAGGCACAAGGGAGGGGGGCGCTTTTCAAAGGTGCTGTTCGCGAGGCCGCGAGGGCCAGGTGTGTGCCGAGGGCGGGGCGATGGGCGGGGAAAAAAGGGCGGGACGAGAGCGGAGCGAAGGGCAGGCAGAAAACAGGGTGAAGGGTGGGGATCAGAACGGGGCGGGGCGAAGGATGAGGCGAAGGGAGTGACGATCGTCGGGGCGAAGGGCGGAATAAAGGATGGGACGAAGGGTGTGACGGAGGCACGAGCGAAGACCGGGGCGAAGTGCGTGACGAAGGGAGGGGCGAAAGATGAGACGAAGAGTAGAACCAAAAGTGGAACGAAGGGTACGTAGAAGGGTGGGGCAAAGGGTGTGGTGAAGGGCGGGGCAAAAGGTGGGGCAATGGGTGGGGGAAGGGCGGGGCAAAAGGTGGCACAATGGATGGGGAAATGGGCGGAGGAAAGGGAAGGGTGAAGGATGGGGGAAAGGGTGGAGCGAAGGGCGCGGAGAAGGGTAGGAAGCAGGCCGCGAAGAATGGCGGAAAATATTCCACCCGACATCCGTCATGGAAGAAACGCGGGAAAACGCGGAAGGATAGGCAGGAACGATCAGATGGGAGCCGACGTTGAGAAAGACAAGAAGATGCGGGTATGGGCAGGCAAGATCTATTAAGGACAGTTTACGGGGGATAGTGATAGGTAAAATGGGTAGAGGTGGGCAGATGTCGGTGCTGGATGGGGCAGGATTGGATGATGATTTTGATTTTGACTTGATTTATTAATCGTCAAGCTGTCAAGAAATCTATTTATACGATTGGGGGGAAGTATACTCTGCTAGATTTTTTTTGACAACCAGAAACATACTCTACCCTTTCTTTTACTATACATTTTGAATGACAGATAAAGGTACTTTCAAATCATATTTACAAACATTTGAAAACTAGACAGGCTTTCTCCCCAGTAACAGAAATCGTATTTCTAGGAACTAGCAGAAAGAGCAGGTACGAAGGAGGGCGCTTCAAGGCTGAGAGCGGATTACGGACAGGCGGTGGACAAAGAAGCGGGTGGACAGCAACGGTGCAGAAGCCGAGGGGGCAGGGATCTGAGAAACGTAGGACGATGGAGCGCGTTGGGGCGGAGAGATTTGGAGTGGAGAGTCAAGGCGCTGAGCGGCTGGGCTCTCCAGGCAGCAGGCGCCAACGATGAAAACGGGAGGGAATGGCTGTGGCGGTGAGGTGCGGGAAGAGGCGGAGTGGGAAGCACCGGGGCAAGAAGGAATGAGGCAGGAAGAGGCGGGGTGGGAAGCTAGGGACGCAAAGCAGCGAGGGAAGACGAGGTGGGGAGGGAAGCGGCGGGGATAGAAATGGCAGGGAGGGAAGTGGCACTGAAAAAAGTGGCGGGATGGGAAGCAGGGAGGGAAAACACGACGGAGGGAAGCGGTGAGGGGGGGAAGTAATGAGAGGGGAAGCGGTGAGGGGGAAACGGCGGGGAGGGAAGCGGCGGGGAAGCAGATAGCAGAGAGGGTAGCGGGAGAGACGGAAGCTGCAGGAACGGAAGCAGCGGGGACGGAAGCGGCGAGGCGAAACGTGTCGAGGCGGGAAGCGATGATGTGGTAAGCGGCTGGGCGAGGAGCGGCTGGGCGGGGAGATCTAGACAGAGTGAGGCGGGACGTGGCGTGGCAGGGAGAGGCGGAGTGGGAGAGGCGGGGTGAGAGTGCGGTGGGGAGAGGCGGGAAGGGATGGGAGGGGAGGTGCGGGAAATGATAGGTGGGAAGAGACAGGCAGAGGCAGGCCGCCGGAGGGGCGGAGATCCCCGCAGAAGACGCGACGCGCTGTTTTCATCTCTTGTACGTGCTCCGAGAGCGCCCGCGCGGCGCGGAACTCTCGAGCGCTCAGCGCCAGAAATCGAGGCCCCAGCGGCGCTCAAGCATCAGGAGCGCAATTGCCGTTTCCCGGAACAGGCGAGTGGAATATGGACGCGAGACACACGAACAGCCCCGGTGAGGCAATTGGCGGAGAATTAGCAATGTGATAGGACTGTCCGTTGCCATTTGGCAGTCGACATGGCCATTCCACTTTCGCTTTTTCGTGATTGACAATGCAACTGTGAGTCAAATTGCCATATTACGGTTAATTAAAGGTGTAGCGTGGAGAAAAATCGCGCGCCTGAGAGCAAAGTGGCGGTGAGAAGAATTGTTCATGAGATGTATCAATATTCCTGAGTGCCGGGGTGTCCCGAGGTATGTCATCAGGTAATGAATCGGTCTTCAGACACTTGAGAGAATATACGAGTTTATCCAAATTTAAGTAATATTTTACAATACTGGTGGAATGCTGCTGCAAAAATACTGCTCAAAACTCTTTTTCAAAATGGAACACTCGCTCAAGAACATAAATAAAGTACTATCGTAAGGTGTACAATAAATTAAATATTATAACAAACACAATCTTGACGAATACTCAAATATCATTCTATAGTATGTGCAATTCGTCTTTAATACCATGAATATCAAAAATATGTTGCTAACCCATAATGCAACACGTGAATAATAAATATTTAATGGCGGGCGATATCTTCCTTCGAGCATTGTTTTCATACGACTTTAGCTGTGTTGTGAGGATGCGACATCGCCAACAAAACACCAATGTTTCTAAACATCGATGCTCAATATTAAAGCATCGATGCTGATAAAACATCGAACCAAAACCATTGAGACTATTAAATATCAATGTTTTTAAAGCTGAATTAGTAACCAGTGAAGTTCACGGAAGGTGGAAATTCAATTTGAAAGTTGTATTGTTTATTACTATTTAATTGAGATATCTGGTGAAATCTGGTGCTTTCCCTGCAGGGCGGCTCTGGGGTAGACTCACCCTCCTTTCCGAGTACCGGGATCTTTCCTGGGGGTAAAGGCGGCCGGAGCGTTGGGCTCGCCACACAACCTCCTCCTCGTTCCGACGGCGACGAAAAGGTGGAGCCCTACCTTCACCTCTCCTTAGGGCCACATCGGCCTGTGAGCAATGCACAGGGGATACCTACATTTTTTATTTAATTGAGATTTAACTCACAAAACAAAGTCAAAAAATCACCAGGAAAGTTAACAAATCTTGAACTATCTGATTCGATTATGAAAACTCTATATCATTTTTACCCTTAGTCACTTTGGGCTGAAGAATATTCGAAATTTGGTTATCTGAAAATTATTACAGAATTTTCTTTTGATGGACCTTTTTAACTTAAAAAAATATCGATCACGTAAAAGTATCGAACACGACATCGATGTTAAATACTTCAATTATTTTATAAAAACATCGATGTTTTGAAACATCGACATCGATGTCACATCCCTAGTTGTAAGTACTGACGCTCCGAGTACGAGAATTCAGTCAGTCCACACAGAATGAGAATCGTTTTCAATTCGCTGGACAATGGCGCCCAGACTTCATTCTATTGCCTTGTTTTGGTGGAGCTGGAATAGGTTTTGAAATCATGTAATATTTTAATGCATGTGCTAATGTTTATGACGGATGTGAGGGTTCAGTCTTAAATCTGCATTACCTGTAATCTTGATCGCTGTAATTCACCTTCACAATCTGCTGTGTTCGGAATGAAGTATGTGGTTCGTGCATTATTGCATGATCTCATTCTGAAATTCAATGCTGAAATTGCTACTTGCTTATTTTTTTCATTTCTGAGATCTACGATTTTAAATGTAATTTGATTGTGCAATCATTATGATGACTGCCACATGGAATGTTTGCAAGTTACTTTCAGTACTATTGTCAATATTCATATTGCGCATTTCTTGCCAGTTAATTATAGTGCTACGTGACAATTTCATTACAATTTAGGTAAGTTAATGGTGCAATATTATATGCTGTATGACACCTTTCTAAGAGCGCTATGCAATTATACTTGGGACTTCGGCCTTATTCGAATCTTGTTCACACTGTATTTAAAGACACTCGTGTAGTTCGATTGTCAATTCCACTTTACTACAATTCTTAAGTTTCAATTTTTTTAAAGTTCGAAATTCGTTCTGATTTTCATTTTTTAACTGTGCCATATGCTTAGTAAGCGAACTTGTAATAATTATAATTTTTATTCTGTTCTGATAACATTCAAAGACTTACTATATTTTTATCACTTTCCTACATCATCTAATTATGCTCTTTTACATTTCATGACATTAATCAAATTATTTGAACTTTAATTCCAAGTCAACTATTTATGCATCCGTTGTATAATCTCATTATTTATATTACACTACTTAAAACAATTAATAGTGTCATATTTTGAGTTCTGTAAAAGACCTGTCGTTGATTGCACGTTAACAATATATATATATATATATATATATATATATATATATATATATATATTCACTTCAATCATTCAATATATCTATTCACCGAATAGATTGTTTTGCGTCAGCAGATTATTAAAATATTATTTGAATTTCCTTTCATTGTAATTTCAATTCACATAACAGCTTACACTTGAAGAGTGTAAGTCGTAAAATATTTTCAGTTCATTGATTTATTATGTTCCTCTTTTTTGCGTCTCTTCTTCATTATAATTCATAATTCATAATAATTAATAATTCTTTCAATAATAATTCAATTCAATAATAATTAATTCAATTCAATTCAATTTCATTTTCATTAAATTCAATAATGACTAATAATTCATAATTCATAATTGCGTCTCTTCTTCATTCCAAAATGTTAATTGATTCTTAATAAGCCCATTTATTGTTGTGATTGTCATTGATTTATTAGTTTCAATGAATGCTACTTCATTTCTTACTAGAGTACATTTCATTGGAAGCATGGCTGCAGCAAGATGGTAAATACCTGTAAAACAGTCCTCCATAGGATTTCTCTGAATTTGCCGCAGTGTAATGTCTACTACATCTTCCGACCTCAAAATTATTGAGTCATTGTGATCCATTTTAGAGACAAAGCTAAAATGCAGGATTTCTTCCTCCTTCTTTGCCTTCTTTTCAGAAACTGCGGGCAATGTCAATGAGGAAGAATAATACAAAATTCCACTGAGGCTTTTGTATGAATCCACGTTCGACGTTTATATCAACACACACCATAAAGCTGTATTAAAGAGAGGTCTAAAACCATTAATACAAACATAGGTAACAAGTTCAAGAATATTCATAGTTTTGTTCACCCTTTGCAAAATCTTTATCATCAGTTTTTGCAACGTTATTTTTTTGAGAATTTTCTAAAATAAAGAGTTCACCGAAAATGATACCTCAGTCATCATTTAAGCAAACATTGCTCTATACGAGAAAACATGTAATCCAAATATGTTGAGCCATTTTTGATAACATTTTTAAAATATTGAGGTCTTGTGTGACGTACTTTCAAATGAAAATATGCGCTTGAAAATTCGCAAGACCTCAACTTTTGCCAGATCGATCAGGAAAGTTATGTTTTGGAGAATAATCGTCTGTACTTTTTTGGTGCTACAGGCGAACGGACGGACAGACAAGCGTTTACCTGTAAATCAAATGTTCGGCATCAAGGCCCAAAAAACCTGGATTCTGACTACACAGCATATTAGAGGAAGTAATTTAAAATATATTAGAGGAAGGGGTATAATTTGTTCCCTTTTTCGATATCAGGATCCCTAATACGAAGCACACTGTTAAAAAATCGCCAATTCCCGCTGGAGCATTACAATACTTTCTCTTCACTACTTAAGTGTGTAGTAGGTGAGAATGTAAACATGACCAAAAAGTTATATTTTGACCATGCACGAATATTATAGGATCAAGGTGCAAAAGTGCGATTGTTGGCCGTGTGTAGCAAATAAGAATAGCTTAGACGTGGGTCTTAGAAGATGGCAGAAATGTGGACAATATTGCTAGACGCCTAGAGAGAAAGTAGAAGAAGCAGAAGCAGTACAAGAAGCAGAAGAAGTGCAATCTGTTACGTAAAATCCGATTGATGAAAAGAGCTTTCCAAGACAGATCTGAAATAATTGACATAAACTGCAATTTAATTATTATCTTTACAAATAGTACGGTACGAGAAAGTTTTTTCCATGCTGTAGCACCACTATTTTAGACTTTTAATCTATTAAAAAGGAAAATTAAAATTGAAACAATTTTAAGAAACGATTTCCTTTAATAATTTAACGGTCTTCTGAAGAAGAGCGAAGTGCAGTAGGGAATGGCGATACGGTGGAGCGTTGCGGGGCGTTTGGAGGGCAGGGGCAGAGACCAGGTTCCGGCATGGGAGGGGGGGGGAAGAGGGCAACGGAGCTCGGTAAATATCAGAAGTGAGTGAGGCGGCGTGGGGCTGTGATGGAGCAAGACTGGGAACAGAGGGGTTGCGACGGGTAAGTAGCGACGCACGACGGAGTGACAGGATGAGAAGTGGCGGAGCGTGCTGAGGTGTGGTGTGATGTGGTGTGGAGTTGAGAGGTGGAGGAGAGCGTGGTGAGATGTGGGGTGGGTAAGAGCGAAGCATGACCAGACATGGGATGGGGTGGAGTGGATAGATGTGAAGTGGCGGGTCGGAGCGTGACGGGAGTAGAGAGTCGGAGCGTGGTGTGGAGCAGAGA
>JAHLJT010008446.1:258719967-258827263 GCA_031308135.1 Acheta domesticus | reverse complement strand
GGATTTTAGTGGCCTTGAGGGGCAAAGTTAGAAAAATCGCAGTATAGTGTCCAAAATTGCGCTACCGCCGGGACCTCCCGGTCAGAGTCGCTCAAGAGAGTTGTTGCTGTTTTTGTTGGATCGCGAGTTGGCGAGTTGTGGTCAGTCGAGAGGTAAATACTTGTGTTTGTGAAACTTTAAACGCCATTGTATTTTTTTCTACATATTTTCAATTTTTATTACAGATTGATGACATGCACAATATACATTTTTTTATATATTAAATTCCGTTCCCTATGCGTAAACTGAGTATTGCATATGCGAGTTTGCTAGTCCGCAACTGAAATTTGATAGACAAGGTGGTCCCAGGTTAGAGTTCTGTCAGAGGAGGATCGGACATAACAACTCTCTGGATGACAATTTTATACGGCAGCTGCTCTGATTGGTCTTTTGCCTGGTTTTCTTTAAGCAAGCATGAAGATGCTGAAAGTACATTATACAACGGGACGCGGAACACGTGTAGTCCTTCCTTACCAACTCTGCCTTTACTCGGGACACCGTGAAGCGGTAGCTTTCCATTGCTGAAACCACCGCAATCCAATTCCGAGTGGAATTTGTAGTAGACAAGGCGGATTCGGAGCAGTTTTCCTAGGGGTTCTTGCGTTTTCCTCGCCTCCCATTTAATCAGTGCTCTATAATTCGTCATTTCATCATCATTGACTCTTTGAAATATTCTCATTCATCGCCGGGTAGGCCGAAAGGCGTTGATACAGGAATCAGAATATAGGATAGAAACGTTGCTATTGCGGTTCATCGCTATTGCAAATACTCCGATAAATCCCCAAATAAAGTCCAAGAATAAAATTAATTCTGCTCCTACCTCCATCCCATTTCATCCCACCTCATGAATTCCGATCTCTGTGGATATCATAAATATCCACTCTAGAGTAAGCGCTGAATGTGGTATATCTTTATTCAAATAAATTATTAGACCGTCTCTTACTTATGTTTCTCCCTGTCTGGGGTGGGGACGCCAAAAGTAACGTAGAGGAAATCCAAATAGTTAAAAGAAATGTTTAAGACCCATAATTAAAGCACCATGGTACGTGTCATATAGGCCAATTAAAAATAAACTGAAAATAAAAAATGAATACTTTTATCAGAAGACTATCTGTAAAATAGTTTGAGGTCTTACGAAAAGCGGCTTGTGTTAAAAACTTAAATCCAAGACGTTCAACAGAGGCCATTAAAATTATTTCAAGGTACCACAGGGATAAAATACATCCATCATAGATAAACGCTTCAATAAGATTACAAATTGAATATAAAGAATGGTTCAACACGCAAACATAGCATTAAGCAATAGAATATTAAAAAAATTTAAAAAATTAAGGCAAACCAAACAAAGTAAGAGGGAGCTTCGAATAAATGAACTCCCCGCCTGCCTTTGCCCTAACCCAGCTAAGATAATATTACAAGCAAATATCTGTTAAATCAATGGATTGAACAGATAGAAAATAAAGATGTTAAAAAAATCTCTGTAGATTAACTGATTTTATTTCATCTTATTGCTCTCATGTAACCTGCCATCCTCTTCACCCCATCCACTACGAAATCTAGCAACGCCACAAGAATGTGGCTGTCGAGCCAAGGCTCGATTGCGGTCTAGCGCCGAAGGATGAACACGCAACAACAATACATGTGCCTTCGCTAGGACAGCGGATTCGAACTCCGTTCAAAGAGTTAACGTCTTGTGCTTGGGATTATGACGTGGAAAGTAAAGGAAACCCCGCGAACATAGAACCATCTAAACCGTTATTCCATCATAACTGCTAAGAACATCATATATCAATTATGTGTGTATTGTACGAGAGGAGTTCCCAGGAGTGCCACGGCATTTAACACGAAATCCGCTAGATGGCAACCCAGTTTGATATTTTTACTCGACTCAACGTCACTAGCGAAAAGTCCTCGATCGAGAAAACCGACCGTTCGACGCTGGGTACTTGAGACTCCGCCGTAATTATTTCAAGTGTAAAATACAAAATTTAAGGACTGCCCAGAAAAGGGTGTAACACAAAACTGTACGTAAGACGAATAAAGGATACATATAGATTCTCTGCATCGTGGCGCATTCCTTTTTAGGTAATGCAATAATTCGGTAGTTATCAATAATTTGATATCGCATTGTGTGAAAATAGAAAATGACTTCAAACAGGGTGGCCGGTTGAGCATGTAAAGGACTCTAATTTGGCATGCTAAAATACATTCATAAAGACTGTAGGCATAAAATATACATATCTGTACAGACCTGAAAAGAAAATTCCTCAAAGATCGTGGTGAAGAACATATCACAAGAAAAGATTCTTTGAAATGTGCAAAAAATCCCTTCTACAGAGGTATGCAGATTACGGGTGTAACAGCGCTAACCAAAAGCGCAGAGATGCGTAAAGATGGAATAGCATTTTACTAATACTTCATAATTTAATTTGCAAGGCATTACAAGCTCAAGTAGATATAAAGATTGCAAGGTTATAATCTAGCAATACTGTCAGTTTCATCTAAATTTGTAAATTTTACTTTTCCCTATATCATAGTACTAGAAGAAAACGTATTGGATTCTTAAAAGTACGCTTTTACATTGTCAGACCTAAAGTTCCTGTTGAAAATTCTTATAAGCTGTAACGTCGCACACATCAGGGTTAAGTTCTACGAGAGCTGTTTCAAAGATTGTTCCGATTGGCGCTGGTGGCGAAGAGATACAGGGATCAATACTTTTTTTGTAAGGGACACTGTACGTAAAGGCATGCAAGTAAGTAAGCGTTTAATTTAAAATTTTGTTTATTTGTGTTCATCTTAATTGATTTTGGAAGAAGTATCATTTCATTATTTTAGATATTAGATGTAAATGATTTAATTTTTTAGACAAATATTATGCATTCGTTTTCCCACTGGAACTCGAATATAAGCTAATAATAAAGACCCATGAGTAAATAGACATTCAATAATTAATAGTCTTTTAATAAAGTTATATTTTCACTTACGGCTACGGAATCATTGCTGTATTTTATAAAATATACAAACATATACGATTTCAACTGTAAAATTGTGGTTGTCAGTTTCATCCTTATTCTGGGGAGCCATTCAAATAAAAGAAGCCGCGAATTTGCAGCCACTAATCAAAGAGGAAAAAATATGTGAAAAAGTGAGAATGACAAGTGTAGTTAACTTTAGGCTAGCGGAAATAACGAGAACATTTATATTTATGCTGCAAACTTAGCAAGTGAACGATACTGAAATGCAGCTGAGAAATCTTATTTTCAGGGGCTACGTGATTCGGAAACAATTAGTGGCATTCTTCTCCCCAACAGTTTCGAAAAGAAATTTGTAATTTTATTATTTTTATTTTCACACAGAATGAGTGCGTTTATGGGGCAAATAAAACTATGATCAATGAAATGGTAGCTTGAAAGGTTCCTTATGTTTCTTGCTTACGTAGTTCTGACATGTCACCTAGTCCTCCCTTCAGTGGCAACGCGAAGTCGGCGACACGATCATTGCTCTGACCTGAGAATCAGACCACTATGAGCGCCGGACGCTGGAACTTTCGGCGCTGAAGGACGAAGCGCTCAAGCGAGTACGAGTGAGCAAATGGAAAGCTTTGCAGCACTCTATTGTACGCCAAACTTTTTGTAGAGATTTGACACCCTCAAAAGAAGTACTTCCTTCAATCCAAGAAAAAGTCCAGCATTCGCGTCACAGATATTTGAGAGGTACATTCGACAGAGTAAATTACTCCGAGTGGACATCTGCTATAGTGTGCAACAGTACGATGCGAATGAGAGGGAGTTGGCAAAGGCGAGTGATGAAGACAAGTCAATGAGAGGGCTAGGAAGCGCGCTATTATGTGTCAGTGTGAGATATACTGACAATGAGTGCGAGTATAAACGTCGAGTAGACAAAGGAAAAAGATAAGAGAGACAAAGAAAGACAGACAGGGCCGTAATAACACTGCGGCCATTCTCTGCTGCCCGCTCTGCTCGCATGACATCTTATGAGGGTTTGTTTGTGTTCTGTCGGGCGAACTTAGTTCGTTGTTCTGACAGAGCGTCACGTCTCGTTGCGTTAACGATATAATTATTATCAGAGACGTCCTAATCAATCCGCTTTGCTAGAGTATGAACATTTCAGGAGCACAGTAATATTAAGGACATTGAAATAAAATACATTAGTAAAAATTTCAATAATAATGTTAAAAACTTAATTAACGATTTTGAATTTCAAAAATGTTTTTGAGCCAAGCAGATAATTATTTACAATTTTATGATATACGTACAATTGAAAAGCATTTTTTATTTATTTCTATTCAATCGTTCGAAAGATCCTTACATAGAATTGAGAATTTCATTACATTACTGGAGTGTAAATTTCCTAAAATGATTTCGAGTGACTTCCTTGGCAAGTACATACCATATTTCAAATTTAATTCTATTTGCGTTTGATTTAAAATTAGGGAAAGGAGAATAGGTAGATTCTTTGGAATTTGAGAGTTTTTTGGTGTTTTTATTTTACAGATTTTTGAAGTTTATAAGGTAATCTTGATTTAATTCTGATTGATGAATTGACATGATAAATTTAGAAAAAATCCTCTAACACGTTGTGTAGCTAGAATCCATGTTTTGTGAGTCCTTGATAACGAAAATCGAATCACCGCAAAACGTATGTCTGTCCGTCTGTGAGCAACGCTATCAGTTAAACTGTTCAGCTGATTTTCTCCAAAATCGATATTTTCCAATCGATCTGACTGATGTCGCGGCCCCTTGAAATTGAACCGATTAATTTTGAGGGATACTTTAAATAAAGCCCCTGGGACAGTTTGCAAATTTAAAAAATGTGACTCCAACGTTCTTTATTAGATTTTGTTGTTTGGTAATGTAAACAACGTTTAAGAACATGGTGCAGGTCTCATGTTCGTTGAAAATTCAGATTTTTCGAAAATTGCAAAACTTCAAATTTTTTCGGAGTCTTTCTACAACTAAAATATTAAAAATAGATTTTTTTTCCTGAATAAAATCTGCTCCTCAAAGATAGATTTTCAAATACGGTCATATACAATTTTTCAATAATTTTATTATTTTCGCATAATTTTGCGGGAAAGTTCGGACGAGAAAGTACGTGCTATTTTGGCACCACTAGTTGGGGTATGGAATTGATTTTGCTGGGTGCAGTGTTTGTTCAAGCTGGCCACGCATATGACAATCTGGGTCGGATGATGCTTTTGTAAAGGAATAAGTTGGTTTAATTTAAAGATGATGAATTGAAGAGTGGAAATAGTTTGATAGCTTCTGCTGATGCTTTTTGTGCAACTGACTTAATGTGCTGATTCCGTGTTAGGCTGCGAGCACACAAGCGTAGCGTAACGGACGTTAGAATGCCCCCTTTTCACGGACGTCAGTACTCCGGGCTTACGTAGAGCACAACGGACGTTGCGGAGCGCGCTGAGCGTCATGCTCCCAACCCATTCGTATCTGTAGACACTGTAACGGATGCATTTTTAAATTCCGTTAAAATGCGCTTGTGTCTTCGGCCTTAGTCTGTCTGTACGCATACCAAGATATTTGATTGGCGTGGATATTGGAACTTTTAAGATATTTTTGTCACAGGTTGTGAATTTAGAGGTTTTTGGGGGCTGAAGGATTTTCTTTGCTTTTGAGGGATTTATCTATTGTCTCCATTTGTGAAATCAGCTAGTGACGATGTGAAGGTGAGACTCTATAATTAACTGGCAATAGAATACGAACAAAGATGCCAAGTTGCTGAAAGTTATAAAGAATGCCTTTGTGACAGATTCTGTCAAAATTGATAGCGTTGGGAAGCAAAGAATTGCTGGAGCACTAACACAAATTAACGGTAGTCGTTCATGATTGGTTGATTGATTATTTAGTGATTCCGTGCGCGACAACGGCTGTGTTCATTAGTCTCGTAGGTGTAGTGCATATTACATTCCTTAGTTTGCGGAGTTCCTCCACCCCTGGAACGTGAGATCTGGCGCTGAACTACACGTCGGCTTACGGTGTTCCCTCCTGGTGTCTCCGCTAGTGGGGCACCGCCCAGCCTGAGCAAGTTATACGCCTCCGATAGGTCGGGTGTTGCATTAAGTGATGAATTTCCGGGTTGTTTATAAAAAACGTGGAAAAATGAAGCGTTGTCAGACTCGCAAAACGGTTTTAGAATATCACAATATACGGATGCTGCCATATGTTTTCGTTTTTTAAAGATGTTGCTTCATCATTGGATGAAAATCAAGCATCTTTTGGAATATTTTTAGATCTTTCGAAAGCTTTTGACGGAACTGACAAAAACATGTTGCTCTTGTTGGAGAGGGTATGCGCGTGGTGGACTGTGAACTGGGTCTGTCATAGTTTCCACACCATTTCTCCAGCATCCAACAATAACTCAGCTTAACCTACCTTTTAACACGAAGGACCAATTATCCGATTAACGCCAGATAATACCCGTTTTCCAAATTTCGGTAGTTTTGAGATCGTTAACATTATTTTGGAAATCAAACACACTTGATCTCAATGTATATATAATTGAAATGTTGAATTAATATTACGTAAGACTGAAATAAATGTAGCTTTTCCTATTGAGAATTTAGTTAAAAGGTGTATATAAATGCTGTGAGCATGTTGTGATATTAATAAATCAGAATCAAAGAATTCCTATTAAGGAGCAAGCAGATTGGCATGAAATATAATCTCAGAGTTTACGAATGGGAACAAAAATCCCAGGAATAATGCACTTCTCTGAAGATCGTGTAGAATTATCACTGCCTAGTAGCGGGCGGAGCACGACCCCTCTCCTGTTCTGTGCGCTGTGCGATACTGGCATCGTAAATCGTCAGAAGACGAAGATGCAGAAGTATCACAACTTCCAGACTCAAATGTTGTATCAATACAAAAAATATACCGCAAATGCCACCAGTGATAGCGTTGCATTCCTGCATTGACACATGTTAAGAATTATACAATGAATCGTTGAAAGGGCATAAGTGGCTGATGCCAGAATGTTGAAGTTCTGCGACTGCTGTTACGTAGAATTGCAGCCACTAGCATATGCGACAGTCGTAGCGGAGCACTAATTTAATGCATTGCCCGTGAATTACTCACACGAGTGACACAGCGACAGTTTGCACATACTAACACATCAGCAGAGGAAGTTCACTATCGATCACAGTTTAGAAACATTATGCAAAATATTGATGTAAGTTTCACGATCAGGAAATTTAGTACAATATTGCATTCGCGAATAGCGCACGCAATTTAAGAACGAAAGTATAGAACACATTGGTAACATGTTTGATTTTTATGCCGGAAAGCACATTATTTAGTGAAAGTTCATGTGAAACACACAGTGAGTGAATGGGCAAGAATATTGCACTCGCGTTACGCTGATTAAATGAACACTAGCGGGTAAATAGTAGAAAATTAGAAAATTTTGCAGAGCGTGTCGCAGATACGTCTGCTCGTGGCGAGTACCATAGTAGCAACTGACTGACTTCGCGGCGAGGGCTCTGCATCAGTTCACGCAATCGGCGTTGCCGCCGCGGTGTCCTCTAGACCAATGAAAAGCGATGTTACAATTCTGATGTGTTTGGAAATAATGTAATTTTGACTTATAATTAAAGAATAGATTGTACGTCTGTACAATAACTTGTGTTAGAAATAATGATACGTATTGTATAGCTATTTTTTTAAGATAATTAAGTGGTGAAATAAATTCTTAGAAGATGCGTTGGCAACATTTCGTACAGAGGACTGTGAGCGCTTCCTAGAAGCGTGGCGATTGAAACTGGCGCAGCTGTGCCGAGTTAATTCGAAGAAAGAGATCAGATAACTTGAGATATCTGATCTTGACGTTCGGTGAGGATAGTTGGAGAGTTCTTCAGATGCAAAGAACGAATATGTACATTTATTTACAATAAAATGAAGTTGTATTGAACTTAATGTGCAGACATGAATAAAAGAATATAATTAGAATTATAAATTAAAAGGGTGCGAGTTCGAACATCTCTCAAAATTATCAAGAGGAATTCGTGGTATCGTTCTAGATTGGATAACCTCATGCTTTAAACATCAATCTCAAAGAGTAGAAATACTGTACTGGCACGAAAGAACATTATTTCTTAGCTTTCCAATTCTTTGACAATTGATCATGGGGTCCCGCAAGTTTCGATCTTAAGTCCCGTCCTCTTTCTGTTATACGTATACGATGTGCCCCCATCCATTACAAATGTTAAAACAGTTCTGTTTACTGATGACACACGTTTTTTGCAACAAAGAAACAATAGTACGATTCCAGAAGTTTCAAATTGGTTTCGTAATACCAAATTAATAGTTAACGAAAGAAAAACGGTTTCAATGCATTTTTGATTTCAAATCGGCAATTACATGCTCCATTGAAAATGAACAATTGTAAGTAGCTGATGTTAAGGTAACAAAGTTTCTGGGGCACTCAAACCTCAAATAGAGTGTACATATAACAGAATTAAACACTAAATGAACTTCATTATGTTACGCATTCAGAATTCTTAGCTCGTTGAGTGTTTTTTGCAAATGTACACTCCCGTCTGAGATACAGCATAATATTCTGGGGAAGCTCATCCTAAAGCACCCAGACTCTAGATTGTAGAAAAACGTGAAACCTTCGAGTCACTCTTCCTTGAGTTTGGAATCTTACGATTGGCTTTCTTATTTATTTACGAATCTGCAGTTTTGACTAAACGGTGGAAACATATTTATAATTACAACACACGTCGTAGAATTCGCATTCATCAGGTGTTAGTATCGACAGCTCACAACACGAAATCCACAAATTATAATACATATACGTTACTTTACAACGCATTGCCAGATTACATAAAATAATTAAAATCGGTACTCAAACGTAAGTTAAAAGTATACTCTTTTCAGCTGCTTAACATTTCTATATCATTAGAGACTACACTGATCATTAAAAAGAAAAGTAATGTTTATTTGAAGTGAGATATGATTCACTAGTTGATATTCGTATTGTATATTTTTTTAAAAAGATTTTATATGCCGGTAACAAAAATGCACTTCAGCTTACGGGTCTATGGCCCCTATCTTGATTAGATTTTTGACCCTAATCCATTGAGC
Source organism: Acheta domesticus (assembly GCA_031308135.1). Classification (NCBI taxonomy): domain Eukaryota; kingdom Metazoa; phylum Arthropoda; class Insecta; order Orthoptera; family Gryllidae; genus Acheta; species Acheta domesticus. The sequence goes on along the minus strand of JAHLJT010008446.1, from coordinate 258,818,102 downwards.
AAATGCTGAGATGGCTCCGCCCCCGTGAAGATGGCCAGAAAAAAACTCAAAATTCAGATTTTTTTTTTCCACCATTTGGCTACGTTTGACCACCCTTTAGAAAATTTTTACCAGCCTCCGTTCGCAAATTAGAACAAAAACACATTTTTCTGGCCAACTTCGCGATTTGACGAAATTACAAGATTTTCCCTAAATATTAAAAATATCAAAATTTGAAGTGCGCTTTTGTTTGTTCATCGTTTGATCACCTTTAATCACTAACTACATTATTTTGACGTTTCCTCTAGCGGATATTCGCGAAAAACATATTTCCTTGCACCCAGAAACCGTGAAGTTGGCCAGAAAAAGTTTTAACCCTTAACTGGTATCATGGATTTTGGTTACGTAAACGGTATTGTCGGGTCACCGCAGACCCAGAAATTAATTTTGTAATTTGGCATATTAATTCTTACTTAATGAAACTAGAAATCGATATAAATCTTAAAACAACTTCCCTCAAGGATTGTAACTGAAAGACTTCTTCAATTAAATTCATTTTGTGTGTCTATAGTACCATATTTCTGAATTCGTATATATTTACATGGGTTAGATGAGATCAATTTGAAAAGGGATTCAATTTTCAAAATACTAGAAATGTTTCATTGGCACGGGTCAAAATGAAGAGCTAGCACTTGTATAAACATAATAGGGACAGAAAAACACAAGAATGCTACTTAATTCATAAACTTTGCAAGCATGCAAAAGTGGTATACAACAAATGTTTAATTTTTTGTCTGTTTATAATTAGCCAAATAATTATGCAGTTGTGGACGGGATGTAATTTATTCAGACTCTACGCACTTATTACAATACACTTTTACTAACTGTGGGTTTTGCAAACAGTTTTGTTGCACTGACAGCAGACTGTGTTATATTTATTGACCTTTGATGACTGTCAAAGAGAACAGCGATTCCGTTTCTTCGGCTCGTTACCCTCATCATTTTCACTGCATGAATCATGATCTCTGTCTATTGTTGAAGCGTCACTGAGATCACTATCTACCTCTGCAAGCTACTGTTCAATTTGTACAGAAAGTTCTTCATATTCCATTGTTGAGAAAACAGACTTCGATTTTCACACTATAATTAAAAGACTAACGTCAACGGTATCGTCGGGTCTCCACTGACCCGGAACACACACTGCAAGGACAAATCAACTTCCTTTCATGAGTTCTAAAACACCACTGCCCATAAGTGTAGAGTGTAGGGATCAGGTGGCAGCACAGGCAAATTGCGGCAAAATTGCAAGGTTTAAACAAAAAAGAAATTCTTCTGGGTCAAATGTGACCCGACGATACCAGTTAAGGGTTAAAATGCAAATTTTTTTGGTCGATTCCTTTGTCCATCGTTTGACCACGTTTGACCACCCTTTAGAAAATTTTTACCAGGCCGAGTTCAGAAATTATAGGCTAAAAAACGTTTTTTCCCGCCATTTCTCAAAATCGACAAATTAGCAACAAACAAACGAAAAATTCGAAACTCTTAATTTCCATTCGTTTTTTTACCTCCTAATGACCTCTTATTCACCTTCAGACGTGTTTTTTTTTTTCAAAGTTTCGACGTTTCCTCCCCGGACACTGTATAAACATGCATTTGTTGGAATAGCTTCACAATAAATAAAACAATCATGTAAGTTTGATTAAAAAACTTTTAAAACAGTGCAATCCTATCTAACTAAAATGATAACGTCACAATTAACAACAGAAAAACTTGAGTTTATTATTTTGGCTTGGTATTGGGCAACAAATTTAATTGGACTCTGGGCATTCTAGGAAACGTTTTACTTGGTTTCGTACATCTTTTATACATCGTTACATCAAGTATATATCGAATCGATACGAATAGAATTCACTTCGAAGTGTTGCAATGGGTCTTGCAACCCACGTCAGCGTTCCATCCGGAGGCCACAGTATCATTCTTATATCTGACTATGTCGTATGTTAAAATCAAGGAACCTGCATCAAGCTCAATAAATGTTTTTCTTTTTCATCTCACGCCACTGACGAAGAAAAAATTGAATTGAAGAATAATCAATATAGAGTACATTTCACACAATATTTGCAGCATACAGATTTTGGTCTTCCCATAAATTATAATTCGATATATTTGTTTTTAAAAACATTGTCACCGCTAACCTTAATTCTCCATAAAAACTCATTTGTTTGCTTTCACAAAACCATTTGTAATAAGAAAAATTTATTTCAATATTATTCATAATCATTTACATTATATTCAATGATATATCTGTATGTCTTCTTAAAACGACAATAATTAATAAAATTGCTTTTAAGTTGATACACTTATTATATGTGGATATCATTACGTACCACAAGAAATATCTCGCGTAACCTATGTGCATGTACGAAAAAATTTCTCCGCGATTAATTCACATGAATTTCCCAAGAAATAGTATACTTGTTTTGCAAAGGCGCCTTATTTTAAATTTCTCTCCTGAGAAATAAGTTGTTAGATGTCGCTAGTGCAACTTACTTTCTGGGAAGGGTAGGCCAGGAAAGCCTGTAAATTCAGTAAAAGTGCGCAACACACTTTATCACCTCCGCTACAGTGGCGGCTGCACCTTAAGGGCTCTAGGAAGGCGCCCTCCCAAGGAAAACCAACCTTGGGAAAAGTTGCAGGAAGTATTAAACTTGCAATAAATCGATTCTAATTTGTGCATATCATCAGCGCAATATTTGAGAACTAATTTAAATTTCAGTGCCCGAATATGCGAAAGATAAAGGTTAGGGTAGCATCGTGGACTATCGGGAGTCCGTCCGTAGCTGGTGCATGCGAAGCAATGGAAGCTTGAGGAAGAGTGGGGGTACTGGGAGTTGGATGAAGGCAACGTGCTCCTAGAAGGGTTTTATACGGCACAGTACACGGCAGTTAACCAAGATAAGAATACTCTCGCTTTTATGTGATTTCTTAAATTACTGTTTTGTTTGCTGGAAATATCTTTTAAAAAATCTCTTAATTTTGCGTGAGAATATTTATATCTTCCGTTATCAACGTAAAAGTTGTCTTTCCAAGGATTAAAATACCGATACGTGCATATGTTGTGCTCTGCATACCATAGTTTTCCTCGTTTAAGAAATATTTTGAAGACGTAAAATGTATGTGGTAGTTCGGACGTACATGCCGCCTCTCCTAATTCACAACCCACCGGCCGCCACTGCACCGAGTGCAACACTACTGCACAAACACTATTGCAGAGGATAATCACTGTGCTGGGCAAGGTCAATGCCAACTTTAGCAAATGTATTTCAAGGCAGTTATTACGAATATATAAATACTCTCAAATAGTATCTAAAGACTGTAACTTCAAGATTCTGCAAGCCTAATTTTGTTGGAAAATGTTTATATCAATGTACTATGCCAAATACAGGGATGTAAATAAATGCGTTTAATGGAAGAAAATAATTAATAAGTGGTGCAAACATTACAAAGGCTTAAATTATATTCGATCTTTTCGCCAAAATGGAGCAAAGAGAAGTATCATTATATTACTTTGTGTGCCTTCTATTCGTCCACCAACTATATCCGGAGAAAAAGTTATACACCGCAATCATGTTTGGCAAATCAGAAACCGTACGAACCCATGTAGATATCATGTTTTTCCATCTCTATATATGAGAAATTTGTTCCTGGAAGTTTCCGTTCCCTTTTTGTGACATCTTAGCTGCACACAAAGGGCTGTGTGTGACAAGCACAGTTCCGATATTGCGGTTTAAATCCTGTGAAGCGGTTTTGGTCTACCGCAGGACGTCAAGCGAGTTGACAGGAGAAATTGCTTGGGTATTGATGGCTTGCAATAAGGTCTATGCCTGTCAAAGAGATCTTACAGGTTTGAGTAACTGATTCGTTAACGTTTCCCTCTGAGATGACATAGACCGGAATAAGTATCGCGAGACTGTGTCTGATATTTCAATTTTTTGGCTTCATTTTCCGCTCGTAATTCACTGTAGAAGATATGTTAAACAATTATTCTTTAAATTATTTTCTTATAGAATTGATAATTACATGGAGACAATAAAATACACTATTTAGAGTTGCAAAGAAAACTCCTCAAACGGCTACTGTGTTTATTCAGTCACCTCCATTGCCGTCCAATTGTTAATTTAACCTATTGATTTGAAGACTTCCCTCCTTTAAGCGGACATCTGAACCAGCGCCCTTGCATATTTCAAATATTTACCTTTATTAAACGATCGCCTCTAGCGATTTTGAACTGTGGTAGAATTAGATTACTGCTGTTTCGTTTTCTTCCCCTGATGGGACGCATGTCACATTATTTCAGACTGTCTTTTAAAGTCGCTTATCTCGTTGCAGGATTAATTTCAGTCTTACATAACAAATGCTTTTAATATATGTGTCTTGCTTCCTCTCCTGCGACGGAACACGTCGTCTCTGTGCGACGCGCCGGCATCAATCAACCTGTGTAGGGTCAGGGCGTTTATACCCCACGAGACGTCTTTCTGGCGTGGGTGTCACCGGTACCGTGCAGCGCTTCTGTCGCCGCTCCGTCACCAGGCCCTGCCGGTTGTTTATTAATTATCTAAGGTATTCTCCCTCCAGGAAATCCTACTTGGTTAGTGATAGGGGGAATCACACGATTCACAACTGATTTGAAAATTCATTCATTAACCAAAATAAATCATACACCATTTACCAAATTACAGCGGGCAAACCACTGCTTTGCCTCGTTCTGGCGTTACACAATACATGCAAATACTTCCTAGGAAACAAGTTTGTATCCGTTCTACTTCCTAGAAATGACTTTAGTGATTCGCGTTCAATACCTGACGCGATTATCACTCTTATCAATGCACGAATTAATTACGTAAATCTTGCTTCCAGCTGGAGCTACCTGAATAATACATTAGAACATTCAGCGCTCTAACCTCACGTTTACCCTTTTTAAACATTTAGATTTCGCACTGTTTCCTTTAACATTAATTGGTACTCTGCTTTGTGGTCGGCTAGTAGCGCCTTCCACATTAAATTGAATTTACAAAAACCACTTTGAAACAAAAGATATCTGCAAACTAGGATTGTTCATAACAGTCTCTCCTGAGTTTATCAGAATGTTCTACCTTTTCATCAATTTATTGAATTTCACGGGTACTCACGCTCGTTCTCCACAGGGCGGTGTAATACCTCTAGTGACCTTCTCTCTCGCGCTCCGGCGGGCGTCGGCTCGCAGACTAGCAGTCGGGGCTGGGCGGGGTTGATGACCTCTCCGATTTCACGGCCGAGCGAAGGGCTGGGCTCCGCGCGTTCGCAGGGTAGCAGCGGCGCCGGCGGCGACCTCGCGATGCGAACGTCGAGTTTCTCCGCAGCGTCTCTCCTCCTCGCAGGTTTCCGTGTTTGTCGGACCAGCTTCTCGGATGCGAATCAGGTCTTTTTTTAACACGTGCAGATTGTTTGTGAATTCCAGGAATTTGGATGTCGTTATTCTTTGGAGCTGGTATTCATTTTGGAGGTTTTCCGGAGGCGGACGACTCGTTCTCGGCAGCCTGGTCGACAAAGAGGAAGTGGCGTGGGGCGTCTGCTTCCACGCTTTCGATGCCTCGGGGACTATATAAATTCCCTGTCGGGCACAACTTCAGTCTCACAGTCCGATTTTGCTCCTGGCCGGAATTTTCCTCATATACGAACTTCGATTAGTAGCTCACTGAAGAATCTCAGACTCTCTTGAAATTCTACTCGCGTAACTTCACTTCCGCGCACTTTCGAAAGTCTTGCTCCGTTGGAAATTTTTACAAGAATGTTTCTCCCCGCAGATTTTCAGAATGCCCTTTCCCCCCCCCTGGCGTGATCTGCACCGGCCAATGGCTAGTTTGGGGCTTATCTGCTCTCACATCATTAGCAAACGTCGTTCTGGTCGCGGGTTTTGAAATCAACCGTCGCCTGCGTCACTCTCTGACGTTGACGGCGCGCGGTTTTCAAAATCGCGTTGGTCCTCATTGCGTGCGGTCACAGCATGAATTCCTCATGGGACGGCCGGACTTCGTCCGGTTCGTCTCAATAACAAATGCTTTTAATATATGTGTCTTGCTTCCTCTCTGTGGAAACTTGTCAAAAACCCACGGAACGCGCCACGCGCACGAAACCAATCAGAAGGTCATTCGCGCCCTGCTTCATTTGACGGCCCTCCCCTAAAGTTTCTTCTGGATGTGAATTGGATCTGTATGCCCAGCATGCTTGTAATTTTGGTTGAAGACGGAATGTGAGCTTTTCGAGAAACAGAATAAGCGACAAGGCAAAGGTGTGTATGAATTATTATGAACCAACTATAACCTTACTATAACCTGAAACAAACTAATACCTTACGAACTTAAACTTACAAATGTTATTGTCGGAATTGAGCCGTATCTGAGTAACCAATTGATTTCCTAATCCTTGCAGATATGATTTACTTGGGGAGGCATTTCGATGGGAAGCGAAACTTTATCGTGTGAATGGGAATCACTCAAATAACTTTAAGGTAATAATTCTTGGTTTAAAATGGTTATTTATTATGCTATTTGCTACATCACTTTTGCTAATTACTATCTCACCTTAAGTAAAATTACACGCTACACAGAGTGTATCATTATACCCGCCCACGGTTGGTAAAATCGTATGCACAATACGTCCTGGAACATTTTCATTTTATTTGCAAAGACATTATAACAACGCTAAAAGCAAACACATCGACGTACAGCTACATTTTTCTAGGGTGGCCGCTGGGATTCGCGAGTAGAGGAGAAAGCTGAAAGTGGTTGGGAGAGAGCAGAAAGCGGCGCTCGCTCTCGTCTGGCTCGTCTGCCCATACCAAAAACATTAATCTACCGCACCGCACACGCCAGCGAACGACTTTGGAAATCAATTTGCTGTAGTGTTTGCTCGGTAATGGAGAAACACCAAATTCACGGGATGGCCTGACTTTGTCTTCATCGTCCATATGTTTTCCACCGTCACTGATACCCGTTTCCTCACTATCATAAGTAGTATCACTATCACTGTCTTTACTATCGTTCGTGTCGTTTCCTGTAAAACAAACGATTTCTTGATATTGTGCATTAAATCATTGTGAGGTGAATCACACTCTCATTGAAACTGTCGAGAGCAGATTCCACGTCCTTTCTCTTCTTCTCTTTATTAGGAGTAGAAAATGAGCAAGATTCTCTCGATTGAATATAATTAATTTCCTTATTAATTCTGCAAATAGATCTTTTAGAAACACCCGAAGCAGCAATAAGCTGCCTTACGAACTGTTTTGATATTTTCAATGTCTTCTTTTGCTTCTCTTCATAAATTGATATATTTTGCAACGACTTCACGCGTCTGACTGTAAAGGATGTCCATATGAAAGTTGTTCTGAACAGGACGAATTGCAATGATCACAACAAAATAATAATCACTTATTAAGAACTTCATACAAATATAGAAATGCAGCTGAAAACTGGCACCTTCCGGAGACGAATAGTCAGGGTCGATGTTTATTCAACTGGAGTAGGGCTGTCAACACGGAAGGGACGCACTCCGTCCTAAAGCGATATGTTTATGGAATGGAATCTTCCGGCATCTCAGAGAGCTGACCTTGATCGGCCACACTAAAATAATTTCACTGTACCCACTGGAGTATAGAAAACTTTACATCAGACTACACTAGGAGAGAAAGGGCGGCGGGCCACAACCATGTGTTGGTGCTCTTGGATTATGAAACACTTCCTTTTCGAGAAATTTCCGTATCGATCAGCTCAGAGCAGTGTTGTCAAGGTCAATGCCACGAGCGGAAATCCGTGGCCAGAATGCCACGACCAAATCGCCCCTCCACGTAATTCATCACCCCCCGCAAGAGACAACGCCATCCCTATTATAAACGGCGGGGTTAGTTCCCTTTCCCTACGCTAGTGTCGAAGAGAATCTCGTGGAATGACACGGTGCCACGACGCGTGCCACTGCCACCAGTAGAAGACCTTGACACCACTGGCTCAGAGCGTACTTCGCCTGACGATGGAGTGACCATAGGGCCCCTCACAAGAAGCCATTCATGAGCGCTTCCAGATGGTGCTTCTGGTGTCAAAGCATTTGTTTAAAATGTAGTATTCACACGAGCGGCGCAATGGCGCTGCTGTAGCAATTAGTGGCGTTCACCCACCGCCAGCACCGTCAACGCGTTTCCGAAACCACCGCAGTACCAACAGCACCAACATAGTTCTAAATGGCAACCTTCACACTATACCACTCGGCCACTGAGACTTGCTGTTAGCATGTTGAATGCCATGTGGCTGCCGGCTTCCATAGCGGTAAATAACGAGTCTTTTCTGTCCCACGCTCAGTGGCGCTGGACAGCGCTCTACTCCTAGCACAGCGTCTGCCAACTGGAGAAAAAATGACGTCAGAGTCGCCTTCCCCTTCGTGAACCGGCGCACGGAGAAACAGTGCGAGCAAAGGGGTGCGGGAGGGCCAGACGGCTGTAGCCGATGACGAAAACCTTGGCAGCGGGCCTTTGCCGGTGTTTCAGGCAACATGCGTGGGAAACGAATCTACACCCGTTAATTTTCTTTGTTAGGGAAGAAGGGTTTCCTTTTGTAGATACTGGAACAATGGCGCAATGTATAGTGTGTTCGAAAGAACTGCAATATTTTAAAAAGTCGAACCTACAGATGCAGTACGTAGTTCTGCGACCCGGAGAAAACTGCGAGATAAAAATAAATTCTGAGAATTGACAAATAGCTCCCATATATAGGATGAGTAAAGGAATTTGCAGATTTAATATCATGGAAAAGATATCGAAAATCACGAGGATTTACATTCTCAACAAAACGTTACATCAAAAATAATCAAGTATGGTGTCCAAATTTTCTCACGTGACCCCCTACCGGATACCAATTTGTTATCTTTTTGTTAACATTAATTACTGTTTAAGAAAGAACTAATTCGTTATATCATATACAATTCTATAAAATATTTTTGTCGTAAAATGTCTTTTCCAAAACTTATCTAATAGAAGAATGGAAGTGGAATTACAGTACTGGTTACGATAAAGAGTGGGATAATGCTTCGAGTTACGTAATAATGTATTTTCTATTATAAAATTCTCCATGTTGTTATCGAATCATAAACATTCTAAATAACAATTACCTTTTAAAAATATTATTGATTTTCCAAGCGAACCTTGTCCTCTTACATCACTCTGACTTTCACTTTCATCATTGAATACTCACCGCTCGCCGCCGAGTCGGGCAGTTCTTTTGCTCCGCGGCTCGGTTTGGAAAAGGAAAGCAGATTTCTGTGACGTCACAGAGCATTGCGTTGGCAAGCACTGGCCTTGCGCTTCTGGTGGCGCTGCCAAGTGGCTCCGTCGCGTGGCGACCATGAATGTTTGATCTGACACCTCTAAATGTTCCCTTCGGAGGTTGCGTTAAAGATCGCATTTGACGTGGACACACGTGTGAACGTGACTAACCGTCGTCACCGCCAAAACATTGTGACGTGTGCAATGAGGCATGACAGGGCATGCCATGCTGTTGTTGCCATAAGCGCGGAGGATATTTTGTGTATGTGCCCTGACAACAGTGGTAGCTGCACTCAATATGCTGGCGTCAGCAATATAGGTAGTGTATTATTCCTTGGATTTTGTTATTTCATGGCCCTCGGCATCCGTCTGTTATGAGTAGACATCGGATGTTTAGGTAAATGCCTATTTTTTTTCTACCGAATTTATTTAAAGGCTGATAATATATGTACACGAATCATGACAAATGATGGCATATGACGAAGTTTTATAATGCTTATTTTTGCTTATTTTAGCATAAATGCCTTTTTTTGCATAAATACCTTTTCTTTAGAATTTTTGCACGTTTTTGCCATTTATGTATTATATGTAAATTCAATGCTAAGATATCAGAAAATCGGACATGGTACAACCTGACCATTCATTAAGAAACTTTCAATTCACGTATTTGTATTTTGAAATACGAGAGAATTCCTGAAAGTATACCAACATATTTTTCTCCATTTCCCAATTTCATAAATACTAGCTATGTTCTGAGGAAATGGTCGATTGACAATACATCAAGGGCACCTATTGTGTGAAAAAAATGTAAATTCCCAGAAGGTTTCAGTGTTGCTAATGTTGGACTTCTAACATACATGCCAGACACATTAGTAGATGTTCAGAAATCCTTCTCAGAATTCAAACTGATTTTGTCTCCCAATCGTTGCAGATTTGAAATTACGATCCTTGAAAAGTTACTTGGAATATATTGCAATGGAAACTATTAAGAATAAAATGTAGAAGACTTGTAAATACGTATGGAGTTTTAGAAATAATTTTTAATTTATTGTGAATGTAATTTATGACAGTGCCTTTTTGCTCCTTATTTTTGATATTTTCAGAGCCTTTTTAGGCGCCTAAAAGACGATTTTTTTAGTGCCTAAACATCCGATGTCTAGTTATGAGTATTGCTGTTCGATTTGTGCGTATCACCGGTTCAGCACCGCCGTTCTGGTACATCTGTCGTCATAAGAAATGATGATATTTTCACTTGGTTCGAAATCAAATGTGCTTATAATCAGGCCCGAATCCTTAGATCTTAGCCTATTTCATTCCTGATATTGTATCGTCACTATTTTCTTAAAATCCGCTTCAATCACATCTGAGCCAATTCGTGAATCGTATGGATAGATAATATGATTTATGATCCTAAAGAAGGATCAATCGTAATTTCTGCGGTACACGGTAAGCTTAATAAAAACATATTTCTTTACTTAGGTTGATCGGAATTTAACGGTCGCCTGCATTCCTCATCTAACATTGCTGACTTTATTGCTACTAATTATAGTCACCCTACTTTTCTGCAAAAAATATGCATTTCTTCTACGATCGAAGCGATCTATAAAACTTACACCGTTTCACGGGAGGACATTCACAGGCTGAAGGTGTATTCTCGTGAAAGCTCTCAAAATTTCAACCTAATCCAGTTCTTAAAAGAGAAGAAATATCTATAGAATTTCCATGGAGGCCAAGAGACTACGAAATACATCTATGAAGTACGTACCATTGACTTCATGTTGCGTAGAGCGCCCTTTTTCTCGTTTCTAATTTTTTGGAGTAGAACCTGATTGTTGGTTAAAACAGTGCATCTTAAAGAATGTTAATTTTTATTTTGAATAATAATTTTCAAGAAAATATTCAAAGAGTTGAAAAGTTATTCTTCAATTTTCTGTGGATTTTTGTAGAGAATTTTTCTCAAGTTCAAAAGTAACAAAATCAAATAAAATTAGCAATTGAAATTTATCTTTTCAATTATTGTTCGGCATGAGAGTAACATGATTAGAAACAATAACAAAATCGAAAATAGGCTAAATCGACGGTTCAAAAAGGATAAATTACGTTTATAAAATCCTAAAATTCTGGTCCCTACGTATCATTATTAACTGTACAATTACTTTCAAATGGCATATAACTTTGTAACCGACGGATATCGACGATTTCTCGAACTATCCTTACGGGAGTCAGCGCGGAATGTCACAAGGCGTACACTCGCCGCTTTTGTGTTAGTCGGAATTAAGCGTGTCGCAATGTGCAATTTGGGTGTCGTCATGTTTTCTCGACCTTCCGAACATCAATGCGCTCTCTCTGTGTGGGCATAATGCCTTGTATAAATACCTTATCGCATAAATCTATTACATTATACAGAGTGCCCAGTCTTATTCGCATCAAAAAACCACGAAAATTCGCATCAAAGAACCGACGTCACAAAAAAATAAAATTCGACACGCTAGATTAGTTACACACCTTTACAATTTGCCATCCAGCAACACTTTCAGCCACACTCGCGCAAATACAGTACGCAGATATCAGCCGTATATTCTTAAAAATTTTGCCTATCTCTTCTTCAAAATTTCAGAGCCTTCAACAATTAGAAAAATATTTCTCACCAGCTTTGCAGCGAGAAAATGTCAGTCTTTTCTTTTGCTACACCGTCTGTAGCGTGGTCTCTGTAGCGAAAGAAGCCTGGCCGGAGCAACTGCTTCTAGCGACGGATTGCAGATTGGAATAGCACGATCATGCAGACAAAGTAGAAACAACACAAAACGTATTTTATTGATACCACCATTTACATACACGAACATTTTACAGGGAAGTAGTAATATTGTTTAAAATGACCTCCACGCAAATTGCATCCTTTTCTTCCTTGTGGGTAAAACAAAGTCATGGCCAAAACGAATCTTTATGATCGATGTAATTATTGTTTTAAAATTTTCCTGTAAAACCTCTCATTTAATTTGAATAATAAAAATTACGATTGCGGGTAAATCAAGTAATTTAACATCCAAAATTTTATGATTGCATTTTATGACGCTTTATGAGTCTTATATGTCCCAGAAAGTACAATCTTGGACCCATCATTGGGAAAATTTTGGTATTTCTCAATGATATTACATTTCAGTATACAACTTAAATTAGAGGTAGAACAGAAAAAATTATATAAAACAATATTACTAACATTATTACCATTGTCATTACTATCAATGTTTATGGTGTTATCAATGTTTTAGGCATTTCCGTCCCCATTGTCGTCGGGTGCAAGAGGTAAGTGAAAAAAAGTGCAATAACTCGGGCGCGTGGGGCATGTCAAGGCGGCCCCAAACAGCGAGTGAGCGGGCGCGGCGGTCCAGCGGAGGCAGTCTGCGCGAGGGCGAGGGCGAGGGCGAGCGTGCACCTGCACCTGAGCGCCCACGCGCCGGCGCGCGCCTCCCGCAGTCGATACGCGGCTCCCGCCCCTCCCCTCCCACGCCCCACCCCACCCCGCGGCGCGCGGCGCCGCTCTCGTTCCAACCCTCGTGCCACTCTGCCCCGTGCCGCGCCGCGCCGCGCCCGGCCCTGGCCATTTGGGCAATGGCTTCCGCAGCGACGACGCAAAACGAGACTGCCAACATGTTGACACAAGCGCGGCGGCGGCGGCGTGTGGGTTGAAGCGGCGAAGGGCGCTGGGGGAGAGCGAATACGCAGCGAGCGCTGCGGGGCGGGCGCGCGGAGACAGAGCACGCATGGTGTGGTGAGGCGGGGAAAGGCGGGGTGAGGTGTGGCGGGGCGGGGAAGTGGTGGGTGGGGTGAGGCGGGGAAGGTGTGAGGTGGGGTGAGGCGGGGAAGGGGTGGGGTGGTGGGGAAGGGGTGGGGTGGCGGGGAAGGGGTGAGGTAGGGCGGAGAGGGGCAGGGCGGGGGTGGTGCGGGGCAGGGTGGTGCGGGGCGGATAGTGAGAGGCGGGGTGGTGCGGTGCGTGGCAGGGTGGTGCGGGGCGGGGTGGTGCGGGGCGGGATGGGGCGGAGCTGGCCTGGGCGGAGTAAGGACGGGACAGGGCGGGGTGTGGCGGGGCGGGACAGAGCAGGGGGGCGGGGCTGGCCTGGGCGGAGTAGGGCGGGAGAGGGCGGGGTGTGGCGGGGCGTGACAGAGCAGGGGGGCAGGGCGGCGCCGTACGGAGAGGGGCGGGCAGAGCGGAGCGGGGATAGGTGGGGCAGCAAGCGGAGCAGCGAGCGGAACAGCGAGAGGCGTCCGCTGTTGGCTCTGCGTCGCCCTCGAGGGCCAGCTGATGAAGGACGCCCGCGGGCGCGGCGCCGCGCCCCGCCCCGCTCCCCTTCCCCTCCCCCGTCCCGCCCACCTCTGCGTTGCCAAGGCAGAGAGAGGCTGCGAAGGCGCTCGGGGAGGGACGCCACCGGCGCTCGCGCTCACCTGGCGGCCTGTGCTTCGCAGGCGCTTCGCACGCCGCCCGCGCCGCCCGCGCCGCCCGCGCTTCGTACGCCCACGCACCGCAAGCACCCCCAAAGGAGCTTGACGAGATGGCGGAATGAGCAAACGTAATTAGCTCTAGTACTTAACATATGGAAAGTTGCCGGCAGTTGTTTCTTCGAAGATAGTATCTTTTGAGGACTGCCGCCTGGAAGTTGATTTCAAATGTTTAGTGGCTCTCTGAGCTGCAGGTTTTTGGTGAAGCAGAAAATAGATTCTTATTTTAAGCGATACCACTTAACTTGTACGATGATATAAATACTAATATGTATTATTCGATCAGTCATTAACAGTCACTGCACATTAAGCTCCATTCTGCACTTCTTACATACATTTTAAATCCGCTACTCACGTACACCTGTCCAGTTTGAAGTAACGTCACCCTAACAAGAATCAACAAAAAATTCCAAAATAAGGTCCTTAGAACTGGCAGTAAACGTCCCTTGGTATACAGCAACACAAATCTTCACAGAGACCTAGCCATAGAGCCCGTCCACTGCATCACCAAAAAATCTCATACGCTCTTCCATAAACTTTCCACGTTTTTCCGGCGCATCTCGTATCAATGTGGGTAAAGTGTACCTTTGAACGCCGATTATGCAATCGACTCTCCTTTCACATTTCCTCCGAAATCTGGTTGACTCTCTTCCCATCAACAATCAACGATATCTACTCTTCCTGTTGAGAATCCTCATTGCTTAATTATAATGTTTAAGGGAGTTTGCCATACCCACCCCCCTTTGCATCATCTTCGTCTCAAAATAATCGCTTCTAACAATTGAGAGGCCATTGGCTGAACGTTGTACTGTCACGTTTGGCAATAAATAAAAAAATACGAAACATAATTCCTAAAAATCAATTCCCTATAGATGTACTACATATTTATTTCGATATTCGTGTTTAAAATGGTATGCATTGTTTCCAATGTATTGTGTCATTCTAATTATACATTTTTATTTACATGTATACTTTTGGAGTCTGCGATAATCACCTGCTGTAGATTCCTGGCAGTGTACGAGTAACACGCGTCGCCAACTTCTAAGGGTGAAACGCTACTATCGAAATATTATGGAGTTTTGGCCTTTTTATATAAGAAATTGCTATCTCCATAATTGAAATAGCTATGTCTTATAATATCGAAATTAATTATTAAGTAACTACTTCAATGAGCAATTCAAATGGCAAATACTATTTAACGAATACACGAAATCAATCGAACAATAATTCTATTTTTCCGTGTTTGCAAATAAATAATACGAGAAACTTCACAAACTACGATCAAGAGTCTCCGAATTATGCAAGAGTGATTAGATGTTAAAGCGAAGTTCTCACACTTATTTTGTCACAAAACACTAGCTCTTTATTTTACGATATGTTATGTAAATATAAGGACAATTCTATAGCATAAAACGATAGGCCCCACGACAAGTGTAGGGATGGTTTGCACCCGTCGTTCAAATATTATACTGGCACATTTGACAGCTCGATTACCTGTGAGAAACTGCCTTTATAAAATACGTCGTGTAAAATGCAACAGACATGATAACATTCAATCACTCTTTGATTATATTAGATTCTTCAAGTTAAAGAACGCAATTAATAACTTGGAAATCACTTTATCAACACTGTTTAAAGCAGCACATCGTCTCCGCGATCAGATTCTGCGGGGTCCCCATTGCGCTGTCTCCTTTCTCTCGAGCATTGTGGCCCGGCGTCCGAATGACCTCGGGCGAAGAAACCTCATGCCGGTGAGCGCGTCGATTTCGGTCACAGTCCGCGGGAAGCCCCTAGTGCTCTGCAACCCGCATATCGCATCTGCTAGCAGGGCTGCCGGAAGGTGATTAAAAGGAGCACGTACACGACGTAACACAAGTTCTTCCGGCACATAGTGTTCAGTTTATGGTAAACAATGAAAATCCTTAAAGAAGCATCATTCTCTTAAAGAAACTGTTATTGAAGTGCGAAAACAACATATTATGAGTATATCTGAGCATATATAGATAGATCTGTGCATGAACATATAAAGATAGATCTGTGCATCTGTACCGGTCTTCACATACACGTCGATCCATGTGGAATTTGTGGCAGACAAGTACGCGGTAGGTTTTCGCGGGGTCGGAAGTAGATGGTGTTCCAAATGTATCATCAATTTAATTACAAATTTTCACCAATTCAAAACGTTATAAATCAAAACCTAAAACGGCTGATTCAGACAAGTGCAACAGCTTCCGCGAACAACAATTCTAAAGCAAAGCATTTCAGTGACCAAGAACTATTGCATATTGAAAAAAACGCTCTTGGAAGAGAAACTTACTGCACATCAATGTAAATTACCAAGCATAACTATATCACGTACTTCCCCATTTTGAGATGTCGTTTTTAGTACTTTTTATTATCATTGTTAGAGAAGATTGTCTTTTCAGCGTTTTTAGGAACTTACATTTCAATAAATATGTACAATGTTTGAAAAATATAGAAATTAACAAGTATGGTGGCGGAAAGGTGGTGGCGTTGATTGTGGCGGATATGGTGGTGCTTATGGTGGCGAATATGGTGGCGAATATGGTGGCGGATATGGTGGCGGAGATGATGGCGGAGATGATGGCGGAGATGATGGCGGAGATGATGGCGGAGATGATGGCGGAGATGATGGCGGAGATGATGGCGGAGATGATGGCGGAGATGATGCGGAGATGATGGCGGAGATGATGGCGGAGATGATGGCGGAGATGATGGCGGAGATGATGGCGGAGATGATGGCGGAGATGATGGCGGAGATGATTGCTGTGATTGCGATGATGGTGTTGATAGCAGCGGAGGGGAAGGGCATGGAGGTGGGCAGCGGGTAACGGGCGGAGGGCGTGATATTTGGTTTCCCTTCAACTGCGTCGGTTTAATTAAAAATTTGTCTTTGTTCTCAATTTAAGTAACGCGTAATCAATAATGGTTGGCGGTGCGGGCAAGGGATGAGGGATGATTGGAGGTGGGGGCATAGGGACGATAGGGAGGGTGTTGACCTTCGGACGAGTATGTGGGCACGCGAACGTAGTTATGAAGATATGGGAGACGAGAATAGGCGGGACCAACACGTGAGAGCGGGAAGTGGGATAAGGCTGTAGCGAGCCAATGCGCAGAGACGAATTCGTGATGGAGTAAATGAGGAACGATGAGAGAGGACCTGACCGATGAGGATGTAACCGACAAGGAAGTGACCCACGAGGAAGTAACCAGCAAGAACGTGACCTATGAAGATGCAACCGAGGATGTGATCAACCAGGCGGTAACTGACAAGAAAGTGACCGACACGGACGCGTCCGAGGAGGCTGTAACAAGAAAGTGACCGTCGATGATATAACTATGGCATGAGCATGTGCTTGACAGTGTGGGGATCACTTCATGGAGCCGAAAAAAATCAGGCACGTACTCCCGAACACTCTCGGGTGACCCATTGTGAAGTCTTTACCTCTGGATACCGGTCTTCACATACACGTCGATCCATGTGGAATTTGTGGCAGACAAGTACGCGGTAGGTTTTCGCGGGGTCGGAAGTAGACGAGTACGCGGTAGCTTTTCCTCCCGCTTCTCTTACACCTCTGTCCATCATGACTGATGATGGATTGGATAATGACTTATCCAATTCGTATCACACACCCATCATGTCCAGCCATTACAGAAAAACCGATGATTTCAGATGACATAAAGGCTAAGAAATGATAGCTTAATAAAGATCATTATGCTCCCGAACACGAGAGAACACGAATGTGACAGCTCTTGCACTCACCTTGCGTTCTGCGGGCCCACCGATTTCTCCTCGTAGGAGCTGCTGGCGCTGATGGCGGAGTCAGGGATGCGGTTCTCCTCCATGCCGAGTGGCACGCCGCACTCGCCCGCTGCAACAGAAAAACCACGCTAGAGACCAGTCCTCTTGTTTACGCTCTTAGAGGGGGGTCGGCTACTCTTCGTTCTGAGCAGACAGCTGCAACGGCGTGGCCGCTCACAATGAGAATTTGGGTTGGCGAGTTCCGCGGAGTTCTGTGAAATACGAGGTCAATGCGTCGGACGCTGTGGTTAAACAACGCGTTCCAGACTTCAATGCTGCTATTTATAGTAGAACGTCAATAATTCGGATTAATTGGAATCGGACCTATTCCGGATTAGCTAATTGTTCGGATATTCGAAATAAACAAATAAAGGGCCGGTACATGGCTTCAACGTAAGACGTACGTTCCTAAAATCGTTCATAAATCACTAATAGTTATAGAAATGTAACGGATGAATGAAACCATTAATGTAGCCATTTTTACGTTTTTAACTGAAGTATAAAATTTGTATTGAATGTGCAATATTGCGTGTGCATACTGTCCTTATTTCATGTCCTGTAAATTGAGGACTACGATATAATATATAGGTAGTAAAGGAGAGTAATAGTAACATTCTATCTACAGTAAATGATACAGTACTTTATAGCGAATTTTTCGCCAGGATCGAATTCCAATTATCGATGTCCGGTTCCTTAAGGATTTATTATTGAAACTTTACTGGGATTTATATTTTCTTTCATGCTTTCAACTGGAATATTTAAATGTTTGCTTAACGTCTTCCGATAAATATTCATTTGCCTGGTTTTCGTGTTTCCGACATTTTATATTTTCCCAATAATGGATGCTCTCTTGAAGTAATACTGGAAGAAATGAATGTCAGTTTTACGTCTGCGCAAACGTAATTCAAATTTTCGCATTTTTTGTATCCTTCCTTCGCTGCCTACAAATACGATGCAGAAAGGTGTTTTTTCTCGACACCACAACCAAGAATGTACCAAGAATGTACCATGTACCTTGGCAGGACTATTCGGCTACCGACGCCGGACAGAGCTGGGGCCTGAAACCTCTCCCGAAATATAAAGAATGAGCACTACTAGGTGTTTATTGTTGTGTTTTATCAGTTGAAAATGTTACAGGAACATGTTCTGTATTTACAGTCTATTTGGAAGATACCAAGGTCTTTCACGTCCTGTTGAATTGAAAATGAAGCAAAATTTCGCAAGCAAATTTCGCGAAATGTTACCAAAAGTTGAATCAATTCTACATAGCAAGGCGACGTGTAGGTCGGCGCTGGATCTCACGAGCCAGCTGGAGAAGAACACAATTTCCATTTTAAATTGTACTATTCAATAAAAGTAGTATTGTGAAGGCGCCCATTGAGGCTGAACCACGGACAAGAAACCGTCAACGCCGCAAACGCCAAACTTTTTACCGACAGTCGTTCTCCTCTCTAGAACCAACGGCAGCAGCCGGCCTGCAGCTTTTTAACACATCGTCCATCGTTCATTGAAGTGCGGCCACGCGTTACGAATCGGTGACAGTTGATGCTCTTTGAGCACGTTTCATCGTAAGGAATGACTGCCATCCGCGTATCATCAACTCTCCGTTGGTTAATAGCAATCGCTCTCGCACCCGCACTCCAACTCGCCTACAGGTTGTCGTACGATCGGGAGTAGAGTTGGATTGATTGATTATTTCCTGGTGTTTCCTGGCGTCTCAACGGCTATTGTCGTTGATTCCCGTAAGTGTAGTACATGTTCTCTCACTGCCGTTGGCTGTGTTCTTTTCAGCTGGATCGTGAGATCCAGCGCCGACCTATACGTCGGCTGCTATGTACACTTGATTCAACTTTGGTGACAACTTTTGGTAACATTTCGCGAAATTTGCTTGCAAAATTTTGCTTCATTTTCAATTCAACAGGACGTGAAAGACCTTGATATCTTGCAAATAGACTGTAAATACCAAACACGTTCCTGTAACATTTCAACTGTTAAAACACAACAATGAACACCTTGTAGTGCTCACCCTTTTTATTTCGGGAGAGGTTTCAGCCCCCAGCTCTACCCCGGCGTCGGTAGCCGAACTGTCTAACCATGCTCCGTGGACTCACGGAGGTCAAGTGGATCTCTACACCGAGGGTCTCTGGGTGACCGCCTGGAAATGGAGATTCAGGGAGAATTCCTCTTTGAACATGACTTATGACTAAGTTCAACGAGAATTACTTCGTGTTGGATGCCGAATAAAGTTATGGCACGTTGTTATGAGAGAAAAATAATTTTTAAACCTATTTTTGTCTAATCAGAAAATATATTAGATAGATACAAATTCAGAATATATTTCCCTACTGAATCATGCAGTCATTGTACCAGCTACCAGAACTCCATGAAAACAATTGTAGATTCGAGCAGAGCCGTGTTAACGCACAAGGCCCGAAGGGCCCGGGCCCAGGGCTCCCAAAGTTCAAGGGCCCCCCATAGTTCTTAAAACATATGTAATGGTATTTGTTCAAAAAATAAAATAAAAAAGTATAAAAATGTTGTGTATGATTAAACTACATGGAAAATGTGGCATAACCGAGAGATGTGTCGCGCATCATCGGATATTTATACGCAATATGGAATGTTGCCGATTGATGCGTTTCCATTTTAAATTGAACTATTCAATAAAAAAGTAGTATTTTTCAATATATTATAAATATATGTTTAAATTGCTTGTTTGAATAATGTTAAAATGAAAAATTAATAAATGCTTTCAAAATACCCTTTTAAAGGAAAACAAAATACAATGTGAATTGATAGGAATTTATTTTATATTTCAGCATTTGGGGGGGAAATAGATGAAAGTAAGAATAGGGGGCCCCCAAATTAACCTAGGTCCAAGGCCCCCAATGCTGATGAAACGGCCCTGGTTTCGACTAGGAGACGTTGCACAAATAACGTCCTGATAAATACGCGAGTATTTTTATTTATTTAAGAAAAAACAGTTAAAAATGTGTAAATGTGCTATGGAGAGAAGTGCAAGCCTTAAATTATAATATCATGCGCTATGAAATGCGAATGGTTTCAAATATCACGAGTGAAGTCATTATCAAGTAAATACGACTACGTATTTCACACAAGAATTACACAGTCCGCCATTGCTTGAAAATACATGAATGTTTGCTACGGACCTGATTGTGGTTGCTCACGTGCTACGTATATTTGCTGATTCACAGTCACCTTTATATTTAACGTAATACATGTTGTTGAAAGTAAACAAATTATTTCACTTGTTTGTATCCTAATTTTAAACATTGCACAAGTAGTTACTTGAATTGCACGCAACTTCATTATTACAAGAGTGCAGCAAAAAAGACATGAAGCAGTGTACCGCAATCTTTCAACCAATCTTAAATCGCTCGCTCACGCGGCTTTCTTTAAATCTACTCCATTCTCCGGGCCAATCAAAAATACGTGTCCGCCAGCACGTATTTTGGTTCTCATGGCAAATAAGTATAGGTTCATTTGGAGATAGACCCGCACAATTTCGAGCTGAAGACACCGCAAAGTTTCTAAACAATCCTCTTCCTTCGCGTATTACAGATTTTCATTATCTCGTTAGTCAACAGTCTAACAACTGAATAGATTTCTTGGGCCTCCATTGATTTACATGTGTCCGCCAAACATTACACAAGCTAAATCTGAAAACTGCATTAGTGTGCCTTGTCAACGACCCTCTAAGTGATGCCGAAGGCGCAGAGTTTCAACAGACGCCACTGCAGTGCCTCTGATCGGGAGTACCTAGAGTGCGAGACCAGACGATGACAGGATTTTCGATACTAACTACATAGCTAGATAGAATTCAGCTGGAGAAGAATTCTAGCGACTATGATCAGTCAATGATCAACGCCAAGCGAAAGCCGAAGCAGTATTCCTAACACATGGGTCACGGACCACACGCGATCTTTCCTTCCTCCTCATTGTCCTGTACTCACCCCTTACTTCCATACTCTTGCATGAACTACACTACTAAACATGTCGGAAGTCCAGTCCGAAGCATTGACCTTGTTTCGGCTGGGGCGGTGCCCCCTGGTGGGAGAGACCAGGTAGAGGTAAACCCCGCAAGCCGACGTGTAGGTTGATGCCGACACCATCCAGAAGGGAAACATAGCCGCCACCTGGCGCGATAAAAACATTCACTGCACTTACGGGGACTACTGACCATAGAAAGTTGACGCGCCAGGGGCCTTTAATGGATGTAAGTGACCCCTTCAATTAAAATGAAATGTTAAAATGAACTTATTTCCAAAATAGCGCATCTTCAAGCAACACCAATTTTCCGGAAGGAAATGTTTTCAAATTTAGCCTTATAATTCAAGGAAGGATTCAACTAATTAACAGAGTTAATCATTTACCGTAAAAGAAACTCTGTTTTTGAACATAACATATGACAGCATGGCGGTGAAGCGTCTTAAGAATATACTGAAACGTACAGCTAGAAACGAAACAGAAACGGAGATACGTTTGGGAATAAGCTCTTCAATCCAAAGCTGATTTTTCCAGCTTGCAGATGGCCACTAGTCTGTCTCTGGACAGACATGTAGGTCGGTAGAAGGGGGTCATAGGGTTTTGCCACAGCAATCAAGAGGGCAAGCGGCATAGGCAAGCAATCGGGAGCCGGCCGCCACTGGCTGCCACCGGTTGCCAGAAGCTCCAGGCGGGACGCGGCTGATAAACAGGCAGATTGGCTGCGGTCGACGCGCGGCGGGTGGCGGGCGGTGGAAGGGGCGGGGCCGATCAGGCGGGGAAGAAAGCGCGGAAGATGGCGCGGGCGGGGCGGGCGGGGACGAGCCCGGAGGCGGGGCGTGCGGGAGGCTCGACGCGCAAATTGCCATCTCATCTGCAATTAATTGCGCTCGAGGGCTTCCGGCCGCAAGCCTGCACTAGGACAGGATGGCACTCAATCACCAGCCGACCCGACTGCAAATTTCGCGTGTACTCGCTATTAGCAAGATCGCCGCAAATTATGGTGATGAAATTGACAGAATCGACAGCGAAATAGTATTATCAGCTGGAGAGGCCCATTGATATGGTGTCTCTTCACGGATCCCCGGGGTGACGTCCAAGCCAGACCTTTCCGCACGTAATCAGCCCGTTGACAGGGCCTAATGACGTTCTTTAGCAATTCACCCCCCATCCTCTTCCGGAAATATTTTTCCACAAAAACAAATTTTGTTCCTCATTGCGCCTCCTGCTATCCGGAAATAATACCCTGTTTACGACACGTCATGTACTGGTTGCCAAGCCTGTACCTTTTACTCGAATCGAAAAAAAAGAAATTCTGTTGAATTAAATAACTCAAAAATTTGTTGTTCAAGATGGTATATGATAGCATATTTTATATTCAAGGAAAAAGAATGTGTATTTCTCAACGATACGCATAGCGTTTATGATCTAATATGAATGTTCTAAGGGTCGTGACGACTCATTGGATAATTCAAAATAAAACATTTTATCAGTATATTTAAATCATTTTCAAGGAAAAACGTATAGTAAGTCACTGCACATGTGCAGTGGCACAGTTTCAGTTAATGTTACCAGGGGCAAAACTAATGGTATCACCCCCCTCATAAATTAAATATAAGAATATTACTGAATATAAAAAATATTACTATCAACAGTTCACCTATTAAGATGAAGTAATCGCTCAAATCGAGACTCTTTGACCATCGGAGAATAGGCGCATACAGCTTATAGTTTCGCGTTTTAGTTTACATTACTTTTTTTCTTTGCTTTCTGAGTATTTACGATTTACATGTGTAACTATAAGGTTACACAAGTTGAAGGGCTTGAGCTGCGCAAATTGTGGGTATATTATTGCGATGAAAAACGAATAGCACGTAATGCTCCATCTCTCAGGAAAAGCAAACATTTTTGGCGGCATCATTTTTCGTCAGGCAAGAGGATACGTTTAGCATATCTTACTAGATGAAGCACGAGTGGAATGGTTAAGTTTCGTCGAAAAGTCTTGTCAAAATAAATGTGGCTAATTCGTAGCACGATAATCTAGTTTTTAAGGCGACAACATTGGCAATATGTAACGTACAACTGTAGTTTCAAGTAACAGTCACATGTAGGTAGTGCCAATTTCATTTCGGATTTCTTCAATTGCCAACTCATATTGCGGAGTTAAATAATATTTTCCAAGAGTTGACTTGTGTTCAATTTTATGTTTTGTACATATAATCAAGTATTGGTTAGACGTTGGATTTTGAAAATAGGATGGCGTGGCAAGCAGCCAACAGCTCAAGTCATTGTTGAATTCTTTTTTTGTTTTCAATCACTTGTCCACGTGTCCACAGTCGTTTCACGGCCTGCAGCTTTGCAATGTTGTGTGGGCAGAATCCTGCTTATTCTGAAAAATGATAGGTTTAGAACATCACAAAATCTGAGCAGGTTCAAAATGTGTAATATATTTCTCATTATTTTGTATATGTAAGATGTAAAACGTTTTATAAGAGTGTTATTCCACAATAGAAAGAACAATAGAAATACTGATATGAAATAAATATTTTTTTCGCGATTTTCGAATAAAATAAATACAAGAAAAGGGCAAAACTCGCGAAAATTTGCTTGAGATATATATTCAAAAATTACATAAAAATAACAAAGCGCCCACATACTGAAAATTGCAGCTCTTTAACAGATTTTTGGGGTTTATCAGGAAAACCAAAAACACTGCCCATAATCAAATACCTACTTCGGCAGAAAAAAAATGGTGAACTGTCTTCAAATTGAAACTTAGGCATTTTCGTCTATTGTATTATTGGCAAAAAAATCTAGTTTGAGGATTAAATTTTCGAACAAAACACAAAAATTCATTAATTTATATTTTATTTTAATATTTAGTCAACTTGTAGACGTGAAGTTTACATTTTGGTGTGGTTAATTTTCACTTTATAATGTAGGATAACATGACCAATGCAGAAAATTAATCCGAAATTAAACTTCGTGATTATTTTGATTTAATACAATTTAATGTAATCAATGACCGCGAAGGTGTTTATGATCAATAATAAGAAAATTATTCGATAGAATCTTGACATACTCCTAATATGTCACGCAATGATATAAACAAAAATTAAACTCGTTCGACATTCAATAAAATTTGGTGCAAGAAAGGGGGGTTGCTTCTTTTCTGTATTTTAGTAATTATAAGCGTGTTAATTCTTACCGGTTAAAATGTTACTTTCCGTAAAGACGCCAAACGTTAAACCAGTAAACCAGTTAAACCAGGTTGACTCAACCGTGACGAAAGAAACGCGGGACATTTCTGTTTTGTCCATCTTTTCTTTTTTTTCTCTCTTGCGTTTTCTTAAAATCACTTTCCTATGTACGCTTCAATCCTTACAAATTACAAAGCTACAGTCAATCAAAAACAATATACTGCACATAATATGTACTTTTGGGCTGCAGAAACGAACACTAAAAAGGAAGTGATCAAGAGAAATAAAAAGGGACTGATACAATTGTTCACTGACGGAAGACAGACGGACGGACAGACAGACAGATAGACGTTTTGCCGTCATTCGAGTTTTCGGTATCAAAGACCCGCAAAACATTGATTCTGGCTACATCACATGTTAGAGAATTTTTTCTATCTTAGGTAACTGGATTTATCCACTTTGGCGTTACCAGGGCCCTGTAACAAGAGTTTTTCTACCGAAAATTAGCCATTTTTTGCGCAGCATTACATAACTTTTTCTCTACTTCCCAGCGAGAAAGTTAAAATTAAACTAGTGGTGCTACAACAGCATATAATTTTCTCGCATTATTTGTAACTTCACGGGAATATTACTACTACTACATAAACCTGCAAAAGGGTTTTTCAACTAGAATTTTTTTCCCAGCCGAGAATCGTACTCTGGTCCGCCGTGTTAACTCGACATTCGATTTCCTATACACCAAGCAGCCTGCCTGACGTACTATCTCGGACAGCGTTTGAAACATCCGGTAGTCTCCACCTAATATTTTCAAGAAGCAATTTTCGAAAATTTAGTGAGATAAACGAAAATGAGATCGCCATCGTTTTTTTTAAACGTCTTATGTTTTAAACATGGGAAATTGAAAAAACATTTAAAGAAAGAATTCGGAGCAGATTTTGACAAAATAGTTCTTTCTAAAATCTGCATTAATTTCAAGAAGCAATTATGTAGAACCTTCTGTTCTTTTTTTCAAAAACTGTGCAGTCGGTAGCACAAATTATGAGTGATCCTCTGTGCGGCCAAATCTGACTACAAAGACGTCTTTCGAGTAACTTTAGAGATATTGAGTTTGTAGCTTTGCCTGCAGTTCAATGCCCTTACAAATTCCCACTTAGCAATCGCGACTAAATCGACATCTGGCACTCAGGAATGAAAAAATCTTGTTTTCTCTTATGTTTCTTTTAGGGGTGACAACGTCTATTGAAAACAGGTAATAAGTTTAAAACTTGTTCTTTTCAGAGATTAAACATGCGCGAATTAAAACCGCGATTCGCCTATCATTTGTGTCCCGCTAGGCACTAAGGTGTTAAATCATATGATTATGTTTAGGGTTTAAAGGCATCAACATATAAGGTCATTGGATCCCGTGCCAATTTGTATTAAAAATTTAATCTACTGTGTCAGTTAAAATAATTTAGATCAATTATAAGATGAATTGGGTAAAAATATAGTAAAGTCGGACTAAATATGAAATAACTGACAAAGACAATGAACAAAATGAACAATAGAAAATCAGTTTATAAAATGCATTTTAAAAATCACCATCTCTCAGATGATATTAAAAAGTTCATGTTCTCGAAGAAAGACTGCGGATATAAAATGCGTCATTACCCAGCAACTCTTCCAGAGAGTGGGCGAGGCGATGCCTTCTCCGAATACCTCTCAAATTATTGCAGTGTATGAGAGCATTGTATATGGGAAGGTCTGTTCTTCATTTCTCGCAAATTGGGAGTGGGTCACTGCGAAATGTCCTTGCGAGAAGTGGCAGTGCCCGATCCGAAAGCAAGCGAAAATTACCTCCTTTGCGTCTTGAGCTGCGCATGACGAAGACCAGGGTTTTATGGAGTTCTTGATCCTCGTGAGTTTGAAATAAGACTTTAGCCACTCTATTTTGCCATGCACGCGGAATGCAACGCTGCATAAAAACACTTGCTGTCAAGAACAGGTAATACCATTCGGATGTCTACCTCTGGCTGCCTAGTATCCAACATTGCTATCTGGTTAGCTGTCTTATTTCCACTTATTCGCACGCTGCCAGAGACACAGGATAAAACAGATTAAAACGACAGAAAATTAAAAGATGTCTTCGATGTATTTCATCTGTGTGTATTGAAATCTGTATGTATAATAATGTCGTAGTGGGATGATGTCGAGAAAGTTTTCAATGTTTTCAATGTCCTAAATTCCGAATATTATACTGAAAAATGGAAAAAATACCTTGCAACGCGTACTTGAAATACGTAAATGGTAAGGTCATTTTCATAGAAAAGCAGAAAATCTATGAGTATATGAAAGAATCGGTGTTTTCAATAACAAAGCTACTACCTTGTAATAGTAAAAATTTCTTTAATTTGTTGTTCTCTCGAATGCGTCCCTCTAAAAGCAAATACTTTGCCTATAAGCATACCACTTTGCTCTATATCATTGTTCTTACGCAATATCGATATCTAATAAAACACTAAAAGTAGTTTTCATTGTGCGTAAGAACCTTTACAATATCAAATTGCAGGGTCCTTTCCAAAAGAAATTGTATAACAAAGAATGTGAGACACAAGAAAAAATTGATTTTAGAACTACCCAGCATAAATTGGTAACACGTACGCTTATCATTTCGAGCAAGCAAGTACACGATTCCGTAAATTCTCAATGACTGCCAACGTATGATTTCACTCTACTAATGTTATCGTATAGTGTACTTTTATAACCCTCCTATTTAACACACATAACAATGCATTTATTCTCATCAGGTAGAGCGTAAAACGTTTGAAAAAGCCATAGACCCGAAATGTGGAAAACCAACACATTATTTATATGATTTTGGTCTTTTATTTTTATCAATTTTGTGCAGGGTTGGAATGTACGGAATGAGTGCATGGACTGGCACTGAAACTGGGTTTGCGGGGAATTTCATTGCACTCTTTTATTCAGAAGAAATCTGCAGCTGAAGCTCACAGAATTCGTGGTGAGACCGTGAACATGCTCTGTCGAAAACATGTAGAGGCTAGTTTCAAAGTTTCAAAAATAAGGATTTTGATCTTGGAGATAAAGAACGCTCTGGCGCACCGAACAAAATTAAAGACGAAAAATTGGAAGCATTACTTAATGAAGATGCACGTCTGATGAAGATGCAACGATAGCCGACATCGCAAACTCGTTATAAAGCATTAGGAATGATCCAGACGCAAGGGTGAACTCATTGGATACCGAATGCGTTTAAGCCGAGAGGCGTCGAACGGCGTTATCGCACGTGTGAACTGCTGTTTCAATAGCAGAGAAGAAAATCTGTTTTGCATCGTATCGTGACTGGCGATGAAATGTAAATATAGTACGATAAACCTAAGCGAAAAAGATGGCGGGGTAAGACGGCCTCGCATCGACATCTTGCGCAAAGCCAAATATCCATGGTTTGAAGCTTTTTCTCTGCATTTGGTGGGATCAGCTGGGCGTAATTTATTATGAGCTTCTCAAACCAAACGAAACTCTCAGGTATGATCGCTAACGACTGCAATTACGTTTGAGCCGACCCCTAAAGGAAAAACGGCTGCTATACAAGCAGAGATACCACAAGGTGACTTTGTTACATGACAACGCTCGGTGACATTGTACAAAACCTGTGAAAACCTACTTAAAAATACCTAAATGGGAAGTCCTGCCCCACTCTCCGTATTCATCAGACATTGTTCCTTCAGATTATCACCTATTCTGTCCAATGACACTTGTCCTGGCGGGGCAATGCTTCAATTCGTATGAAGATACGAAAAAAAACGGATTGATTCTTCGATTCCCTCAAAAGACACAGTTTTTTCCAACGTGGAATTCATTTGCTGACAGAAAAATGGGCAAAAGTAGTCGCTAGTGATGGGCTATAATTTGAGTGGTATGTTGTGTACCACATATTGTGAATAGAGCATTATTTTTCACAAAAACCAGCGAGAACTTATTCAAGTACCATTTAATTTGTAGAAAGAATGTCCGGTTAGTATTATTGGCAATACAATTATAGTTTGATTGAATTGGAAGTGATTGCTTAGATATTTTGGGGTTTAAGTAACTAAGTATAACTCTCTGAATATTGCACTATGAGAAGTAAAACATTTCGAAATGTCATCTACAAGAAGTCTTCATCGTCCCTATTTATTCGATCAGAGTACTGTAATCACTCCCATAAATTGGGTTTCCAATGTGTATATTGGCGTATCCATATACTGTTATATTTGTGTTTATTACAGTATATACACACGTACATAAGCTGCAACACTGCAACTGCATTCTGAGGGGCAGACTTCTGACTTCTGTAATTGGTGTTCGAAGAGATTGATAACTTTGAAACGCATTTTTGGAGATGTTGATATTATGAGCCATTCTAAACCACTATAAAAGAGAAAGAACTAACAGTTTACAATTGTGAGTTTGAACTTGCAATTATCGTCGCATGGAGCTGAATATGTCTTTTGTAAAACAAAAACCTTGCCTGTTATCTGCTCTGTTGTCTGTGAACAGTACATTTATTTATTTTTACTTTCTTTGCATACGTAATACGTATATACGGAGTGATATACGTAGTACAAGATATATTACTTATATATAGAAAGTTATGTTATTTTGTGGTAATTAGATTTTTTTAAACATTTGTTGCGTCTTTGCGCAACGAATCTCTAAGCCCTTGGGCGTTGAGCGCAAGACGGAGTAATCCATTACTTCAATTACCATCCGCGCTCTCTGTATTCACATGGCGTATATATATTTGTGTCACATCTTGTCTCGTCTCGTCTGTCAGTTGTCAAGAGGACCGCCAGGCAGCATCTCCACGTGCGCGCCTCACACTGTGCGCCCCTGCTTCACTACCCATCGGCCAGAATTGGGAAGGAATAAGGAAGGGGATAAGGTTTTAGTACATTTCACAAAGGTTGGACTAGCCTTTGTGAAGCAGCCGAACTCGTTTTGTCGGAACAAATTTCACATGGGAATCTAACCCAGAACTCATTGGCGAAAGGCGAGATACTTTCCTCTGAGACACGAGACAGTCTTCATTTTGATATTTCAACGGAAATGCACGTTTATGGGTCTTCTGATACCAAAAAATGTTTTTGTTCAAATGTCCGACCGTCTGTCCCTCTGTCTGTGAACAACACTAGTACCTAACCATTCGTAGGGTACGTAGGATTTTTTGTCAAAATGAACATTGCTTGATTTATGTGACCCACCTTGAGGTCTTACAATTTTTAAAAGAATTCTTTAAATTTTCGGGGTACTTCATTAAAAACCTTCCAGACATTTTCAAATTTTCTCAAAAATGGCTCCATTTTTTACAATTCTTCTAAGAATAGAGTGATGAAGATGGCATAGATCAATTTTGAAGGTTTCTCTCTGAATTTTCGAAATTTTTCAAAGATTGAAAAGATCAAAGATCTTTCGGCGTCTACCTGCAACTATAAAATGGAAGTTGGAGTTTTAGATAAAATTGGTACTACACAAAGAGTTCTTTAAGAAATATTATGCAATAGTTTTGAAAATATTAGTAGTTATCGCGCAATTTTAACAGAAATACGAGAAATATTAACAACTAGAAACAACAATTTTTTCTCAAAAAGACACCAAAATTTTGTTTTAAACAATCTGTATGATAATGCGAAAATTACCGAAAAACTTGACTCTAACACCATTTTGATGCATAGTTTGGCTTATGATACAAATATAATTTACTGATGCATTTCTTCCGTCGATAATATTTATATATTACGGGAGTTTCTAATACATTACCGCATTCATGCGCATTGCTAGAGAATAGCGGCTCTTAAACTCAGAGTTTTTTCAAAACCGTACTTTACTGACAAGGTCCATATGACACTAAATAAACTTGAATCTGCAATTTTATTTTGGAAGTAGTTCAGGTCAAACAGCGTTAATAAAACTCTCAAAAATCATTTGTTTCAATTTTCTGTGATCGAATACAGCGAATTGCTATTGATTGATTGTTTAGCTTTTAATGACACGTTATCTGCAATGTAAGTGTAGCGCATGCTATTCCTTGAAGGGTGACGGTGTTTCGCCCATAATGGAGCTGAAGATCTGTCGCCCACCTACACTTCGACTTGCAGGGATTCCCCATCCAGGAATCTTTCCTATCGTAGCAACGCCCCAGCCGAGACAAGATCTAAACCCCTGACTGGTCTCCTGTCATGCGTGGTAGAGTTGTGTAATGAGTATGTAAGTTCGTGTGTGTGTGTGTGCGTGTGTGTGTGTGCGTATTTAAGGAAGGGATACGGGCAAGAATGAGGAAGGAAAAATCGCGCGTGGTCAGTGGTCCGCGTGTTAAGGTATTTATCGGAGAAACCAGGGAAAAACTATCCATCAGAACAGCCGACAGCTGGAATTCTAGTCCAAACATTAGCTAAATTTGACCCAGTTCTGTAATTAGAGTCGGCCATCCGCCACTGTCGAGATTAGAACCCTAGGACTTTCAGGTCAGCGAAGCTGTAGAAGCAACAAATGATGACACTGAACTATCGTACCCAGTGGAAAATTCAGGTAAAATCGTAGTAAAAGTCTCATTTCCTTTATACATTTTGAATTTTTCAACACTACTCTTTTAAAATTTATTTGCTTTCAGGTGTACAGCCTCTCTTGCAATGGGTTTGAATATATTAGATACAGAATTATAGAATTGAGATAAACTTAGATATCATATTTTTGACTAAGAATTATTTAAAGGAGTTTTATGTGCTAGGGGTTTAGGGCGAGTTAAAAAAGTGTCTGGGAAGTTAACTGCGGATGCGTGCTCTGTTTGGGGTTTGCTTCCGTAATTGTAAGTGTAGGGCTTGTGGGATAGTAGGAATTTTGTGGTAAAACTTAAGGGCGGATTGTTTAATGAAGGTGGTGATGGGGCAGAGCTCGAGATGAAGATCATTGGGTATGAACCAAGGTGCCTTGGTTATGGTCCTTAGAAAATTATTTTGAAACGTCTGGAGTCTGTGATGAGATTTGGCTGCTGAGCCCCAAATAGAACTTGCGTATGCGATCATTGGTCTGATTATAGCTTTGTAAAGGTGGGTAAGGGTTTGAATTTGGAGGGGAGAAGATCGACGTAGAATTGGAAAAAGCTGATGAGTTCTTTGTGTGACTAGGGCGAGTCTGTGGTGGATGTGGGATTTCCAGGTTAGGCGACGATCAAGGAGGACTCCGAGGTAATATTTAAAGTGTTTGCTTACAATATGCAATATTCTTTGTACAGTCTTAATATTTATTACGATAGTGTTTTGCTTCAAGATCCCATTAATATCCTACGATATAAAACCCAATTAAAAGGAGCTGAAGTAATAAACAATTTTATTACAATACATAAGGTCCGATTAAATTAAGAAGGTGATTGACAGTTCTGTGTGACGTCAGGACGCCTCTCCCGTTTCCATGGCAGCTGCCAACCAGAGAGACAAAACGTGACGTGTCTGGTCGCTCAGTTGCCACTGCCGAACACGGGGAACATTTGAGCATCGCACAGCGAATTCCCTGCCGCCGCGCCGCCCGCGTTTCTGCCTGTGCTGCGCACGCAATGTGTACTGTGTTGTGATGAGTTGCGTTGAGGTTAGGCTTTTGTCGTATTTTTTACGCTTTTACACGTATTTTTTGAAGTGTTTGTTTTCGTGTCCCGGTAACACGTGCTCCGTGGTTTGCGACCTGGGAACGTCGCTCCCCTCCACTCACAAATGTCAATCACCTTCTTAAATTAATCGGACCTTAGTTATGACAAATCCTTCAATTCCTTGAAACAAAGAGAAGGCAAAAAAATTGAATATGCGGAAGGATGGAAACCAGAGTTCAGGGGAAAAACCTGCAACAGTTTTGTGAATATTTTGCATACTGTATGTTTCATATCTTCAAATACTAAGATCCCTTCCCTTCCTGTCCCCGGGAGCGCGTTTGCCGGTGGAGTGCTGCGTGACTTTGTGTGGCGAACTGTTACAAGTACATTTAAAATACGCGTTAAACCCTAGTCGCAATAATCAAAATTACTCAAAAAATGCTTATCTAACATGTGACAATATGAATATCATTGAATTTGTTTTTTTACGCTCGTCACGATAGACTGAAAAAATATGTATAGTTCCATTTGAAAAAACAAAGTTACCTCAAATATCTCGTAAAATACAAGTGATAAAACAGAAATGAATTCACGTATCAATTAGCCCCATTCCCTTATGCACTTCTGTGAAAACTGCATTGCAATATCTTTAACCGTTCAAAAGTTAGAGGTGCTAAAGTTACGTGACTCACCCTGTATATATTCATGTGTGTGTGTGTGTGTGTGGTGTGTATGTGTGTTTGAAAATGATGTATCCACTCTTTCTATGCCAGGTCCCGGCAATAAGTATTTTCTGTCGAAATTTGCTGTCTTCTGGCGTATGATTACTATCCTTTCTCTTACTATGAAGGGCGAGAGAATAAAAAGCCCTTTGAAAAAGATCACGTGCAACATTTTGATATACTAGTATTTTTGCTTAATTTGAGCTTGAAATTAATGCAATATATACAAAAAAAGCATTTTAAAAAAATGTCTCCATTTTTCCCATGGTATAACAACCGCTTAAAAGAATGGCGCACCTTAAATTTTCGTTAATCTCTCTGAATATTCGACAATTGAAAACATTAGAAATAATGCGAAAGTATGTGCTGTTGAAGGACCATCACTTTCTTAAATGAAGTGTGTATCACAATCTTTCTACGGATAGCTTTCTTCGGATAGAATAAATGACGATTAAAAATGCCATAGGACCCATTTCCGCGAAACGCGCTCTATGTAGGAAAATCACAAACAAAAAAAAACAACTTTCCAAAACACCAATATTATTATAGTGTTTTTTCCGATGAAATCTGTTCTTTAATGCTAGATCTTCAAATAATGTACAAGAAAATCTACGAAATTTGAAAATTTCTAATGCAAATGGTCACATTTTTAAAGGGTCGGAAAGGTTGAATTTAACAGTGAGGCTGGTGTAGCGCAACGTGAATGGTGTACAAACTCTAAAGTCCTGTATTTGAATTCCAACGCGGAGAAGAAAAATTGCTGGTAGGGAATATTACTGGAGGTTCATATAGGCGTATCATATTGATTAGCCGTTAAAAATAACGCAAAAAAGGTATGTATTGTTGTAGCGCCACCTGTTAATTGTCCTTTACAGAGGACTGACCAACTGAACAAATAACTTTAGAATTCAAAAATTAAAGGCTGAGAATGGGTTAAGTTTGGAATTTCATTGTTTTTACAATACTATATTTTACGCATCATTTACGCTAGTACATTTCAGATTACACAAATTCAGAGCTAAAAATGTAATCAGAGATGCCTAGGCCGTCGAAAAAAAGTCTCTTATTTCTAAGACATAGTTTTCTCATTTAAGTCAACCTTGCCAAAAAGTGACAATTTTCGTTCGGAGATAATGGTATTCTAATATTGGCGAAGTGCTCGTTCCGTCGTCTGATCTAATGACGAAGCATAAAATGCGGTCGTCAGCAAATCGCCGGCGGCGCCTGCAATTTGGCGCAGTTAATCATTTACGACCTTCCATCTTAAGCAGCCCCCAAGAGGCGCTGACGCCGTATCAACCCAACCCACTGCGCCTCGGCTTGAGCTTCCCCGTGGTCACAGGAAGACGGAAAGAACGGTGGGATGGGACGACAGGGAGAGGTGGTAGGCGAAGAGAGGGAGGGGAACGAGCCAGAGGGAAGGGTGGGTGAGGCGACGAGAGGTAATTGAGGAAGGCAAAGAAAAGAGTAAATAGCGAAAAGGAGTCCTCCGAGGGACTCGACCGTGACCGAGAAAGGGAGAGTAAGAAGGCGGATAGAGGGAGAAGAGGCGAGGAGAGGGAAAGAAGGCGAAAAGAGGAAGTGGAGGGAGTCAAAGAGAGGAGGTGGTGAAGAGGGAGGGGAGGGAACGCAGAAAGAAAGGGAGGGAGTTGGTGGAGAGATGGTGGGGAGGGGAAGGGATGGAAGAAAGGGAGGCAGGCGTCAGTGAGCGGAAGGAGATGGAGAGAGGGAGAGGAGAAGACGAGGATAGGAGGGCAGCGAAGAGCAAGAGCGGAGGGAAGCAGAGAAAGGGAGGGAGAGGCGAAGTGAGGAAGTGGAGGGAGGTAAAGAGATGGTGGACGTTGGCGAAGAGAGAGTGGGGAGGGGTCGGAGAAAGGAAGGGAGTAAGTGGGGAGATGGTGGGAGAGGCGATGAGATGGAAGGGACGGAAACGCGGAAAGGAAGGGGAAGGAGGCGAAGAAATGGAAGGGGAAGAGAGGAGAGTGATGGATAACTCAATATATTTCGACAAAAGTATTGCACTATGTGTAGCCTAATAATAAATATATTATTCTTTTATATTAATTAATTTCTTATTTTTATTGAATTTAATGGACATTGTAACGCCGCGAGCGCGATAGCAGGGAGAGCGCTGCATGACCTTGGCAGGTGGACTGTTACATTCAAAATATCCATTAAAAACTAGTCGCAAAAAAATCAAAATTACTCAAAAAATGTTTATTTAACATATGACCACATGTATATCATTGAATTTGTCTTAAAACTAATGGGGCTACCAAAGCACATACTTTCTCGCAGTGTTTCTACATGTTCCTCAATGCTATTACACTATTACATAAACCAGCAAAAGTGTTTCCTACCAGTAAATTCTTTTCCCGTTCCGCAACCCGAACTCATATCCTCAGAGCTAACGTGACGTCGCTCATACCACTGCGACAACAAGAGTGCCGTATGGGGAGAACTCGGACAGAGGCATAAGGGAGTACATGAAAATTCATGAAAAAAAATTGAAATATGGTATAAAACATTCCGACAGAGATATATTATTTTCCTTTCTCATTTACATTGAAATTCAACTAGTGACACTACCAAAGCACATTGCATTGTTTCTAAATGCCCCGCAATATTATACTTCTACATAAAACAGCAAAAGTGTTTTCAACCAGCAAATTTTTTTCCGTTCCGAGAACCGAAATCAGATTCTCAAAGATTACTTGCCGGCACTTATACCACTACGCCATACTAGCGCCGTACGGGTCGAACAGAGCCATAAAAATGAATCAAACAGAGCCATAAAAACGTAAATGCATGACAGGAAAACAATGGATTGATGGTACTACGTTTTACAATCCAAGAAGAGATGTGAAAAATTGTCAAAAAGTTGAAAATTCGAAAATTACATAGACACTTCCAGTTCATTTATCGTAATTACCGATATTTGTGATTCGAATGGTTCAGATGTTTTTCAATAAAAATTCTAGAGTCCTCAATTATTTCCTGCGACCACAGAGAATTGTAACAAATAATTCTCCCCAATCAAGATTCGAACCAGGAAAGGTTCCCTCGAAAGAGCTTAGCGACTGCGACCGTCTTAGCTATGCATGGCAGTTACACTTATATAATAGTAATAAGTGTATGATGGTTTCATTTCTAGCATTAGGAAGCCAAAAAATCCAGAGAATATGAATAAAATGTCCTTTGGTTGCCCAAAGAAGATATTTGGTAAGATAATCATTTATAATAGAAAACTAGTTCAGATCATAGAGATTAGCAAACTAAGTTCTGCGAGAACGTCTGTGCAATTCTATAGCACCACTACTTTATTTATTATTTATTTGCCGTCCCTTACTATATACATGTGGAGAATATTTGAAGAAAAATTTTGGCGCGGTTTTTGAGAATTTCAAACCCAAATTACGCAAAAGCTATTCGTTTGTTGTTTTTTCAGAACATTGTACATTGACATTTTTTCAAGAACTAATTTTGTACAACAGACTTTGTCTGAGGCAAAAATCTATCTGCAATTTTGTAGTTTTAAAAATATTTTTTGAAATTTTCCAAAAACCAAGCATCACCCGAAAATATGATTAGGGCAATATTTTTTGCCGTCCCTCAATACATAAGTGAAGAACTTGCTGGGAATTTTACATTCTGACCATTCTATCAGTTCCGTGGTTAATCCGGGCTGCTCCGACGTGTACTGTACTTATATTTGCGTTGCGTAAGAATATTTGTCCTTTATTACGAGACGTCAATTTTTATAAAATCTACTGATTCGTGAATAAAAAGGCACAGCAGCCATTATTTTCGATTTCCACGAAAACAGGCTTGTCGGTATCATGGGAGTATCTTATGGATTACCTATTCGTAAATTGAATACAAGGTGTACACAGTATAATATATCGTACGTACGGCGAGAAGATACATTCGCCAAGTATACACAGCAAACTTATACCGAAATTAACTTATATCGTAATTAATTATTGGTGATATAATATCCAATACATTCATCGGTAATATACGGACTTCATAATTAGCCAATACAATTTACAATCTTCAAATGTTACATTCGCTTCAATTTAATATATTAATTCTTTAAAATAGTAATCGACGGTGAAAGATAATTTAAACGATGGAAATATCAGAAATGACTATTTTCAATAATATTGCACTATATAAATATGTTTGGTGACCATTATTGCTTTTAGTAAATAATATTATTTTAGTAGAGAGGATTGAATGAGATAAAAATACTCAACATGAACAACAAAAATGAACATTAAATTTAATAATGGAGTTAGATTATCATTTATCCGGAGATCAATACATTCAGGCAACACTGCATAATTATAGATGTGTAACATTTTATTCTCTTAGTTGAATAGATTGAATTCGAAAATTCATTTAATACCACAATATGAAATGAAACACGTCCCTAAAAGCGGTTTATCTAATGGAACCAATTGCTATCCTCGTACTCACTGGCAATTATATTGCAAATGATGATGGACAAACTGTGAAAGCGAAACATAAATATAATACTTCATGTTATTGCACTAGTACTAGGAATTCCATTATATTGTATTTATTTACAAAGAAGTATGTAGTTATCAACAAATGACGAGAAATATGAATATATTTGTACTGCATCTGACAAGACTCTTGATTATTCACCAATGATCAATCTGTAATCCTTCGTTTTCTAACTAATCCACAAAATACTACCATTGCAAAACAGTAGACCACGTTCGCATTTCAGAGTATAGCAATAATAAATAGTTCAATTATGGACCGTACGTTTTGGATGTTGGGAGTGCACAGTCGTATTTGCTATGCTGTTTGTTTCTCTGCGTGGAGAATGTAAAGGATTTTTTTGCATTCCATGCACGCGAAAATAAATTGGTACCATAAATTCGACGGGAAAAAATAATGATATATTTTACATGCATTTCACATACATCATTATATTTCTCATCGCTGATTGAGGAATTTGCCAACGAGAACTGCTTGACTGACTAAGCTGATAGTATTTCACAGTTCTGTGTTTGCACATTTTGAAAGCACAGAACATGTGCGAAAAATAATCTATCTACATGTCACATAATCAACAGTTTTTGTTTTTAATATTGTCTACATAGAATGTTGTGAACATTCCTATTGACAATATTATGATTTTGAACATTAATATTCGTTTTCTGTTTTTCCTTCGCTCTTTCCATTAAAGAATTATCGTAATAATTCTTATGCTTTGAAGTCACGTTTTCTTGAGTATTTGACACTGCAGGGCCAGGACACATTCACTTTGGCCAATGACTTAGGCAATGAGGAATAAGTTTTCTCGCAATTATTTATGTGCCAAAAGGGTATTTTTTTTTGTAACGTAGTCTAGCGATTTGGAAATCTTGAATCACAGTGCATTAGCCCAAATAGCAATTCGCAATTTCTGAAATTATTTAAAAGTTTGATTTAATTACAGGTCAAGAATAATCGCCTTTGATTGCACAAATACTGTGACAGATGCACGTTGTCAGGAAGGTCGATGCTGATCAGACATTTCTGGTACAGCGTCTCACGATCCTTCAAATATTCACAATCACTTTGACAAATAAGGATCGATTATATCATATAATACCAGAAGAACGCATCCGAAAGGACGTTATCGATTTTGAACTGATGACAGTATATGCGATCTTGGAGGAAGTACGAAACTGATACCGTTTTCAGAGTCTTCCTGCAGTTTGTGGTCATAGCCAATAACGCATCCTCTGCGCCTACCCTTTAAAGGGGAATGCCCATTGCTACAAGGTTAAATATGGTGCGTATAATGCAAGCTGACTAAGGTGGTGCGTATAAGACAAGAAGACGAACATGTGCTTCCTGAGTACCACAGGTGAGAGAACCACACCCAGCTACTACCGATCCCATGGCCTATAGAGCATAGCCATATTGATAGCAACAAATACTGTCAGTGGCTATTCAAACGCTTCTACAGGAGCAAAACACATCGTAACCCGTGATGTGTGAATAACCTAAATTGGAGATTGAAGTGGTCTTTGGTTAGGAGCTAAAAACGACAGTGCTACCATCAGAACACGGGGTCGCATCGAATTACGTTACCTATCGATAATTCGCACGAATTACCCTCACGTAACTGCGGCAGACCGCTCGTTATCAGAGAGCGAATACATCTCGTGGACATTGCGCTTAAGCTCAGCTGGCGCATGCTGCGGCAAATACCGCAGACCATGATTTGTTGTTAGAGAGATCCTGAAGTTGTAGTTTCTAATGACGACTGGACTTTTCGGACTGTTGCACACGTTGCAGAGTCGTGGTGTTTGTGCAGGCATGTACGCAAAAGTCAATTAACGAGCATCTAAAATCTTTTTGCACTTCTGGACGTCCAGACAGCAATCACTCGCCCAAATCATCAAGGAAGTAGTGGTAATTTGGGTAGTCACCTCCATCGGAAGAAACGATTCCGGGCATCAACTGATGTCACTGCAATGCCACTGACCGGAAGGTCTTGGTGTTCGAGTCCCGATGGTAGCAGGATTTTTGACACTAGCCAGATAGCTCGGTAGAGTTCTGGCGCAATATGGAAGAGAATTCAAGCGGCCATCTACTCTGATCCGTAGTTTTCCGTGGTTTCTCCAATCAATACCAGGCGAATGCCGGAGCAGTACCCTAACAAACGGACCACGGACAGCGCGCGATCTTTCCTTTCCATTCCTTGTCTTATCCTACTCCTTTCTTACAAACACACATGCACTACATTACCACATATGCCGAGAGACTGTTCGAGAGCTTAGAGGTTGTCCCGGCTGTGGCTGTGCCCTGCTGATGGGAGGTACGTGGTTGGGGAAAACCCAGCTAGCTGACGGTAGATCGGCGCCGGATCTCGGCATCCAGTAAAGCAAGATAACCGCCATCTACCGGGCAAAAACATGCACTACACCTATGGGACTAATGACCTCAACTGTTGACGCGCTCGGTATCACTGGTAATGAGTCAATCGATCATGGACAGTCACTACATGACCAAATATAGCATTTCAAGACACCCCAAATGTTTCAGCACGAACCATCTACAATTGGCAACTGATAATGGAACTGCGGGCAAACAGACCTCACCCCTTATCTAGCCTTCACTCACGTCACATCTACAAGCACGGATCACCTTGAACCGGTGATCACTTAGAACATTGAATGGTACGCCATGATCATCGATAAAAGAAGATTTTGCATAAACAGAATTGATGATCACTTGCGCGTGCGTGAACCTCATAAGCACCCGCAGTATTCATTCGCCCAACAATCATTGGTTTCGCCAAAGGCTGTTAGCCTGGTCTACCGTAATCAGCGAATCTCTTTCACCTTTGGTGATTTTGCAGAGAACGCTGGTTAGCTTTAGTAGCTGGTTAGTTCAAAATATTGATCAATCCGTTCTCCCCAGGGAGGTAACGTGGAATTCAAACTAGATAATGGTCATTACACATTACTCGCGCAATTCAATGTTTATCTCCGAATACTGTAGATCGCACTTCATGTTCTGTAATACACCAGCCAAAATTCATTATTAGCATTTGCTGTGTGCGCGCCGACTACTTAAACGGCGCGCGCTAGCAGAACTCAAAGACTCGGTCAAGAGGGCGCAGCACAAACGCGCTGCGCAATGACCATAACGTAAACTCGATTTCCCATTGGCCCACCGGGGTATAAAAGCCCAGTGGACAACGGGTCAGTCGAAGTCAGCTACCAGTCGTCAACCTGCCAACTACGAATCTGCAACGCGTCTGCCAGAGACCAACGGAGGGCCAGCCCACGCATCCGCCAGCACGAGCCTAACGACCGAGTCGACCGACTCGTCACGCCGAGGCAACAGCGATCTACAACGCCACTGCCTTGCCGCCCCGGGCGCCGGCTCCGCCGCCGCCACGACGCTCTTCCAGCAACGCGGCCACCCCCCGGCCTCACTACTGCCGAGCGGACGGCCCCGTTGCCGTCGCCCCGTTCGGCTAGCGACGTTTCCGCCTGGCATCGCCCGGGTGGTGCTAAGGCCTCACGCTGTCGCGGGTTCTACCTGGCCCCCGCGCTCCAGCCTCTCGGCACCTGGGCGACGGCTCCGCCGCCGCCACGACTCTCAACCGGCGACGCTACCTGCTCGCCGCGGCCGTTGTCACGGCCCCCACAATACAACTCGCCACGGCCGTCGGCCGTAAAACAGAGCCTTCGGCTCACCCACCTCGCCTACCGGCGACCATTTGTATATTTATGTTGTGAAAAATAAATGTTGTGAGAAACGGAGTTTTTCTTCTGATTGCAAAGACACAACAGCATTCTTCAGTTTTCTTTACAATATTTCCAACTCTTCTTAGTACCTTGCAGTTCAATCTCAATAACATGGTAGTTTTTCGTATCCTTCACAGTGTCTGTACATTGACAAGACATCTTTTTCCATTAGAATGACATGGAAATATTTTTTCTAACCGAGTATTTGTTACTACAATGAATACTCTTGAGGTACAATTGCAGGGCATTGTCGTTTTTCTTTTATCAATTATGCCAAAATCTTTATCACAAGGCAAATAGCCCTGTGAACAGAAATTTCAGATCAATGCAATCACAAGTGCCGTTGCCAACCAAATACACAAGTACTGTCAACATAATGCGTTTTTGTTTCGGCCCGCACAGTTGTCGCACCAATCTACGTTATGCATTTTAGGGGTAATGTGGCTGTATATCACTTCACAGAAACAGGAGACATTACCGCTCCTAGACGTAATTACTAAAGATT
The DNA here is from genome assembly GCA_031308135.1 of Acheta domesticus. Classification (NCBI taxonomy): domain Eukaryota; kingdom Metazoa; phylum Arthropoda; class Insecta; order Orthoptera; family Gryllidae; genus Acheta; species Acheta domesticus. Next base: position 258,776,122 of record JAHLJT010008446.1, on the reverse strand, counting down.
ACTATGAATTGAACCACTCGAGATGCTTTGGACACTGAAACCTTCTTCATGCAACAGCTGTTGGAATTATATCTTGTACAATGTAATGAGTGTTCCCGAACAACAGCGTTAGCGACGCAGACATACTCGTTTATACTTCCAAGGGCATATGGATGTGCATCCACTTCCATATCAGAAGTGAAAATTTTACGTTGTGGCACTTACAACCAGAGGCGTATCTAGGTATTCAGGCGCCATGGAAAGCGTAGAATTTGCGCCCCTGTGGGGATGCTTGAAATTAAGGTTGTTGTTATTTGTTAAATAGCGCCCCTTGTGAGTGGCGCCCATGGCACGTGCCATGTCTGCTATACCTTAGATACGCCACTGCTTACACCCTTTCTAATGCCTGCTCTTCAATTCAGTCTGCCGGATGAAGATGCCCCTTGACCTTCGAGACTCCAAGTTTTCCATCAGACTGGGTCCAAAGGATACATGTTGGATGTGTTGATGGTTTTTTCAATTAGTACATCATCGTTGGAGAATTTGCGCAGCCACGAATAATAAAAATGTATTTATTGACCAATCCTGTAATATGTCATTTATATAGCTGGCCAGACATCAACAGTCTTCAAAGTTACTTTAGTTCAGAAACTTTCTTTTAATCACTGGGGTTGATACTACCGGGCACAACTGCTACAGTCATTAGTCCCGTTAGTGTAGTGAATGTTTTGTGGATGGATGGGATTTGGCGATGTTCCACCCACAGAGGCGGTGAGACCCGGAGCCAACCTATGCGTCAGCTTGCGGGGAATTTCCCTCCCCGCATCTCCCGTAGCGGGGCACCGTCTCAACAGGGACAAGCTCTAAGGTCCCGAATGATCTCCTGACATGTATGGCAGTGTATTGCATTTAAATATGTGTGTGGGTGTGTGTGGGTGTGTGTGAAAGAGGAGAGGATAGGGAAAGGAAGAGGAAGAAATGATTGCATGAGGTACGTTAATTTTTTTTGTTAGGGTACTTCTCCGGCATTCGTTCCGTATTGATCGGATAAAGCAAGAAAACTGCCTATTAGAGTATCTTCAAACATCGATAAAATGTATTTTTTATTTAGGTTACCACATTTCTAAATGTTATTTCTTAATACGATAAGAACCAAAGTAGTGTATATTAAAGAAAGAATATTGTTGATCTTGAACACCTTATTGATGGTGTTAACGTATTTCTGTTTTGTATGAACGCCCCAATACGTTTTCATTTCTGACAAGTAAATATGCTTTCTCGAATATCAACTGAAGGGATTTGTTCCTGACCTTTGGCTGCGATTATACGAAAACTTTCGTTCCAGGAAACTCCGCGCAACATGGCAACGTTCCAACAGCGTTTCTCTCCGTCTCGTATTCTACAACTGCATATCATATTCACATCCATTAACACTTCTTGAACTGTAGCGAGGGTCTCTTTAACTGCGGTGGCCATTGGGAACGCAATTATTATCCAGTATTAAAAAATTTACAGACAGAATACCTATACACACGTAAATAAGAAATATTAGGTTATGTGTCGTTTCTATGTATCATTAAGAGTTTGCTACATTTTAACTATAAAATGTTTCTCCGTTTCTCACCGTTCATCCATCCGTTTCTCTCCGTTCATTCGTCCGTCCCTCTCACTCTTCGTCCGTCCATCTCCCTCTCCGCCGGTCCGTCTCCCTCTCCGCCGGTCCGTCTCCCTCTCCGCCGGTCCGTCTCCCTCTCCGCCGGTTCGCCTCCCTCTCCGCCGGTCCGTCTCCCTCTCCGTCGGTCCGTCTCCCTCTCCGTCGGTCCGTCTCCCTCTCCGTCGGTCCGTCTCCCTCTCCGTCGGTCCGTCTCCCTCTCCGTCGGTCCGTCTCCCTCTCCGTCGGTCCGTCTCCCTCTCCGTCGGTCCGTCTCCCTCTCCGTCGGTCCGTCTCCCTCTCCGTCGGTCCGTCTCCCTCTCCGTCGGTCCGTCTCCCTCTCCGTCGGTCCGTCTCCCTCTCCGCCCGTCCGTCTCCCTCTCCGCCGGTCCGTCTCCCTCTCCACCGGTCCGTCTCCCTCTCCGCCGGTTCGTCTCCCTCTCCGCCGGTCGTCTCCCTCTCCGTCGGTCCGTCTCCCTCACCGTCGGTCCGTCTCCCTCTCCGTCGGTCCGTCTCCCTCTCCGTCGGTCCGTCTCCCTCTCCGTCGGTCCGTCTCCCTCTCCGCCCGTCCGTCTCCCTCTCCGCCGGTCCGTCTCCCTCTCCACCGGTCCGTCTCCCTCTCCGTCGGTCCGTCTCCCTCTCCGTCGGTCCGTCTCCCTCTCCGTCGGTCCATCTCCCTCTCCGCCCGTCCGTCTCCTCTCCGCCGGTCCGTCTCCCTCTCCGCCGGTCCGTCTCCCTCTCCGCCGGTCCGTCTCCCTCTCCGCCGGTCCGTCTCCCTCTCCGCCGGTCCGTCTCCCTCTCCGCCGGTCCGTCTCCCTCTCCGTCGGTCCGTCTCCCTCTCCGTCGGTCCGTCTCTCTCCATTCATCCGTGTCTGCGAGTCCGTCGCTGTGAGTCCGTCCGTCCGTCTCTGTCAGTCCGTCTGTCCGTCCGTCCCGTCCGTCTGTCTGGCCCGTCCGTCCGTCTCGTCCGTCTCGTCCGTTCCGTCCGTCCCGTCCGTCCCGTCCGTCCCGACCGTCCTGTCCGTCAGTCCTTTCCGTCCGTCCTGTCCTTGAGTCCTGTCCGTCAGTCCTGTCTGGCCCGTCCGTCCGTCTCGTCCGTCCCGTCCGTCCCGTCCGTCCCGACCGTCCTGTCCGTCCTGTCCGTCAGTCCTGTCCGTCAGTCCTGTCCGTCAGTCCTGTCCGTCAGTCCTGTCCGTCAGTCCTGTCCGTCAGTCCTGTCCGTCAGTCCTGTCCGTCAGTCCTGTCCGTCAGTCCTGTCCGTCAGTCCTGTCCGTCAGTCCTGTCCGTCAGTCCTGTCCGTCAGTCCTGTCCGTCAGTCCTGTCCGTCAGTCCTGTCCGTCAGTCCTGTCCGTCAGTCCTGTCCGTCAGTCCTGTCCGTCAGTCCTGTCCGTCAGTCCTGTCCGTCAGTCCTGTCCGTCAGTCCTGTCCGTCAGTCCTGTCCGTCAGTCCTGTCCGTCAGTCCTGTCCGTCAGTCCTGTCCGTCAGTCCTGTCCGTCAGTCCTGTCCGTCAGTCCTGTCCGTCAGTCCTGTCCGTCAGTCCTGTCCGTCAGTCCTGTCCGTCAGTCCTGTCCGTCAGTCCTGTCCGTCAGTCCTGTCCGTCAGTCCTGTCCGTCAGTCCTGTCCGTCAGTCCTGTCCGTCAGTCCTGTCCGTCAGTCCGTTGTCTGTCCGTCCGCCCTGTCTGTCCGTCCGCCCTGTCTGTCCGCTCGTCCTGTCCGTCCGTCCTGTCTGTCCGTCCTGTTTGTCCGTCCCGTCTGTCCGTCCGTCTGTGAAGAATGGTTGGTAAGAAAGCGATTTTCAGCTGATTTTCTTCAAATTTGATATTCCCTAATCGATCTGGTCGATGTCGCGGCCCCTTGAATTTGAAATATATTTCAATGAAGCCCCTAAAATATTTTCCAAATTTTCAAAAAATGGCTCAGTTTTTGATTAAATTTGATTGTTGGATAGTGTGAAGGACGGTTAAGTTCATTGGAAAATTATTTTTGAAAATTGCAAAAAATGCACAATTTTTTCGGCTTCTTCCTACAACTACAATTATGAAGATAAAGTTTTTTCACTTAATGAAATATTTTCTTTAAAGATAAATTTTGAAATAAGGTCATATACAACCTTTTGAAAATTTGTGTGCTTTTCGCGTAATTTTGCGTGAAATTACGGGCACGTGCTGAGAATGCACGTGCTGATTTTGTACCATTAGTTCTTTCCTCTTTCCTCATCCATAACCATTCCCTTACAACACTCATACACTTCACTGTCACGCAGTTCGGTAGCTTAGAGCTTGTTCTGACTGTGGCTGAGCCACTAGCAGAGATAACTGAAGGGGAAAATTCCCGGAAACCAACACATATGTTGGCGCCGGATCGCACGCTCTAGCTAGGAAGGAACACCGCCAACTCCGGAGATACAAAATCCAATACACTCTGGTTCTAGTGACTAGATACTACGTGTCTAATGACCCGCACCCGGAAACAAAAAACAATTACCCAATCAATAATAATTATTCTTTATTGACTATTTTGAATCAAAATAAACGTGATATGGTATAACAACAGATTGTATACATGTACAGAACTCCTGCTTTGCCATTATCTTTATTTCGTTTATTTCCCTTTTAACTATTACATTTTTTGCCGGATTCATATACGCACTATTTCAAAGTCAGTATTAAATTTTCACCAGATTTTGTTGTAAAACAACGAGATACTCCTGACTTTACGACATGGTGCCCCGTGATTCACGAAGCATCAGAGAAAATCGTGAGATACAAACGACAATACAAAGTTTAACATGAAAGAAATTATAGTGCTCTTAACGGGAAAGATTTTTCACGTAAATAATACATCTGATAAAACAAGTATTTAGACTAATAATTTGGAAACGTCGGTCGTACGTTTCCTATGATCATCATGGAACTTTCGAAAGTATTCCTTAGGTAAGGAGGCCACCGATCGTCGGGCCTCCAACGCAGAACGTTCCTTCATAAGCGTCTCTCTGGCGGCGATTTGGAAAGAATTAAGGTAGAAAAACAGTCAGTGTGGGTGCTATAATGCTTTGCTAACATACACGCCTGTGCATCTTTATCAGGTGGCATTATCATATCCTGGTGGAACCGCCCAAAATGTACCGTGCGAAGTTTCGTTATTGTAGTTCAGTGGACAGCATATACAAAAACCCTGGGTATATTATGACGCTCTGATAAAATTTGAGGAAAAATTGATTTCCAGAAGAGTAATTTTAAACGTGGTTTCCTATAAATGACTACCCTTTACGTTCCAAACGCCGGCCCCTTTAATGTGGCAACAAATAACGTTTTGACTCACCCACGTAATTACATCGTGAATACCTACCCTGGAATAATTTTGTTGCCAACGAGGCGTAATGAGATGTCACGTATGGTCACATAAACGTCACATTCCATTTTTGTAACGTTATAAATTAATACGGAAATTATTCCTTTTCCAGTTTTCAATAGAATGTTACCATGAGAGTTATTGTTCTACACCTGATGTAATTTAAAACTACAGTATTTGTCGGTCCACTTGTTATAAAGTTCGTCACCCCTCCTCGTGTTCATATTCTCTTTGTTGATGTTGCATACGAACCATATGTGCAGGATAAAGACAAACTTCATTTTGCCCACCTTACCGTATCAAACCCAGGAGACCCTCAAGTTTTGCTCGTAAGTTTTTATTCAGTTTTGAACTCCCAACTTCTCTAAACGCGGTCTTTCCTTCGCAACATTCATTCCCCACCCGCCTCTTCGGTGAAGTTTTTGCAACCGAGAACAGAATTGTGGGAACGCAAGGGAAGTGTTTTGCGTCAGCGGAAAGGGGAAGTGAGGGGAGTGAGGGGGAGAGGGGCCGGAGAAAGGGGCGCCGGGCGCGGGGGCCCGAGGCGCTCTTTGACGGGGGAAGGGCAATGAGCGGTCCACAGTCACGTGGCACTTGCAAACGCACGAGCCAGCCTCGCTACCGACCTGCGCCCCCGCCCGCTCTTCCTACTTCTCCCTTCCACCCCTCCTCCCCGACCTTCCCCCTCTCCTCCCCTCGCGCTCTCGGCATTCCCCTCGATACCCGCGCTGCCCTCTCCCCTTCAAAAACACCCACGTGTGCAAGATTGCTCATTCACGGGAAACAAAGCAATTCATCTTGCTCCCCGTGTAATAACGCATGCGTTCCGCGACCGCTCTTTCCATTGGGCGGGCGCGCGGCCTCCCCTCGGCAAGCGCGCGCGGCGGGCGCGGCGGGGAGGGGCGAGCAGGGACGGGGAAGGGCGGGGAATGGAGCGGAAGAACGGGATCGACGGGAAGGTCGCAGAGTAATAGAAAGAAAAGAAGAAGAATGTGATTTAACAGAGTGGGAGAGAGGCTAAAGGTGATGGGGAAGGACCGAAAGGGACAAATGAAGATAAAGGAACAGAGAACGTCGACGAAGGATGTTCAGAGCGGAGAACGTGTAGGAGGAACGAAGAAAGTCAATGAGGAACGGAGAATGTCAGCGATGGACGGGCAGTGTCAGCAAGGAACGGAAAACGTCAACGAGAAATGGACTTCAGCTATAAACGAACGTCAAAGAAGAATGGACGTCAGCGAAGGATGGACGTCAGCGAGGAACGGACAACGTCATAAAGAAAAGGAGGAAAGTAGGAAAAGGAGGAACGGACAATGTCATAAAGAACGACAGCGAGGAAAGTAGAGAAGCCCCGAAGAAAGTAGTGGGACACGGAAGGGTCGCAGGAAGGAGGGGCGGGGACAGAGCATGGGTGGGGCGGGGCTGGCTGGAGCGAGTTGCGACGGACCGCGACGGAGGGGGTGGGAGAGGGGCGACGTCGCGCGGCGCTTTGCGACCAAGACGGCGCGCAGCGTCGCGTTTCAAAGGGCTGGGCCTCGGCGAAGTCGCCTCATTTTACAAAGCGACACCCCCGCACCCCCCGCGCCACTCCGCGCGCAGCCCCGGCCATTCTGCGCATTACCGCGCAGTGGCGGCGGTGGCGACTTCCCGGGCTCCAGAAGGCTCACATTCTACCGGGGAAGGAACAACGCCTCCTCCCAAGATACAAAATTCAATACGTTAGCGTACCCGTTAAGGTGGCTGGATGATGTGGAGATGGATTTGTGATTGATGGGAGTGAGGGGGTGGAGAAGAAAGGCAAAAGAGAGAAATGAATGGGCACTGATCGTTCGAGACGCCAAGGCTAAACTTAAAGGGCCGTAGTGCAACAGAAGAGTAGAGAAGAGCATAGAAGAGAAGAGAAAAGAAAAAAAGAGAAGAAAGTGTACCCGTGCAAGAACTCTCGCATGCTATACTCCACCCTCTTCCTTATTCTTCCATTTTCTTATTAAGCCTGTAATATATTTTTTTTCAAGAACCTCTTATCTTCAGTCACTTGTTCTACATGTCTCCTTGTAATTGATGACAATATAATACACCCTTGCCAATACAAACTATTCTAATTTAACTTTATTATCGAGCAAAGAGGTACACCCGTGTAATTCAGTCGCAGAGAATATCAAGTAATTAGTAATTGCACATACAGTTGCGGATTCTACAGGCACTGAACAGGTGGGGTAGAATCGAGAAGCGTCGAACTAACAAAAATGTAATAGATTGGTCAAGAAGATCTCATCCTATAGATTACGGTGTGATGAACGTTTCTTTCAGACTTTTGGCGTCAAACATTTAGTTTTTAAGACCCAAGAAACCTTCGTATAGGAGTTATTTAATGATGTAGATTCAAAAAGCATGACGTGAGTTGCGGGTTGCATTTTACATGAATATTTAGATGCGTTTTTTAAACAAATCCTTCATATTTTTCAAGTCAAAGTGCAATTTTGTCACATCTCCCTGAAATTATCTTTCTTTACAGACTTAATTTATAAAGATTGTTTGCGTGTTACAGCCGCAAAGGGAAGGTGTACTACTGAAATAATATAGAAGACTATTCCGGCCAAGTGACTAGACACTACGGTACTAATGACAATAACAGCTGACACAGCCGGAAACACAAAATAATTAACCGATCAAAAGTATTTATTTTTATTCACTTCTAGTGGACCCGGCAATGCTTCTCTGTTGCAGTATACTAAACATCACACACTACAAGTCACGTGATTGTGAATCACGCTATACGCTACGCTGTCCAAAAATTCTAATAGACGCAAAACTCTCACAAGTATGGGTTTGGTCTGTGTTCTGTTTTGGATATGGTTGTCAAGTATCCTGTCATGGTTGTCATGATCGACACTATCTTATTGTTAAAATGTGTTCCCTCAAATTTGGGCATGCATCCGCTATGACTCTATCTTGGAGAAATTTAATGACCTTGCCCGAGATTCAAGTAATAATTCCGTCCGAAATTTCGCAATCGCAGGGGCGGAATACTTGTACGGAGTGAAGACGCTTAATCCTTTATTCTGAGGCGGGTTGCTTAGAGTTCAGGGGCGCTTGAGTAGTCCTAAACAAATAATTCATCATCAACAACGACCCCCACATCTCCGATTGAATTCAAACCACACTTCAAACACTCCCATTACTTAAAATAACGAAGTGTTTAAATTTCGGTGAAATCGGTCGAGTAGATTTTACATCTATGTTCGACACACATTGGCACATTCCCTTTTATTTATACATAGATTGAAAATAAAAATAAATGTAATTAAGTGTTTGTGTACAGAATTCTTGTTTTTCCATTGCCTTTATTTCCTCTTTAATCATTACTCACAATTTTACAAAGCGACACCCCCGCACCTCCCACATCCCTCTGCTCCCAGCCCCGAACATTCTGCGTACAGCGCCGCGCATTACCACGCAAAGGCGGTGGTGGTGACTTACCGGGCTCCAGAGCGGCGGCGACGGTGGCGGCGGCGGCAAGGGCCACCGCCAGAGCCGCCAGCAGGAGCGGCGGGGGCGGCGGCGGCGAGGGCGAGGGCGGCGCTGGCGGCCGGCGCATCGTCCGCCGCGGGAGCGGGCCGGGGGCGGAGGCCGGCGCCGGGTCACGTAGCACGGCAGCCCATGGCGCCCGCCTGCAACACGCCACAGCCACCGATCATGCTCCGCGCTATAGCACTCAACCTACATTCTAACATTAAAACAACACTACGTTTTTTTTTTGTTTCACGACTCGGACATCATGGGGCCACGCGATACGTGCACCGGGGCCCAGACTTGATTATCGGAGCAGGTGCACGTTACATTTTCTACAGGGAGGAATCAGCAATTTAATGCGGATTCCATTTTTACACCCTAGGGTTGTTAGCCCTGGGGGATGGGATGAAATTATTATTATGATGATGATGATGATGATGATGATGATGAACGATGAAATAGACACACACACAAACATACAGTGACACACAACACAACCATGCCTGAGGCAGGACTCGAACCCACGACCCTTTATTCGGAGACCGCTACTGCACTACTGCCTTAGAGTTCTCGGCCATCGGATCATTATTATTACTATTATTACTATTATTATTGTTATAATTATCAATGTTTTACTATTCAAAGAACTATTCATAGATCAACTGGGTGAATACCGGGAGATTTGGGTTCGATTCCCTACTGGAACAGTCAATTCTTTTGAACAGTCAAACGCCATTGATACAATTATTTCTACCTTATATCTTCTCTTTTGCTAAGTAGCTATGAGGTTACAACAGTGGTTGGCAGTTGTGAAGCAGGCAGTTGTTAATTTTACAACTGTCGTCAGGTGGTTAAACGTAAAGTACAACAGTCAAGAAGCTCTTTACTCCTAAATGCTGTTCGAAGAGTTGATCGTCTTGGTAGAGCAACTCCGTGCATGCCTGGAAATACGCCTTCGATTCTCGGTTATTATTTCGATTACTGTCTATACTCCAACACAAAGCATTTGTTACCATTCCCTTTCTCCGTAAGTGAAATTCTGCGCCCGAGCACCATAGAAGATCATTGCACCGTATAAGACGAACAAGGTCCCACGATATGAACTCAAATACCATCGGACTATATTTTTTCAATATCCGTTTGATATAACCCCCTAGGATATCGGCAAGAATAACACAGATAATTTATTCAACAGTATCTACCTTTATATCGTCTCAATGATCAGAATTCACATTCTGAAGAGCACTGGTATAAATATCAGGTAAACATATTTCCTGATCAAGTAAAATTAGATTAAAACCGAAGTACATAAACAATTATAGCAACAAGGGAACATAGGATCAGCATGAAAAACATTTCAAAAAGTAAATCCCAGCACCAGACTGTAACATCTATGCCACGAAGAACATCTCACATCTAATGATCAACTAAAGGATCTCGAATCACAATATGGTATGGCAACTATTAAATGTATGTAAGTACCTCAAAAGAAGTAAGACGAAGGAAAACAAGTAAACGTCAGAAAATACAAAATAGCCAACGTGCAGGTACACCGTATACACACAACATTACCCCAGCAAAACCTGTCTCCTGGATTTTATCGATACCTACCATAAATTAGCGATTCAATCAAACGTCTACGTTTATACACCAACAGTTTGAAGCCGAAAGCAGTAAAGAACTCAGGAGCCGGAGTATCTTCTGTAGAAGGCTAGGAGAAGACACAAATTAACAGCCTGCCGGACAAACTACTGTATAAAATCATGAGTAAAATACAGTCAACTGCACATTACTTTAATGTCAATGCATCTTGACTAGAGTAGGTCAGGCAGGTCAGCAAGGTTGTAACACAGATTACCAAAATGACCATTCAAATTTCAAATCACACATGATATTCTACAGGAAGCTATCTATACCCAAATGACTGAATTGGAAATGCCCCGGATTAGACTGACAGAACAATTTCTGGTTCAACAAATGTACCTCTCACCACGGGGAGATCTTTCAGCGGAATTATCTGGCAAGCAACTTCAATTGTGCTCATAAGGAAGGATAACGAATGAAAACACAAAATAGCGAATAACTAACGAATAACACGAATAACTAACGAATAACACAAGGAAAGGAATCGAGGCGTCTTAGAACGGACGCCACAATTTGACGGTACAGGGGGGAGATGTGGCTCAGGGCATCAACTGATGGCATTGCAGTAACTCTGATCTAGGTTCGAAGGAGAATTCCGTAGGAGAACTCTAGCGGCCGGCTGCTGTGATCGGTAGTTTTCCGTGGTTCCTTCGATTAACACAAGGCGAATGCCGGAGCAGTATCCTAACAAACGGGCCACAAACCACATGCGATATTTCCATTCTTTTCCTTGTCCTATCCTCATCCGTTACTTACACACACTCTAACATGCACTGCATAACCACACCTGCCGAAACACCTTAAGGGTGTTTAGAGCTTGTCCCGGCTGGGACGATGTCTCGCTGGTGGGAGATACCTTTGGGGGGAAACCCGCTAGCCGACGGTGGGTCGGCGCTGAATCTCGCCACCCATCAGGGGAAGATCACCGCCACTTCCCGAGAAAAAACATACACTACACTTACGAGACTATTGGCCTTAGCAATTGACACGTCTTTAAGACGCACCTTTTTATATTTTCACTTCAGAAAAATGTATTGTTTGCGTAGCTGCTTTGCCACAACGACTGTAGTGACCACGCCTTTAAGACGAAGGGGAGTAGATAGGGAGATAATAGAAATAATAGGTGTGTGAACGTACACCAAAGGTCCTGGCGATCGATAGATCCTTATTATCGAATTACATTTGCTCGATACACTGTATCCACTTTTTCTTGTGGGTATTTTTTTCAAATTAGCATTCATTGTATTCAAAAGCGGAAATCTCTTATGTTACACTCTAAACCCTTTAGTTAAACTCGCTTAACTTGAATTTCTCAGTAAAACGAACAAATTCGAAGCAAAAATTACGCGAAAACTAGTCGATTTTCTTTTTCAAAAAATTGTACATGACCTTTCAAAAGTTGATTTTTTAGAACAGATTTTGTTTCGTTCAAAAACCTCGAACTAAAATTTTCATGTTTTAAAATCTTAATTTTGTGCAATTATCGAAAACAGAAAGTACGCTAAAAATGTAACTAGGATCCCTTTCCCCTGATTTTTGATAAATACGAAGAAATCTCTTTTCAAAAATGAACCAGTTTTTGAGAAAATTGTTTTAAATTTTCACGCAAAATTATGCAAAAACTGCTCATTTTTCGAAAAATTACACATGAGCTTATTTTAAGATCTGTCTTTGAACAATAGATTTCACTTAAGAAAAAATCTGTATCTTACGTATCTTCTGTTACCTTCTATCAATATTGTACATGTAGGAAGACGCCGAAATATTTTTGAACTTTTACAATTTTCGAAAAAACGGGGATTTCAACGAAACTGAGACCTCCGTCATTCATTTAAGCATTCTTTACGCCATCCGAGGCCAAAATTTAATTTAAAAGAATTGGAGCCATATTGAGCAAAGTTCTATAGTGTTGTCGATGCTTCACATAAAGTATCCTTAAATATCCTTTGTATAGTCACAGAGCCTCGACTTCGCTCAGATCAATCGCTGAATATCACTTTTGAAGACAATTGAATGGTTTAGGCGCCGGCATTGACTGACGGACAGACAGACGTTTCGCCGTTAATCGGTTTTTCGATCGACGGTTTTGCGATTGATATCAAGGACCCAAAAAACATGAATTCTGACTACATATGTTAGAGGAAGTAATTTAATACACATAGGAATAAGATTTATAATTTTTTTCACTGCCAGAGTTCGGCAACAAGAGCTTTTCTGTTGCCAAATAGCTATATACTGGCGCACGGTTACAAAACTTTCTATTCTTACGAAGTAAGGTGAGAAATTAGAAAGAATGTGAGTGCTTGAGAGAGAGAGAGGGAGGGAGGCAGATAGAATGGCAGAGAGGCAGAGGAATGGAGATAAAGATGACAGAAAAAGTACACACACGCGGAAAGAGGCGAGCCAAAGTACGAGCGGGCGATAGGAAGAGGCAAGCGAAGCGAACGGGGGTCGAGCGAGGCGGGTGGGACCAAGAGGCAGCAGTTCTTATGCAAGAGAAATTGTATCTTCCCTTTTCGTGGGCAACGGAAGAGCTTTCTGGAATTGCATTGCCGACAGTGTGAAGTGGGGGCCGTATGATACCCTGGGGACGGGAACTCACTTCGGCAGCGACAACAGAGCGCCGCCAACAACGTCGGGGTTGCGACGCCCTTTTCGCTTCGCCCTTCGCCCTTCGTCGTCGCCCTCTGGTCGCCCCGAGGACCCTACTCCAAACACAATAGTATGGAATTGCCCTGGGCCACTTGCAGACGGGAGAATACACTTTTAAATTCTACTTTCGTCGGAAAAGAACTTCAAATGCCATCTCCAAACATATCATCAAAGCAGGATGACCGTATGATACTATTAAGCTAGTGCTTCATATCTATCCTTATTGAGTGCGGACAAAAATAAAAGAAAATATTAAAAATGCAAATTATCTTTCTTTTCAATAGTTATATTTCGTTAAACATAAATTAAAAGAACTTATTCCGTTTTCTTTTCAAAATTTCATTTTATATTTGTAGATTTGATAATAACACAAATAAAATTAATTTAAATTTTGTGTTATGGAATTATTGATTACATTATTTCAACATTGTTAAATTTTAACTCTAATTATTGTTCCTCAAAACAAGTTTCAGAGGCCTAAAATCATGAGAATCCTTTTGATGCAATTATGCATGAAAGACGAGCTCTAGAAACGTGGTTTCTCTAAACTTAATTATCATGTCATCTACGTTTGTTCATCAATTTACGAGGAATGTTTCAAATGATACAAATCAATTAATATACTTTTTAAGTCAAGTAGCAAAAATTTAACATCAATCATCAACAAAAAGAAATGCACCCGAAAATTTCCATGTAATGGAACTTGCCGAGATATTGGGAACTGAGATGCAAATGACTGTATTATTTTCGATCACAAATAACGCTCTAGTATTTTGATTAATATAACAACTGAGACAACTCTAAAACAGTTAATGTTTTGTAGATGCAGGTTTTTGTATAAGAAATGTATTTTTCTACATGTTCAGTTCAAAAATTTTATGTTTATTAAATAAAATGAAATCATTATTTGTAATACTGATGTATTCACTAGCGCAAGCAACGCAACACCTAATTCAGCTGCACGAAAACCGCTCGCACATTGTCAATACTTGCCGCTAAATCGAGGTGTTGTGTATTCGTGCTGCTGAATTCAAGGGTTACGTTTCTCGTGCCTGTGGCAGTATATGTAATGTCACATCAACTAAGCTTTTTCTCTGATTAATCCGTGTAGCAGTATTTAACGTACGCTCGCCAATGTAAATTAAATGTAGGTTTTTAACTGATTTTACAACAAAGAAAAATATAAATTAAAAAAGCCCGTCATTGATGCAAAACCATCCTTCAGTCGTCCAGGTATCCTTTTCACTGAAATACTACTAATAAGACAATACTAGAGTCTCAATGAAAGGAAGAGTAACAAGCGTAGAGAGTACTGTTCTCTTACCACGAGTCGCCTCACAGTGTTACAGATGCAAGGATTATTAAGGACTGAAAGTAACTGTATGAAACTGACGGGACGACATCAAACTCCCCTATTAATTACACAGGCCAACAAAAAAAGGGTTTCAAAAAACTTTTAAAATCTTAATAGTTGATTTTTATAGATATTTGGGTGCTGAATCCGTATCTGAACTCCAGTTCTTTCCATCATCCACAGTTGAATCAGAACTTTTATCTATTAAGATATGGGAAAATATGCTATATGTGAAAATCAAATGAAAAGTAAACGACCTCTAAAATACCAACAGAACTTTATTTAAACATAGAAGATGACTTTATATTCTTATCATTACATTTTGCAAAGTCTTTACGTTTCCACTGACGTATATTTTCTTTGTCTCTTTTCTTTAAAGCCCCTGATATACTAGCTTGTTCTCCTCTGCGCCGTTTGCTCTCTCGGTAAAGTGACCAACAGTAATCTCCCATCATATTGGTTTTCCAGCGTCCCTGGTAACATTTTTCATCATTTTCAGATTTTAATGAAAACACGCACCTTGCACTTCACTTGCATCACCTAAATCGTCCGGAAAGAATTGTAAATTACTGTTTAAAAAGGAAACCTTGGGGCTCATTAAACATCTCAATTTCTTGAAAGCATTCAGCATGTTGGCAACAATTGCTCGATAGTCTGTTTTTTTGTTGGCTAGTAACTTATTAACACGTGATTAAAATCACGTTTTACCTCATTTTCGTTTCCTGTCATATGTAGTTCAAATTGGGGATCGAACATGACTTTTCTAATACCAGTCTCAATGAAGACACCCTTTTTTAATAATTTTGCAGCATACAATTGCATAAACATTTATTAAAAAGACCTAATTTTATGTGTAATGGAGGCAGCAGAATCTTGTGTTGTTCTACCAGATGTTCCCGTAAAATGTTCTTTTCCCCTGGCTTTAAAGATTTTCTTACAGGCCAATTCTTTCTAGACTAATGATAATCTGATGGCCTACTATCCCACTCACGTAGTAAATATGGGAATTTATAATTTCCTGCATCTTATCCATTTCTAGATACTCAAAGCAGCATTTGCCTAGCTATACAGAGAAAATGTTAAAATGTGAACAAATGATGGGTGATATGGCAATTTTAATGTTTATTTTTGGAATCAGCACACTTAAAATGATAAGAATTAAGTGAACACACACAAAAAGTTTTTTAGTCGTTGGCCTGTGTTATATATTATAATGAATACTAGAACACAATTTAATTTTTTATATTAAATTTAGAGTTTGATTTTGTTATGGAAGCATAAAGAACATCCATATTTTGCGCGCGCGCGCATCAGGACATCCCGTGCTCTTGGAAGCTCGTTAGGTGCAGCCAAGCAGCCACCGGAACGGAAGCCCAAGCCAAGTCTACAGCTGTGAAGTCGCCTGGTGTGCATCATGGAACGACAAGCGATCGGAAGGCAGTCAGCGAGCTGACCAGCATAGTGGTGACAAATGTGTGTACGTGTATATACTGCTTACGACAAACTTCTGCCTACAGTTTTTCTGAAATACGGTGACAGAGCTACGGACTGGTACATGTCCTGGTGGTAACTTGGATATTTCTCATGGGTGGATTGTTAATTGACAGGTCTACGGTACGATTTGAATTGTGGACGTTGAACTTACTTGGCTCAATAAACTATTTTTATTTGTTCAATCCTGCATATTTTTGCGACATAACAGTTTTCATTTCAAAATTCTCTCCATTTTATATCAGTAATATATTCTCTAGCTGGGATTCCAGGTCCTCAAACGGAGTGGGAAACGATTTTAGGGAGACCCTGAAGGGGCAGCAGATAAAACGTCGGTCGCTGTTATTGTTGTCACTGGTTGCCACGTCCCATTGACGAAACTAATTAGTTCCATTGATATTTGTTAAAGTCGTTTAGGCACACTGCGTTCTCGGAACCTAACAACCTGTGTATCGATCGAGATTAGGACTACTGTGTTCGCAGAAGTCTTCGCATTTTGTGAAGTCAACAATCTATAGGCCGATGTAAACGGTACAGTTTTCGTGTAGATTATCGTGCAGTTTCTGTACAGAAACGTCGAGATCTCAGTTGAACGTATAAAAGCCAAAACGTCGCGCATACACGGTCTATACCAGTCTTTACGCTTTCTGCATGAATCGCCTTAAGTCGCCGGTAGGGGGGCTACTAGGAAACAACTGAATTGCGCCGTCCGACAACTTTCAGTGGAGGTATTTCTGTGCGCGAGTTCTGGCTGTGATCTTCATTTAGTATTAATTAACCATGAGGAGCATAGAGAATCAAAATCAGAAGGCAGGGATAAGAAAAGAGGTGGTTTATCACAATATATCACTTCATACAATCGCACCTTGATACACCTAACCACAAAATCGACATAGCCGATTACCATTAGTGAACGATTCTACTGCTAGAGGCGCTGGAGTCAAACTGTATGCTTTCTACACGAAAAATTATGAACATGTTCATAATTTTTTCATGCAGAAAGTGTAAAGTCAGGACTGCATGAAGAATCCGCACGAAAACCGTACCGTGTATATCGGCCTTATTCTATTTCTTTTCAGTTACTTGATTTTACACTTCACTTTATATAGTATACCAATGTTTTCGTTTTTATGCTCATTTTAGATGACCAGTACTTGATTTGAAAAATAATTGTACTAAAAGTAGCCTGTATGCTAAATGTAGTTTATTTAAAAAGGCGCAAAGTAATATAAAAAATTAAAAGATTGTAATTTAAGAGTTACGTAATATAATTTTTTCCGAGCCACCATGTAAAATCAAGAAAACCGCCAAACAATCAATTTCGGAAAGCCTACTCGATGTTGTTGTATTTTGCAAATTCAATTTCTATGACTATCTTAACCAAAACTCACTGAAATTGCAAAACATAATTGCACACCGGAAGACTATCGAATTGTACCGACAGATGTACCAATAGTACTACATTTCATTGAAACTCGACTGATTGATTGATAGTTCGTGATTCCTTGCGCGATAACTACTGTGGTCATTCTTTCCGTAAGTGTAGTGCGTGTTTTTCATTGGGAGGTGGCGATGATCTTTTCCCGCTGGATGGCGAGATCCGGTGCCGATCTACCGTCGAGTAGTGGGGTTTTTCCCCCAACCAGTTACCTCCACCATCGGGGCCCCGCCCCAGTCAGGACAAGCTTTAATCTCCCGACCGGTCTCCCGACATGTGTGGTTGTGTAGTGCATGTTACTGTAAGTGTGTGTGTAAAATGTGAAGATAGGACAAGGAAGGTAGGAAAGATCGCGCGCGGTCCGTGGCCCGTTTGTTAGGGTGCTGCTCCGGCATTCACCTGGTGTTGATCGGAGAAGCCACGGAAAACTACCGATCAGGGCAGCCGCTAGAATTCTCTTTCAGACAGCGGCTGAATTCGAAGTAGCTGACAAGCTAGTGTCGAAAATCCTGCCGCCGTCGGGACTCGAACCTAGGACCTTCCAGTCAGAGGGACTGCAGTGACATCATGTGATGAGGAACTCATTGATCACTTGATGCACTGAGCCATCTCTCCCGGTTTGAAACTCTGTTTTTAATTCTTTTATGCTTATGAATGCGTTCCATCCAAAAATATTTTTTGGTAGCATACCCTTAAACCATAAGTAATAATATGCAAATAATATTTCTATCTTGCTCGAGTTGCGTTACAGACCTTTTCGTTTCAAACGTAGGGATGCAGGAAATGATGTTTTAGATATTTATCTTACGAAGTCAACGCACGAAAACGGAGTTCATTACTAATGCATTCGTCGCGAGTCCACTCCATGCAGAATGTAGCCGGGTGCATCATTAAATGGCGACATGTTCTACACCTACTCTGACAAATGCTCTAGTTACGTGGTTACAGCAGTTTGAGTGATCCCAAGTGCTCATCTGTTGGTCTCAGGGTGAACTGTACACTGAGAATGAAGGGCATTGATATCGTCAAAACACTGGAGATAAAGTTGCGACGGCTGAATACGAAAACGCAAATGGAGCCGAGGCTACGGAGTTAGAGAATTTGTTATGTAGCATGTTAATGAATAAATATATTGCAACGCCAGACGTTACCTGGGTGGAAGTAGGGAAGATCACGGCTGGCGCGCACTAGATGCCAGTTATTCATTTTTTTACGCAACTTAGGTTAATTTTGACAGGTTTGACAGCATAAATGGAAAATTCATTTCATATGCTAGCGTATGTTATTTTTATTTGTAAAAGTTAGACTGTCGGCTATATAAAAAAGCAAGTAAAATTTGATACCAAATTAAAAGTTGCACATATTTTGCAATTTATCATGTATAAGGTTAAGAAATTTACGCAAACTCCTGTATAAACATTTCGCAAGAGAGAGATATACGTCGCTCATTAGGACTTAATTCGTTTGAAAACATTGAATAATTTGAAAATTAGAAGCATATTTTTCACTGTTTACGCGTCCAGGAAATATTTGTCTTTTCTTTTGCAGTCGTATCTACCCTGATAGTGAGCCCTAGCAGTCGTTACTCTAGCTCAGTGTTGTCAAGGTCGATGCCACGAGCGGGAGTCCGTGGCACAAGTGCCACGACGAAATCGCTTCTCCATGCAGTTCATAACCCCGCCGCAAGAGACAGCGCCATCACTATTGTAAAACGGCGGGGTTACTAATAGTTCCTCTCCCGACGCTAGTGGCGCAGAGAAGCTCGTGGCATGGTACGGTGCCGCGAGGCGTGCCATTGCCACCAGTAGCAGATCTTGACACCACTGCTCTGGCTATAAGCATCTGCCTTCTGCAGTGTTGCGAAACTGGAGCTTGGCCTGGGACACCTCCGAATACTCTGCTAACAAAACAAATCCTTGGTGGCCTCAGCGGGGAACCCACGCCGGCGCGGCACAGCATTCAGCAATCGTTCCTAGTAGCGCGCGAGTGCGGTACAGTGTAATTTCTTGGAAGAAATATGCCTTCTGTGTGATCAAGCATTTGCACAAACATTATAGATTTTATCTTGTTCGTGATTAGATGAAGCATTCGTTGCTTGGCGTGGGTTGCCAGGATACATGTATTGCTTCCAATTGAATTTGCATTGTTTTAATCTGAAGAAACTTACAAAATCATGACATATTACGTAGTATATCAAGATAAAACAATTAAAATAAAATTTATGGCAATTCTGCACCCAAGAAAATGACGCCCTCTACGTTGAGAAAACATAGCGATCGTTCGTAGTTCGTACCGCACGCTCGAAAAATTCGTACCCTTCATCAAGTGCGTAAGTGTGGGTAATGTTGTGCGTGTAAGTTTGTTATAAAGTGAGAGGAACTGACAAAGATGAGTTAGGAAATATAGTGTGCGGTCCGTATTCTGAATGTTAAGGGACTGCTCCTACATTCGCCTGGTATTGATTCGAGAAACCATGAAAAGTACCGGTCACAGCAGAAGGCCATCACAATTCTCTTCCAGTGGTGTCATTTGATCCAGCTATCTAGATAGGGTGGATAATTCAGATCGGCCTATCGGCAGCTCGGGGCGTAGCATTTCTTGAAAATATAGAGTTCTACTCATGCTCGCCCGCCTTCGAGAGCTCGCAGAGGCATCTGGATGAACGCGACTTCTGGATCCAGGGCATCGTAGCACAGAAACAGCTCAAGGCATCTCCAGAAACACTTCCTCCAGCAACCTTCTCTTCCCTTGTTGCCCTTCCCCTCTTTGAGCGCCCCTGCCCCCTTCTAGAAACACAAGTCTTTACAGAACTGTGCCTGAAATATTGCGAGAAGCCCTTTGGCAATCCTTCTATAGAACGATTTTTATAAGAATGGACCGTTTTGACATTTAGTGTTGGAAACATAACTGATGATTCTGTGGCCGTTGTGTCCTTGAGCCCATTTAACTCTCCTTCCTTCATTCATTCGTTTGCTGTTGGCTAACTTGTGACTGGCTTCGACGCTTCCTTTTGTGATGTCCTCGTTCGATCAAAATATAGTGCGCCACGAGAAATAATTGAAATTAGGAAGTGCAGTGCTATGTACTCTTATGTAAAAATTCTTTTTTATAAACATTAGATTGAATTTACTTTCTGAGTGATAAGTATTATGTTTATTTTAAAACTGAGTCTTCAATGTGAGGTGCGTACTGGTGCACGCGTTTCCTGCTCCTGTGCGATAAGTGGCGAGGTGCGATCGAGACTTTTCCGTGGTTTCGTGCTTTGCATTTTATCAATTTTATATAATTACAAGGTTGTCAATCATGAGAAGCCGTGATGTCTTAACGGGAGCCATAAACAAACATAAGCACTTTACGAAGAGGCGTGGCTGAACAACTGTCTGGTCGTGGCAGAAGGATACTTCTCTGAAGTACATATGATGTTAACGTTTATAGTAAACTGTCATTTGGGTACCTGCTTAGGCTGATTCTTCCATACCCCTGGCTGCCCTGAGTGTTGGCCCTAGCGCCACTGTTTTGCAGACCTGTTTCAGGTCTTTCAAACCAGGAATTCGGGTAGGATACTTGCCAAGCTAGAAGCTACCAGCTCTGAAATTAGTTGAGTAAACCTTCTTCTTCTTCTTCTTCTGAGACGGGACGAGTCCCAACACAATTTCCCTTGAAGAAGAAGGGAACACTATCCGTGGCGAGGTTAAAGCCAATGGAACCATCCAGATGAATACGGAGAACTTTGAGCGTCCGCCGCCTCCCTTTTCTTCTTTGGTATAATGAGGCGGGTATCGTCCAGAAATTGAATGATTTCCCACACTCCTCCAGGCATTAGAACCGAGGTCTTTAGCGCCCCTACGTTAACAATTGCGTGTCCGATGGACGCGGGAACGAGTGGAGAGCAAATGAAAATTAAGGTCAATCATACGAGATCCTGACAACCGGAAGTCTAATAGTTCTTAAACATATGATCCGAGCGCGTTCGCGTATGCAGTTGCAGGATCGCAACCCAAGCGTCGTAGACCTGAGGTGCGAACACAAACTGGGACGATATTCGACACAGAATACGAACCTTCATCAGAAAAGTCCACAGCTTGAATGGAAATTCTTGTCAGATCTGTTCGTTTGCGTTTTTCCTTCAATTCATTCCAGAAAAATGCGGACCAGTACCTCAAAAATTTGGCAGTCCAAGATCGATTAATTCTTATTTTGCCCTCCTATCGTTGGAGCAAAGGGGTGACCTAACCTCCCTACATCACGCGACACATCTGCCATGATCTAGCCCGACGGTGGCAGGATTTTCGATATTAGGTAGAAGCTAGGTCGGATTCAGCCGCTATCTAGAAAAGATCTATTGGCTGTCTGCTCTGATCGGTAGTTTTCCGTTGTTTCTCCGATCCACACAAGGCGAATTCCCGAGCCGTGCCCTAACAAACAGGTCACTGAACGCATGCCATCTTTCCTTCCTCTTCCTTTTCCTAACCTTGTCTCTTACTTTCACCGACTTACATGCACTATACCCAACCATACATGCCAGGAGCTTAGAGCTTGTCCTTGATGAGGCAATTCCCCGTTGGTGTAAGATATTTTGATTGGAAATCCCCGCAATCCGACATGTAGGTCTGCACCGGATATCACCATTCATCGGGGGAAACACTGAAATCTCTCGTGACAAAAGCGTGCACTATACTTACGGTACGAACGATCGTAGGAGTTGAGGCATCCGTATTCACGAAATAATCAATCAATCAATTTAATGATCTGGAAAGTCTCTGGCAGTATTTGAATGCTTGGATGCCAGACGAAGGCGCGACAATGGTATTTAGCACCCGACCGAAAAGGATTCTAGACATACGACAGCCTTCATTAATTTTATGACACATGCGGAAATGACCAGATCGTCCGGAAAATTACCAAAATATTCAATTCAAAATTATTCTATTTCGTAGGTTTCTTAGGTTTTCTCTTGCTTCTGAATCTCCACAACAGGCTGATGTCTCTAGAGTGCAGCTCTTATAGCCCACAACTTAACCACCCGAAGAATCATAATTAGAGGAGTGGGAAAGCTTTTCAATATTCGAACCTTGATGGTTTAAACCAAGAGAACAATGTCACAATAGTCACAAATTTTAATATACTGAGTAGATTTGTAAACCTGGAGGCTAAAGAAAGGTAATATATTCTCTCTTTGAAACCAAGTACTGGATTTAATCCTGAACGATGTCTACAGAATTCTGGTGATAGCGACTCCACTGGACACTAGTGTCTGTTGGCAACAGAAAGATTTCTGACAAGAAATCTATAAAAAATAGTTTGTCTACGTTGGCCGATTTTCTAATACTCGTTCTAAAGGCGGAGTGTGGAGTGAAAATTGATGTCATTTGTTAAAACTCGTAACTCACATAATTGGAAGAAAATATTTCATCAATTAAGCTCATGACGTAGGGCGAGCAAATGCTACTTTCCTAATAATCCTCTCCTTAACCCTTTCTGAACCCATTTTCCACACCGTGTCGGAGATCTCGCTCCGGAAATCCACCAATCTTCTTGCCCTTCCGTTGGAGGGTGATGGACTACGAACGAAAGGCTAACGTCAGTGGTCGAAGGGTAGTGGGGAAGGAAACGTCAAAAAAGTTAAAAACTGGGTCTGACGTTCTAAAGTGGGCAGTCGGTGTATGTTTTCTGTGGACAGGTGAAGAAACGTTGGCGAGAGGGTTCAAACACTGGATGGCGAAGGCGGAAATACTTCAATGCTGTCAACAATATCTCAGAATATTCGAGCTTTTGCATTACGTTTTGACACGCATCTTCCTTGAAGAGAAGGTTTATATCTTCTGAAACGTAAGCAAACGAATTAATGTTAGAGCCAAAGTCACTATGCCTCCAACATCAGTATAATTAATATTTTCGTTTAGCTGGTACCCCGAAAAGGCACAGTAACTAACTTTTTTTTCTGCAATTAATATTGGAAATAACTTTCTTCGCGTCACAATGAAGAGGTGAACTTCGACCATTGCTCTGATAACTAATGCTGCTTAAATGGACCTCTTGGTAAAGCTGAAAAGAGAAAAAAATAGTCTCTTAAAATATACAAAACTGCACTAATTACTTTTCACGATGATAAGAATGCACTACAAAAATTGAACACGTGTTTTGTAAAGATTTGGATTTTAAGTAAAAGATGGTTTTGTTCCTTCAGATGCAGGTATTTGACCCTTCTTTTAACTGGCAACCTCATTGCGAAATGCTCTGGGTTACACATTCACTACGGACTTAAGATTAGGTCATTCATATTATCTGTAACAAAGGGCCTTGAGGCCATGACCCAAGACCGAAAAGAATGTATTGTAATCTGCTTTAAGACATCAACAGCCACACTTTTCTGAATATTAAAGCCAAAGATATGAGAGATAGATGAGGAAAAATAATCTACGAATAAATCTTAGCGTAATATACGGCGCACCAAATGTTCACAAAAATATTAATAGTATTAAAAATGAATTTAATCTTCCCTAAAAGGATATAAAGAACCCCGAATAAGTGCCCAGCCTTAAAATGTAAAAAGCCATCTATTACTTAGGCACAGAAAAGACGTTTCTGTTTCGCAATTTCAAGACTATAAGAGTATTCGTCGCCACGACGACCTCAAGATAAAATCCGGCCTGAGCACAAAAATAACTTGCAGGTGAAATGTCCTCCATTTAGCTGAAACAAAACTTCATCTCCGTAAGCGGCCCTCCCATGCAAGGTAAAGGGGGAGGCGGCGGAGGGGGGACGAGCAAAACGGGGAGGAGGAGAAGGGAGAAGTGATGAGGAGCGGGAAGGAGCCGGGAATGCGACAAGAGAGTCTGCTAACGCGCCGATAAGCAACTGCCTGGGCCACCGCTTTTCTCAAATGGGCCAAAGAGATTATCAAGCCTGAGGGAGCGCCATATTACAGAGTAAGACCCTTCATCTTTTTTAAATTTGATTCCTACCGCAAGCGCGCAGAGGCGACGGCGGGGCCAGCGTCGTAAAAAACAGCAGTTAAGCCGAAATTACAATGTTGTTTCTCAGAGGACCGTCCGTCTTTGCCGCCTCTTCAGACGCGAAAGTGGTAGCTCAGACGTTCCCGTGACCCCGCCCTCTCATCCCCCGGCTCAGGGTAGAGCTTAAGGGGGATGATAATCTTCGGGACGGATACCTTTGAACATCCATGTCGTACCAATGACGTCAAATTGGTAATTGGCCTTTGGTATTTTCGTGGCCAACAGTGACCAATGCATCTTTCGGAATTTATGCTATTGAAACCAAAAAATTAACTCTCGTAGGAAATGGTGTGGTGTTTACATTAGCATTATTATAGAAATAGATATGAGGCGCTGTTTTGTCGTAGGTGTTTATTTTGCCAGAAAGCTTTTTCGGTCACATTGCGACCATCTTCAGTGCGATTCTAAAGCGGCTGGGGGGCCTCGGTTCAGACTAGATAGCTGTCTTGCCATTTTGCCTTCAGGGCATGCAGGTGTTCATTTGCATCCTCATCAACCTGTCGTCCTTTAAATTTTCTGAATATTTTATAACTGGTTCCATTTCCTTTAATTAACTTTAAATATTTTATTGTTTATAAAATAAAGCATCAAACAAACTATTAATAATAAATAAATCAACATATCTCCATGACATTATATACATTACACACATATACATTAAAAGATGGCATTTTTGTCGCTGGGTGCAGTGACCAGCAAATCTGATATCATGACTCCTTCGAGGTGGTTTGTAGTATAGCCACTTATGGGAAAAGTGATATCCAATGTCACACTTATCCTTCATAAAATGTCTGAAGTAGACCCAGAGAATGACCACAGGAACAACCGGAACGTATACTTTTCGAACTTGCCTTCATACATCAGCGAGAGCACGAAGCAAGAAGTTCACTGTTGCAACAACAGTTCCAGCACTATTCCTGTCACTAAAGAACTAATTATCTGGTTATTCTCATGAAACCCGTTTCAGATATTCGATAGAACGCTATTCACCGTTTCTTTTCTGCAAAGAACATGAGTGTCATCTGCAAATATGGACAGTTGAGTAGAATCTTATAAGCTTTCCTTGTGGTAATATCAATATTGACAAAACACTAACACCTCATTGCTTCATTCCAATTTGGAAAAATTAAAATGATATTTTTAATGTCGAAAAATTAGATATCCTCTATAATTAATATACTATTCAATATATAACTACAAACTTTAAAAACTTTCGAAGATTTCTTAGCAAATAATGAATATCGAAGTACTCGAAGCATGGCTATTCAATTAAAATATATCGATTTTACTTCATTTAACATAATATCCCGACTTCGAGCAGATTTCTCTAGCATATTTAATTTCCCGCCTTTTTCAAGATTTCGGTGAGCATTAGAATTATTCCCCAGATTATGATAAAAATTAACTGTTTATGATGTATATGATAATAATTATATGACATGTGATAATATGATATATGATTATAATTAACCCAAGTTTGTCACTCTGTAAACTGATTTTACATCCTCATACGCTTCCGATTGTGATTAATCATGAAGGAGTGGAACTTACAGACTCATGGGTAGTAATTGAGACGTACTTGAAGCAATAAAGGTGAAAAGTTGGGTTTATTTTCTCGAGTGATTGTTATTTATGTCCCCTGTTAACACATTTCAAAATCATTAATATTTAGATGAATTCCTGGGCAGATATTTGCTACAATATGTATACCAAATTCCTACCAGTAGATGGCACAGTATTCGTTTATCTAGGATAATCTGACTTCCTCCAGAAGACAGGACAGCATCCTGTATCTGATGTCGAACAAGATCATATGAAAGGTTTGTGCAAAACTATAACTCGGAAAACACTATTTTCTTCCAAGAAACAGTGTACATATCCTTCACCAAGTACTGTATCCTGCGTGGACGCAACTAGAACATTTTGTATTCGGCGGTGGGATTTACTTTAATATCCTCGTAGGTGCGCAGCCTCCGATCTCGATCTTGTCGAGGCTCTTATCTACGTTTTTTTCACCGGGGAAGGTTGCTCAGAGCATTGACTGATGTCATTGCAGTGCCTCTGATCGTGAGGTCCTAGGTTCGAGTCCCGACGACGGCAGGATTTTCGACACTAGCTTGTCAACTAGGTCGAATTCACTCACTGTCTGGAGGAGAATCCTCGCTGCCAGCTTCTCTGATCGGTGGTTTTCCGTGGTTTCTCCGATGAACACCAGGCGAATGCCGGAGCTGTACCCTAACAAACGGGCCACGGGTCGCGCACGGTCTTTCCTACATCTTCCTTGTCCTATCTTCACCCTTTACACATTAACATGCATTACAATATCACATATACCGGGAGACCGGTCGGAGACTTAAGCATATCCCGGCCGAGGCGGTGCCCCACTAGTGGGAGATACCTTGTTATGGAACACCCCGCTAGTCGGTCGGCGCTAGATCACGCCATCCAGTGGGGGGAAGAACACCGCCATCTCCCAATGAAAAACCATCCACTGAACATACGGGACTAATGATTTCAGTGGATGACGCACCCGGAATTACTAGTAATCAATCAATCTACGCTTTTCTAGGGGCAGTCTCCATTTCCCCGACCTTGCAGAAGACAGACTCATCGCTACCGCGATAAATTCTAGGGCCCGCGACCGGTGGTACATACGCCAGCAAAAGAAAAGAATATTTCCTCGTCGCGCAGACGGCGACAAAATAGCGTCTAAGATCCGGACTAACTTTAAGAAAATCTTCGAAGTTTCTTCTTACGAAATGTTATTTTCACATTAATGTCATTCGTCTCACCGAACACGAGGGACTTGTATTCGCTTTCTACCAGTAGACATTGCCTACTTTTGATGTACAATGTCAATATATATCCTTGAAAGTCTGTTATAAAAAGAAAGAAACGCAGTTTCACTTGTAATCTCTGGAAAATCATGTTCAAGAGAAAATCATACAGGATACTTTATTAAATGTGGCATTAAAAAAACTAAACATATAATCGAACCAAACGATATATTGTGTTACCTCATGGTAATTTTGAAAAGAAATTAAAGTATTGTTAACTTGTGATGTGTTGTGTGATGTATTGATATGTAGTGGATTTGTAGATAAATATTTTGGCGAGAGACGCCTTTCCCGTGGCATTCATATCAACCAGTCTATTCATGGATTAAAAGTTAGCGTTACTGAAGTTGGTCCACTGGCTTACTAGTCCCGAGTTCGCAGGATCAAACGGGATCGGACTGAGGGGGTGGATTTTAGGATGAAAAAAATCAGTACGTCATGACACGCTTTTGGCATGTAAAGAATCTGCCTCAGCTACTCAGGAAAATTAAATCTTACTATATTTCGTTCTAATGAGATGCCACGTTACTACCGACAAGGTAAAGGACTATGAGTGGATTATGTAACTAAGATCGATATCGGGATGGGAATGTAGGAGTCTAACTGTAGGCACTTTAAGAGAACTTTCTCAATGTCTACCTCTTTGGTCTTAAAAGAAGCCTCGTGGAATACTGGATGGGGATACATTCGATCCACAAACATATAGGTCGCAAAATAAAAACAACATTGTAACGATATGATCAGTCTTACTTTACGCTTGAAAATGCAGTACATCCTGATACACGTCGTTGTATTCATAAATGCGCGTTGTTTTGAATTATTTGAAAATGGCGCCAATAAAACATCAGAAAAGACAGAGGGTACTAAATTAGCCGTTTGTGCGCAAAATACGAGAGCGTAAAACATGACGCGCGTTCATCGCGCACTCTTCTGCATATTTAGCTCCGTCCATTTGCATTCGAGTATTGTTGTTAGGTCTGAAACCAGGCGGCAAAATTAACGATGACAATAAGGATATTGATGGGAGTGGCGTGCCCTAGGACGTCATCACGTATGCAAACGTGCACCGCCTCTATACATGGTTGTGTCTGGTCGCATTTTTCTCCGCACTTGTGGGGGTCGCTTTCATAAGTGGCAAAGAGAATTTAGTAAAACGACCTGAAGTTCCACGAAGCGAGAGGAGTTGGGGGGGACGGCCACTTGCATGAGAGGAGAGACCCTCCCCTGGGCGACGGCCTCCATCTGTTGCCCCCGGGCGGGAGGGAGAAGGGTGCACGTGTACGGAGGGGGCAGGGGACAGAGTGCGCCCTATTGACTAGAGTCCGCTCAAGGGCCCTTCCATTCATTCGCGGGCGCGGGCCGGCTGTGGCGCGGGCCGCCCTCGCCCACCCGCCCAACCGCCCAAGCGCCCGCCCGCACGCGCCAAATCGCCGGCCCCGCCCCCTCCCCGCTCCCCGCCAAGGAGCGTTCTCATAAATCACATCCAGCATAAAAGGGCGTGTATACGAGGCGGGATGGGGCGGAACGGGTGGGGCGGGGCGGGGCGGGGCGGCGGGTGCGGGCGCCGACGCGGCGACCCACAGCTGCGTGACCTGGGAGGGAAGGTCGCGGCTGCCGGCGAGGCGGGGCGGGGCGAGCCGGGGGGTGGAGGGGGGCGGATGGGGCCGCGACGCACGCTCCGGGAGCGCACACCATCGATTTCGAAGGCACGCGGCCGCTTGCGGGGGCGGGCGAGGTGCGGCGAGCAGCACGAAACCACCGAGCGGAGCAAGCGTTCGGGACAGCGCCCGCCTCCCCCGCCACGCCCCCGCCACGCCCCCGGCCCCGCCCCCAGGCCACGTCGCGCGCGCTGCCCGCCCGAACAGCCGCGCGCGGCTCCGCGAAGCGAAAGGAGACAAGCGGCCGGCGACGGACAAGGCGGCGCAACGCGAGGCAGTCCAGGGCAACGAACGGCAAAGGCAACGAACGGCAAAGGCAACAACGAACGTGAAGAGCGGAGTTGGGAAACGAAGACCAAAGGAGAATCAACCAAGAGAAGTGGCGAAGAGCAAGTGCGAATACGAGTATAAAGAGACTCCAGAGAGAGGACGGAGGAAGAAATAAGGCAAGGGTGGTAAAAGTAAATCGGAATAGATGTTTGTAAAAATTAAATCAGAGAGAAGACTAAGAAAATGAAAAACAGAGGCTGAAGAAGAGAACAGAAGTTCGAATTTAAAGGAAGTATCAGGGAATATGAAAAATGATCAAATAGCAAACGAGAACATAAAAAGTAAAGAGGAGAGAAATCGGAGGTGGCAATATGAAAGAACGAAAAAGAAGGGTGTATGAGGGTAAAAGCGAACAATGGCCAAACGAAAATAAAAGAAAAGAAAGAAGTGGGAAATGTGCAGGAAAAAGAGCAATAAGACATGCAGTAGAGAGCAATAAGACACGGAAGAGAAAAATCGTACGAGGAATGCCAAAAAAGAGCGGAAAAGATAAGGAGCAAAGGAGGGAAAAACATGCAAAAGAAGAGCTTATTAAAACAATACAGAGTAAGTAAGAAAGGCCCAGAAATTAAGAAACAACAGAGAAAAACTGCAAGTAGAGGAGAAGCAATTGAAATGAAGAGTAAAAGTAATTAAGTCAGTGTGATAGGAGGACTTTGAACTGCGAGACAACGCGGCCCTCGATAGTAACTTCATGAATCTCAAGCTCCACCTTGTTCACCATCGTAGGATGAATATGCGCAAACAGCAAGTGAGAGCAGTAAAGAAATGCTAAACGATATCGAAGGACGCACATTAGGCAAATTAGAGCAAAGAGGAAACGGCGGCAAAAGTGAGTAATGGCCAAAAAAGAAATGTGAAAGGGAAAACATAGATAGACTTTGGGGGAAAGCCCTGAAGGGCAAATGGAGGTCCAAATGATAATCATACAAGACTTTCGATATCATGAAATCAATAATATTTTAAAATAATCAATACCAGTTTAGTTGCCAGTTCGCAGCTGAAGATACGTTCCCAAGGACCCAGGTTCGAGTCCAGATAGTTGAGACGCCCATAAACCAGCGAGTCTGGTTCGCAAACCTGCCTGAATTCGGCCTCGGCCAAATTGATCCAAAATCGTCCGTGTGACTTCGAAAGGAACAACGGGGTAGGTAGCGGCTGCAACAGATTTACATAATAATGAACGGCGAATATTTCGCCCCCCAATCCAGGCTCGCAAGCTGCCCTTGCTGGAGTAAGAGCTGTTTCACGGATTATCGACATGAGTTAAGTTCTCGAAGTTGGGTCGGACGATGTTGGGAATTCTAAGACGTCGGCTACTCCGATCGGTAGTTTCCGTGGTTCTTTCTGACCAATTTCAAGTGGATTTATTTATTTATTTACGTCGAAAACGTTACGTTAAAAACAGTTTTATTACGTCAAAAACTGAGAAGTGACTTCTGTGCACGTTTTCATAATTCTGTGATCTCTATCCTAAGCCGAATTTTGAATCCAGAAAAAAGCGTCCTTTTTTCTGTTGACAAAATATTCGCTCCTATATAATAAAATCTATTTTCAAAGGTAAATTAGCTATAAATGTGTGCCCTTAGCCCTCGTCATGTTCTTCATGAAAGAATAATACTTTTTGCCGCGACAATTCCGGATGCTGAAGCAGTACCTTAAACAGGCCACGGACGGCGCACAATCCTTCCTCCCTCATTCTGCTCCCTCTCTGCTTTTTAAGTGCACACGATGGCCCATCGTGTATGATCTAGATCCAAGCTCAAGTTAAGTTCTGGAAGTTGTATCGGACGATGTCTTTCCTTAGTTGAGAATTCTAAGACGTCAACCTCTCTGCTCGGTCGTTCCCGATCAATTTCAAGCGGATGCTGGGGCAGTACCTTAAACAGGCCACGCATCGCGCGCAATCCTTCTTCCCTCTCCCTGCTCCCTCTGATTCTTAGACGATGTGTATACGACGTCCCATCATGCTTAGCCTAGAGAGACTGCAGAAGTAGAACGAATATGGAAATGTCAGGCTAAAATTAGACAGTGGCACATAGGAAAGAAAAGTTTAGAGCACTTCCTTACTCAGTCTCACATCACGTTGGCCCTATAGTTTTTTTCGTTTGTACATCTGCACAAAAACGACGTACAATAAAAACTTGTCAAAATATACCTCTTCTGTCGCTCTGATTTGATGTTAAACAATTTTTTAAATCCTTATCAAATGTTTATTATTTTTTCAAACTGCCTTCATTTTATTTTGATTTTTTGGGGTTAAACGATCCATGTCCGAGAACTTTGAGCCCCAAAAGAGGAAAAGTTTCGTGACTTATCCAATCAAGGACAGGTGAATGCCGAAGCGGTACCCTGACAAACAGGCCACAAACCGCCCACGATCTATCCTTCCTAAATCTTGACCTCTTTTCCCTCACGCACTTATAGTTTCATGAACTGCACTGCACTACCACACCTGTCGGGAGACCAAGAATTTGACCCGGCTGGAGCGATTTCCCGCTGGGAGAGATGCTAGAAACGTAGCAATCCTGAAAGAGACGTGTAAGTCTGTGCCGAAACACACTTACCAATGGAGGAGGAATATCCCCACCTCCCGAGATAATAACATCCACTACACTGACAGGACCAATCGTCTCACTAGGTGGCGCACCAAGAATCAATACTTACTCTCTCATTCACAGAAGGAGATAAGTGGCATCCACCACCTGCCCACGCTGTTCCCTCATTCACCGCCCCCCCCCCCCGCTCCGACACCAACCACATCCTCCGGATTCGGCTGTCTGCAGGGGCGCGCGCTACAAATGTGGGGATGCGCGCACTGAGCCGTTTGCGTGCGGAAGTGAGCACATTCAAGGGGAAATGCAGATAACACAAGGGCGGATGCCAGGGAGGGAAGGAAATTAAGGTAATTCCGCACTACAATAGACAAGAGAGTTTTTGAAAAACTTGATAAATAATTCTTAATTTTTCAACCACATAATTTTTGTGCAATATAATTGTATCAAATGAAATAAAATTAAGGAGAAGTTTCAAAAAAGCTGCCCCTCTCAAAATAAATAAAAAGGTTTTCTTAATTTTTTGTCTCTTCTCCTATGTCAATTTTCGTATGGAAATTTCACTTCACCACTCAATCTGTTCATTAGAAGGATTCAATATTTTAACTTTTCCATCCTCTTTTAATATACCAGATATTACCACGAACTATTGATCAGTTTAACATGTAAGCAAGATGTTATAATATCTCATCAGGCATACATGGGTGCATAATATTCCCTACATTTTCTGTAACAGCTTCAGGAAGAATTTTCTTCCCAAAAAAAACTTCTTTAAAATTAATCAGGACTAGATACAGCTAAAACAATTTGTTGCAAAATAAAATCAGTAATCATAAGTACATGGAGGATGCAATTGTACAAAAATGTCTCAGCAAAATTTTAAAACAATGTTTCATTTGTTATTTTGTGTAGAACACGCCGATTTTGTAAAAATATATACTACAAGAATAATCTTGTACTATACATTTAGATATGTGAAGATCTTAATCCCTGTAAAATAAACCTCTTCACCAGAATATTAGAAATAAAGTAAAAATTCTTAATGAAGGTTCGTTATAAACCTAAAAAATACGCAAAAAGATCATCAGGACATAATGAAATTATAAATAATAACAAATACATTTTGCAATCGCGAATAAATAAATCGCTATAATTAAATGAGTAGGTAAGCTACCTACACGGACAACAAAAGGTCAAAAATTATGTCAGGAATCTGAGGATGCAGATCTTCGTTTATCTCTACATTTTTCCGAGCGCGCTGTAAATTTTATTTTCACAGAAATAGCGTTTTTGGATTCGAAAACAGTTTCAATACAAAAGGAAATCATCCTCAGTTAATGTCGCTTTTATATTTTTATCTAGCAATATTAAAAAGCTATTGCAGGAACTGATAGAGCATAACCATCTCAGATTTAAATATCGACGTATCTCACTTGCACTCCCAGATCACACTTTCATAAAGCACGAGAGAGTCAAACAACCAAAGATTACATTTTATATAATTACTCTTACACATCTATGTGGAAAGATAACAATTCGTGGGAAACCGGTATTTGTTCAAGTGCTAGGCGAACATTAAGTGTCTGATGAAGAGTTGTTTATAAAATCCGAACATCAACGTAAGGGGAACGAGTACTTGATGCAATGCATTGTCTGGGACTGAGCCGCCCAGAGTGCAGCCATTATTTCAAGGTGCGCTGGTCATATTACATGAATTTGTGCTTTCTACCATGTTTCTTGTCTGTTATTTTTTATTGTGACCTGTGAATTTTGGGGCATTCAGAGTAGAGTTTCGGTTGAGACCGTACGCCATTCAATAACTGGAAATAAAATGCATTCAATTCCACTCCGGTTGACATTTTAATTTCTATTCTATAAATTATATTACAATCTACTCGACCTTGCCCATGTCGACGCTCTAAAAACAACACAATAGGAGTAACGTTCCCTGCGGCCAGAGAGAGACAGAACAATAATGTTATCTAGTAAATTTAAACAAAAGCTCGCAGAGACGATAAAAAGAACAATCCCTAAAATATAACTAAAATTCAAAAATCTGTGCGCGTTATGGCATTTCAAATAGACATAACGATATTCTACAAGCAATTGTAAAATTTCATCATATAAAACAAGTGTTTATTGGTTGCTTTTACTTATTTTTGCTTGCAATCATTTTGCTTTTACAAAAAAAACATTAGTTTACATACTTTACGAAATATAATTTAGAATTCTTCGCGTATCGAAGAAAATTTTTGTAATTAATCACTTATATAAAAACAAAGGTATTGATATCATACGAAGTGTGTGTGTACCCTAAATTTGAAAATTATATTTATTGGTAAAGGTAGTTACGTTTAGGGAAACTATTTCAGAGGGAATAAAGTAATAAGTAAAACGAAGCTTGATGATGTTAAAATCAGTCATGTTAACGTGAAAAGGAGTATCTCTGATACATTGTGAGAAAGAAAGATGACCATTTTTTGTGTGAGAGTTAGTTCCTTTGTATAAAAGAATTTTGCTCTAGAAATCAATTTATGATAACTGATACACGTTAACTGATGCAAGTTATCAATTTTTTTGCTGTTTTCTCTCAATTTATTATTGCAATACTAAAACACAATATACGACAATAAAATGTAATCTTAGTTAATCCTATATTTCAATACTACTCTACAGCATGCAAAAATGTTTATTGTGTAGGCATAATCAGGAATGCAGTCGGAAAGCAGTTGGCCGTAGTTTTCGATAAAATTGATGATAATTTTCTCTAGAAGTTTGCAGTGAGTAATCTTTAATATGCAGGGTCTATATCAGCCACACTCGATCCCAAACTGCTCAATCTGTCAAGATTTGGAACTTCGGTGACAGTATTCAACAATATTAGATGGTGTTAACGAAAAATTAAATGCAAAAAATAAAGAAAGGGATGAGGTATTAAGATGAGACTTACAGAACTATACGTCTATTCTGTTCCACTGAAATGACAAAACATATAGAACGATAATCTAAAGCTGACACCATTTTGCTTTGTAAGGTTGGTGCACCGTTTACATATTAGTTATAGGTATTAACGTCATTAGGCTGATAAACAGCAAATACTAAGCCTGTTATTTGTGTTATCGGTCGTGTGTCGCCGAATAGTTTAACGGATGCCGGCCATTAAGAGTGGCATTTCATTCTTCTTTTTGGTTGCATTATGTCGATATTACAATAGTAAAGTAATACGAAAATAATTTTCACAACTGACACATTTGTCGAAGCTGCTTATCGATATTTCACCCTACAGAATTACCGATAATATCCGGGCTAAAATCTGCGAAGTTGAAGACACCAGCAGGCGAGATGACGAGGGTACTGCAAGCTCTGATGCAGGCGCAAACGGTAGCGATAACAATAGAGATAGCGATCACCGGCACCCCTCTGTCCTCGGATCCCTCCACACCCCTTCTTCCCCTTGTTAAACGCATTTTATGGAGGAAGATGATATCAGCCAGGGACCTCAAGAGCGGTTCGTCTTGAAGAGGAAAGCTATGCCGTGGTAGAAAATAACATTTTTACTTCTTAGGTAGTCAATGTATTGAAATGTTTGCCGATTAAGTTGATTGTCATTTATTCAAAACCTATTTTTATTTTCCTCTTGTTGTGTTACCATGATGATTCTAACGTTGACGTCGGGGTCTGACGTTGGTCTGACTTTCGCGTATTCGCAAGGGAGTGTGGCGCTTAACGGGTGGCTCATCGTTTAAAGTACTAATTCTGCAATCATCTGAAACTGATCCGAGGAAACCACGCAAACGACCTATAAATGCAATCAACATTTCATAATTGTCGATCTTTGGAATTTTCATCCAGACGGTGGCATCATCAGACACAACAACTTGGCTGATGTTGAAAATTGACTGTCAATCCTACGATCTCTCTGTCTATACATCTTCAGTTGCCACTTTATACGTCAATACCCATATTCATATCTAATTTACTTATTCGATGCAAGAAACTAATACAGAAATTTGTATTGTCCTCGATACGATGTATGTGTTTGATCTTGTACTACAATGAGTTTGTGCATTGCGGTAAAAATATGTAATCTAATTTTATTACTATGTCTTTATTAAGATTTCTCATGCACGAAAGATAATGAGACGTGACAAGTACAGGACGTACGCGATGGAAGAGTGTAAAAGGTATACTGGAGGATCCGACATGGCACTTTCCACTACGGAGACGTTAAAACTCGAATGGGAGGAAGGGAGGGATGAATCGACGAATTGGTAGATGAGCAATGACCATCTTCATTTTCACCGCACAATCTGAATAAAATCTTCGAACGATATTGGTAAAGTTCTATTTTGCAATTTCCTTGATTTGGATTACTTCATTGGTACATTTGAATACGTGTAAATCAAAGTTAGGCTCCTAGAAATGAAGTAATGTCACCCTTTTGAGAAACAAATTGATACGTTTCCAGCAGGGGACCTCAAAATATCGAGGGGGACGATCACCGGCATGTCCACCCTCCCTGGAAAACAGCAATGGAATGGAGTACGCATACCGCAGCGCTATATGGATTAGAGGACAGTACGTAAGGAAATAGTTCAGTGTGGAAACCTGCCCGTTCTTCGCCTGCTAGCACTTCCATCCCTTTTACTTTTGCGAGAATGTGAGCCCTACATTGATCTGTTGGTGAAGTACTGTTGGAATTGTACACCACGAGATGACGCATTCTTTACTAAAGTTTTCGAACTACGGTCTTCACTATTGTTTCCGAATTTACAAATATAGTATCTCATTTTGATGAAAAACTCATGTGCACCTTCTATTTTGCATCTGACCTCACGTTCTGGATTTAGGTTTTCAGCGAGCATATTCCCGAACGAAGAAGTAATTTGTATGATCTTGCAACCAAAATGAACAGACACTGACCCAAGTCTCTGACGTGTGAATAGTCGATGTAGTAGTCAAATGCTTGACTTTCATGCGGCAGATCTAATGATAGCTTAGCCATCTAAAGGTGCTACTAGATGATTGATAATGAAGCAGCGGTGCAATGACGGTCGGGGGGGGACACCAAAACGTCCAGGAAACCTGTCACGAACCTGCTTTGTCCATCACAAATTCCACATGTATCGTGCGGGATTCGAACACTGGCACGCAGAGGTGGAAAGCTGGCCATCGGACGCAACATCACGAATCGAACCTCTAGTTAACACAGATGTGAGATAAGCTCAACGCTGATGATTGCTTTTCGATCTCTCGTCGCCATGCCCTTCAATTGTCTCGTGTTTTCTCATGGTCATATTTTTCATTTATTTTTCTTACTACTTCACTTCCGCACTTGTGTTTTATACATAAGAGCATTTGTATCACACAGGTAACCATATAATATGTTACATCTGCCACCGATTACTACAAGACTATCACGATGAATGGGGATATTTTAACAAACGAGTTATTTCTAGACCACCAATTTAGAAGCCAAAGTACAAACATTACCTTAGCAGGGATATTATTAACAAGATATAAGATGTAATTGCTTGTGAATTCTTGTTAAGTAGGATTAGTGAGAGAGTATATTTTTAGCGTATATTTTTGTGCTTTATATCGTAAGTCACTGTATGTAGAGGGAGTACGTAATTGCAACTCTTATGCTACACATTTATAAATGTAGCAGCCGAATAAGCATAGTAAGACTAATTTGCCATTTGCGTAGTTGTGAAGCGTTATCTGATTTTATATTTGGATTTATTTCTGAAATCGGGTCCTCTGAAATCATCATCCTCCCACGAATATAACACTAGAAGAATTTCTAGTGCAGCGTTTTCCCCCCTTGAGGCACAGGCTTAAGTTTGGCTGAAGTATCCAAGATAAAATGTAAGGGTATGCAGGGTCTGAGGGTTCTCAAATCAAAGAGTTGTCCTTTTTTTCTTTTGCAATAAATACGTATGTGTTGCTCACATTTGAACAATCTTACTTTCTAATCTCACACTGCGCCATATAAAAACGGATCCACGATTGAGCTCCATTCAAACTCATATTTATCTCAAGAGGACCGCAACACATTGGTTGAAACGGTCGACCAGCTTTGAGGGCATCGGAAGATATTTGAGAGCTGAAAAAGAAACTCGTAAGTATCTTTCGCCAATTAAGTTATCTGAAAATGTTATCTTCAGTACCGTAACCTGAAGGGGGTGCAGGCGACCAACTACAAAGTTAATTTCCCTTCTCCCGTCTTTCGGTTGACACGACACATACAGGTTGTCGGGAATCACAGTGCATCTCAGCTGCACCCGGTATACGGATGCTTGTCGGAGATTTTCTAGATCAATGGAAGAAAGGCCATATAAGTTTGGGGATCAGTCGTAAACAGCCTATGAATTCGAAATGGGGCAAGATCGGGGAGGACCTTGTCCCGTTCTTTCAGGATCTGTTTCGACATGCGCCTGACATTGATCGAAGGAAAACAGGGAAATAAACGAACAAGAGTCACGGGAGTAGGGGGTAATTTTTTTACAATTTTAACAATCAATTAAAATTTGTATAATTTATTCATATAAAATAATAAACACGTTTTAGAACTTTTGTATTACTATCGAATATTTAGGAAAAAAGGAAAATCGGCACCATATTAGACGTTGCGTCATGGAAGCGAGGGTAGTGCAGTAGCGAAAATAGCTTTCCCGGAGTCAGCATTTCGACACGTGGGCATTGACAGATCGGCTCTACTGATTGTGTCGTGCGAAGGGTATAAAGCGCTAGTCACGTTCTGGGAGATAACTTCATTCGACGTGTGGAGCGTTTAAATACCAGCGGCTGATGAGTGACTGTTCGCTCTGAGAATTTTCTGTGAAATGTGTGCGTAGGAGTTTCGTCTTCCAGAAAACGCAAAAATGATGATAATTATAATAACAATAATAATAATAGTAATAATAATATATTATTATCAAGTCAAACGAACTGTGAAACGATTCTTCCCCACTCCATACACATTGGATGAATTTTTGTCTCAATCCCTATCGCATAATAATAAAAAATTAATATTTTTTAAAAATTTATTATTACGGCATATGAACTTTTAAAACATTCTATCACTCCATTCTATTGGATGTATTGTTGCCTCGTTCCGTATCGCACTCTTCTTCTCAAGTTACACCGGTGGTTGAGAGAACATCTTATCATAAATTAATTTGTTAACTGCTGCGTACCGTTAAATATTTACTTTCACACATAGTACGTTCTTACGTAGTAAAGGGAAGGTATAGTAATACTGCACTGAAAAGTGGCGATTTTTCGTTACAAAAACTTGTAACTGGGACTTGTGGAACTCTACATCGAAAACGTGGATAAATTGTGTTTTTAAATGTAGTAGGCGACTTCCCCTAACACGTTTAGTAAGAATCCACGTTTTGTGAGCTACTGATACCGGAAAAATTGTTGACAGCGAAACGTCCTTCCGCCCATCTGTCCGTGGGTCAACGCGAGCGCCAAAACCGTTTAAAAACCGATTTTCTCCAAAAACCGATATTCCCCCCAACAATCTGACCAAATTCGCGCGGCCCTGCGAATTTCAAACGAATACTTTGATTTTGGGGGATTTTCCATGAAGATAACAGAAAACTCAAAATTTGTCAAAAAAATGGCTCCAAATCTTTTATTATTTTTTTCCTCGAACAGTGCAAATGACGCAAGCCTAATTCTTGTTCAACTCTTAAATTTTTGAAAATTAGAAATTAGCAAAACAGGCAGATATACATTT
The DNA here is from genome assembly GCA_031308135.1 of Acheta domesticus. NCBI lineage: Eukaryota > Metazoa > Arthropoda > Insecta > Orthoptera > Gryllidae > Acheta > Acheta domesticus. The sequence continues at coordinate 258,736,900 of JAHLJT010008446.1, read as the reverse complement.
AGAGAGCAGAACACGCAGAATGGGAACAAACAAAATGTTCAGTAATTATTAAAAAATTGTTCACTAGCAAAAAATCACCTAAAAATTGTTATTTCATACTCAAAATTAGCTCATGCAAAATCTAATCTGAAAGATCGATCAATAAAAATTCTCTGTAAATTTCAGTGCACGAAATGAGAAACAAATGCCGGGACAGAACTGCGCATCCGAGGGTCGCCGCACTCCACAGCCCCAGGGTTCGAACGCAGCGCTGCGCCGCGAAGACGCAGCCGCGCGCAGAGCCATCCGCGCAGTGGAGGAGAGGTCATGAGGCGGTGAAAGCGCGCTAGCAGCACCGGCGCACGGATCGATACAGGGCGGCGGCGGCAGCAACGGCGGCCGCTGCCCGACACACAATGGCCCACCCCGTGCGCTCGGGATCAGCGGCTGCAGCCGCGAGATGCTGCCCGCACTCCACCCCTCACCACCCCCACCATCCCCCCCGCCCGCGCCCTCCCGCTCCCCGGCACGCCGAGCTCCCGAGGCTCCCGTGTCAGCAGGGCGGAGGGCGGCGTTTGCCGGCAGGGGGGATTTGTTCGAATGATTGTTCCCGTCGACATAATCCATACATTATTTCAATACCGCCGCGAGGTGCGGGCTCAGCGGGGCGGGACCGGGCGGCTCGGAGGTGGAGCCAGCGGGGGCGGGGACGGTGACGGAGCGGGGAGAGGGGGGCGGCCAGGAGCCCCGCTGAGGGGGTCTGCGGTCTGCCGGCGAAGCCTGGAAGCGACGGGCAGCGGACGTCCGTCCGCTCAGGCCGCGCGACGCCGACGCTGCCATCATCCGCGCAGCTGGGGGGCACCGGCGCCGAGCGGCGGAGACGGAGCCACGGCGGAGACGGGGACGTCGCCGCGCGCGCCCGCCCACGCCCGCGCCCAAGAAGCGGCCGAGCGCGCGCAGTGCGGCCTTTTAAACAATTGACAGCCGCGAGCGCCGGCCTGCGGCGCCGCCGCGCATAAATACGCCGCTCCATATTTAATGGCGCACGCGGCCGCGCGCGGGGCTCGAGACGCCCGACAGACGGCGCTTGCCCGCCGCCCCCGCCCCCGCCCCCCGCCCACGCCGCCGCCGCCGCCGCCCTGCGCGATGGACGGCGCGCCGCCGCGCCCTCGGCCCCGCCCCGCTCCGTCCCGCTCCTCATCGCCCGCGCCCGCGCCCCCGCCGCCGCTAAATGTTGCAGCAGCGAGACAGCGCTGGGCGGCGCGGAAGGGCGCGGAGGGGCGGGGCCCGGCGCGGCGCGGGGAGCGCCTCCTGCGTTCCCCGGGGACGGGATCAAAATTTTAGAAGCAATTTGCAGAGGCAGGCGTGGGGCGCGCCAAGGTGGGGCCGGCCGCGGCGGCGGCGGCGGCGGCCGATGCCGAGGCGGAGGCGGCGCGGCGGGCAGAGCGCTATGGATCGAGTCGCGGCACGTGCGCGCTGCGGGGTGGCGGTGCGCGGCCGCCACCTGCCGTAGTGGAGGCGAGACGCCGTCGCCGCCGCAGCCGCAGCGCTTCTTCCGCCTCCGCGCCGCCTTCCGCCTCCGCCTCCGCCGCCGCCGCGCTCCGCCACGCCGCTATTGATTGCGTGGCGGCGGCGGCGGCGTTGGCGGCGGTGGCGAGGGCGGCGGCGAGGACGGAGAGGCCGGGGGCGGTGCGTGCATTGATCGCGCAGGTGGGCGTACGCCCCCCGCTGCCTCCGCCGCCGCACCGCCACCGTCGTCCCGTCCCCCATCGCCTCGCCCCACGTCCCCAGCCTCCGTCCTCTCAGCTTCCCAGCCCGCCGTGGCCGGCGAACGGTCCTCACTCCGCTCCGCCCCGTCCTGCTTTGCTCCCTTCTCGCGCCGCTCCGCTACGCTCTGTCCCGCCTCGTTCCGCACCGCCTCGCACTGTCCGTCTCGTTGAGCTCCGCGTCGCTCTGACTCGTCTCGCTCCGCTCCGCCTTGTTTCTTCTCACTGAGCCCCGCCGCGCCCCTCCCAACCCCGCTCCACTCCCACCTCGCTCCGCTCCACTCCCACTCCACTCCGCTCCGCTCCACTCCCACCCCGCTCCACTCCCACCCCGCCTCGCTCCACTTACACCCCGCCTCACTCCACTCACACCCCGCCTCGCTCCACTCCCACCCCGCCTCACTCCACTCCCACCCCGCCTCGCTCCACTCCCACCCCGCCCCACTCCACTCCCACCCCGCTCCGCTCCCACCCCGCTCCGCTCCATTCCCGCTCCGATCCGACACGTCCCATTCCGCCACATTCCGCCCCGCCGCACCCCATTCCTGCTCGCTCCGCTCCGCCACGTCCCAGGCCCCTCCGCTTCCGCTTGGCCTAGCTCCGCTCCGCCTCCTCCCGCGCGGCTCGCAGCCCCAAGGCCCGTGCCCCGAACGGCCGTGCTTCATTAGCAGCCCAGCGACCGAGGGCCCGGCCAGCGTCGAAACCATTCATTAGCACGCCTTGATTGCAAGGCGGTAACAGGTCGCGGCGGCGGCGGCCGCGCCACCGCCACGCAACAGTCACGGCGGCCGCGTTGCCCGCACCGCCCGCGCAGGTCGCGGCGGCGGCAACGGCGGCGGCGCTGCAGAGGGCGCGAGCTGCGAGCGCGTAGCTGCTGCACCCAATCAATATTCGCGCACCCGTCCGCGGCCGCCCACGTGTCCGGCTTGGCCGCGCGCCGCCGGCCGCCCGCCGCTGGCCACCCCGCTCCGCTCCACCCCGCTCCGCTCCCCCCCCGTCCCCTCCTGCCCCCCGCCGCCCCCCGCTCCGTCCCACCCCGCCACACCACACCCATCCCCGCGCACGGCCGCGGCCGACCAGCCGGGCGGGCGGGCGGTTAGTCGGCGCGCACAATGGAGCTGGAATGCGCCGGAGACGCAATCGGAAATTAATTGGAGCGTCTGTAGGCGGCCCGGACACGCGGGGGAGCGGGAGGCGAGTTAGCGACGCCCCGCGCGTCCAGCTGGCGAGTGGGGGTGGGGCAGCATTCAGCTTCTTCCTATGGAGGTTCGGTTCCATTCGAGCTCGGGGCTGACATCCGCGTACTAATAGGTGGACAGTGTGGGGTTGCGGGAGCAGCCTGGCGCGCGGTCTTCAAGATGGGAAGGAAGGCTGCGCGCGGCCTGTCGCTCCGACGGTTCCGAAGTCCACGTGCATTTGAATGAAAGAAACCACTGAAGCGGCGAGTCAAATCAGCTGACTTCTACATACTCATCTAATGAGTGGTATCATCAACAAAGTTTCAGTGACGCAAGTACAAATGCTGACATATCATGTGTCAGATATATTCAATACAGCAGAAATGTATTTTTTTATCATTTGATCATAATGGGCAAGCCGGAAGTAAAGGTCATTGTTAATAAAAACTATGAAATGTATATCAGGACGGCGAAGTTTCCTATCTGGAGATAGAACTTTTCTCTACTTAGTCAAAGATAATTGATCCCTCAACTTGTATTACTCGTAGCCTATTTGATCAACATCGTCTTTGCGACAGGGATATTTTAGTAATTATTTAATTGATGATGTATGTAAGAAAAATAGTACATTATGAAACGATGATGTAATGATGGGTATTAATACACGAGTGTGATATTACGATACGAGCGAGGTACGAGCGAGTATCGTAAACTTCACACGAGTGTATTAATACCCATTACATCGAGTTTCATACGGTACTTTTTCTACGACTTATGGTAACTTTTATAAGTTAAACGTCTCCACAGAATCGTTTCGTGGCAGTCGACATGCAAGATTCAGCCAAGGCCACCTAGCGGACACCTCTCTACCCTACACCCGCAGTCGGCTTTGTTTTACCACAGCGCTTGCGAGCGATTACAAAGGTTGCGGCAATAATATTCCGACGTCACCATTTTCGCATTTTCTCTCATTTCTGGAAACGTCAACACCACCCAAAAGAACTACCATTCACTAAATATTTTAAACTAAAGAATTGGCCTGTTTTTCAGGACAACCACACGACAGCAGCAAATAACACCAAACGGGTTGCGTTCAGATCATAACGTCACTCAAATGTTCTCTGCAATAACAACCACTGCGCTAGTCAAATAGGATTAAAGTGAAATTACGATCCAATTTATTTTAAATAAAATGTCACGTAAAAATTACTACTGATAAAAGAAATTAAAACTGAGAAGCATAATATAATATTAAATGCAATTTTAATGTACACACTCGAACGAAACATTTACTGCAACGATTCTTAATGATTAATGAAGTGCCAATACTTGGTTTGTAAGCGTCTCAGTTATTGGTCAAGAACCTGTATCATAATGAAAACTGTATCGAAATGGCTATCATTATGCAACTGGTTGCAGCCAACCAATGATAGCATTATACAACGGGAGTAGAAAAAGTATATTATATGACACTACAATTAGTGTGAAACTCCGAAAGTGTCCATGTTATTTTATTTTCGAACAACAACCGAAAAACTCAAGGATATCACCATATGATTAAACAACCGCATCAATTTATATATAATATTACCATGGTAGTGAATTTAACTCTCGAAAAGTCAATCTTGGATCTTCGAACTTCATGCTTCAAAAAGATTACATTGTTAAAAAGAGTAATAAAACAGGGTACTGCACGTAGTAGAGAACTGCACGTAAAGTTCTCGTATTACAAATTGTAAAAGCCTACGTGACTCGCTTCTCAAAACAAGCCACAGCGAATTTTCGTCTTTTTTTATCCTTGTGACCGATATCAATCATCCTTGAATTTGCAAAGCAGTGTTCCTCGCATATTAATGTTATAAGTATAGCCATTCGTCTGAAAATTGTCAGTGTCTACCGGACTCGTTTCAATGGTAGTAAAGGTAAACCAGAGTGAGACTCCAGCCTTTGACTTCCTCGATTAACATAACATCCTTGAGACTGAAACGCAGAGTGTCCCATGCATATTCATGTAAATAACGCATACGCTCTCAACTCCACAACTACTACTCTGTACTTTGCCATCCATTACGTAAAGCTAACACTGAGATTTAACTGGTCAAGATTATCCGTTACACATCTTCGTTTCTTCTGTTACTTCCTCTAAGGTGCTGCCTTAAGTTAATCTACCTAGAGTTGGCTGGATGAAGCTAGAAAAAGTAGTACAAAGCGGAGCAGGTTATCGTCATTTGAAAAAATTGCGCACTTGTGCAAATGACCTCTCGGGACTATAAGGGGCTTTTGGAGTGCCACAGCACTCCGCTGAAAAACAAGGCCTGCAACAAAACTCTAATATTGAGCCAAATAATTTTAACTGCTGTGCGCGCCTTTGAGATCGAAACGGCAATTAAATGATTTTTTGGTTGTATTAAGAGGAACATAGATTTTTATCCCTGAAATGCCTCACTATGGCTTTCCACATTCATGAAGTTTACTTAAAGGAACTATTTGTGTAAGATATAAAAATAATTAAACTACAAGAATTATATTAGAATAAATAAAAATTAATAATTACAATTCACAATTGATGCGTGTGGTGTCGTTTTGTTATTGTGTCTTTTTGTTTCATAAACTGAACAAAATGTGTGTTGGAGTACAGAAAGAGGTAAGAAAGACTAACTTTTATCTTTGGTTAAGGTCTGCTTCGGAGAGAACATTTTGCATCGAAAGAAACTATACTTTTCACTCAAATCCTAACAGTATGTTGTATTTGTACCGTAAATAATGATCTCAGAAATACCGTTTAGGTATGAAGGAATATTTCTTATTCACCTTCCCGATTCATTGCCAATTGCACAAGGGGAGCCGCAGGGTCCGAGTTTAGGCCCTATTACCTTCCTATTGAATGTAAACGTTATGCCTTCGACAATTCAAAACAGTTCTCTTTGTTGATGATACGAATATGTTTTGCGATAAAGTCACAGTAAATAGTACAATATCAAATATTTCAAATTGGTTTCGTAATAACAGATTAACAGTAAACGAAGGGAAAATGGTTTTACTACTGTTTTCCATTGAAATAAACAATTATATACTCCAATGAAAATGTACGATGAGTCAACTGACGTTAAGTAAACAGCATATTTGGGTCTCTTAATTCAGTCAAGCCTCATATAGAAGAGCCATATCAATGAATTGATCACAAAATTAAGTTCATTATGCAACTCCGAATACGTTCAAATTCAGTCAGCCTTCATATATTTCAGTGTAGATTTCGCATTAGATACTTCCCTCCAGAGATATGGCAACATATTTTGGGGAAACACATCCTACATCTTCCATACTGTTAATTACAGAAAAGAATTGTTTGAAAAATAAGGAAATCCCATCCACGTGGTTCTAGTAAATCTCTTTGTATTAAGCTAGGAATTCTACCATTGCATTGCCTCGTAATTTATGAATGAGTGGTTTTCGTCAAAATGATTTACTCAAGAGTGGAAACATAGTTTCTACCAACACGAAGTGTAATAATTATGAACATAACATTCATCAGGTGTCGTAATCAACACTTGACTACACAAAATGTACATACAGTAAAATAAATAGTTTATTTTAAACACATCGCCAGATGATTTTGAACAATTCAAATCGATGTGTTTAATATCAGTACAATCATAAGTGTTTCCGAGACCATACTGATCCTCAAAGAAAAAAATAATGTTGATTTTAACAATGATAAAATGAAATAGTTACCATTTGTGCTGCATAATTCTAAAAGAGTAAATACACCTGTAACAAGTATTGTATCTCAGCTCCTGGGTCAATGACCTTCATCTCGATCAGATGTTTTAGCCTGTTTTCCTTGATCCATTACGCAAATGTTGAGGCGGCTCCTTGTTCTGTTTCTGAACATTACGTTGCTTAAGTATTTGTGTTCTTTTCTTTAGCGTAGTTGGAAATATATTCATTCCTATCATAGTTTTCATGTTTTCGCGGTGTTAATTCGATTTCTTCATGAAGGACACTATAAAGGATAGCAGCATAACTGCTCATTTGCCTTTGAAAACATTATCTTATCAATTCTTGCCAAAAACCCTCGTTAATACCGGTGTTCATAATTCAACTATATAAGTTGAATATAGTATAATATAGTATAAGAGCTGGTATAGGGATTCCAGAGCACATGAAAACGTGCACAGACTGCATTACTCTCCCATATTTCATTTCAAAGTTTTCAACTTAATTTCGACGTTAAATATAAATCATCCTTTATCACACGATCAATAGATAAGCGAACGTAACATAACAAAATTCAGGGTTGAAAAGGAGATAGATTTCCAGCACTAAGTGGTCTCAGATGTACAAATGTTGCAGACAGTACATTTCATGACAGTTTCAAGGGCGATGTCTAAAGTCGCAAGAGAAAAATGGTTACAATATTGTTTATTATTAAACAAATTATTACAACTGTTTTTCATTAAATCAAACTTAATTATCTCAAGTACGCGACTTGTATATAGTGTCAGTCTGAAAAAAAATTATTTAAAAAAGACGCTATAAAATTTATGTCCATTATTTCAAGAAGAAAATTAAAACTTTTATTTTCTTAAAAATGAAATGATTTAACAATCAAACAAAATATCAATATTATGTGCATTATTACTTTTAAAAATAATTTATCTACATATTCATAAACCAGAGTATTTTATAATACTAAATAAATGAACTAATACGTATATGTTATAATTGATTCGTTTGATATGTTAGTTTTTCTTTCTGTATTATGCATTGTAATGACGTGCCCATTAATATTATAATGGTACTTAAAATTTTAATTAAAAATTGAATATTCATGTTTTATTCAATACATACTAATATTTTTAACATAATGTAAATATATTTATAAACAAGATAATGTTTATTTAAGTGAATTATTCAGAATATCGCTTTGAATTGTCCCACACTGCCTGGTGTCGATCCCCCAGTTTGATTAACTTTCGTCGTGTGTTGCACGAAAGCTCTACCGTTCTGCTGTATTGAGAGATCCTCTCAATATGCAGATAAGTGAAAACAGAATTTCAACGTTTCTGTTTGTTTGGCAGATACTGCAGCCACAGTTGGGCATAGCACACTCAATATTTCGCACTCAACACTAGCATGCAGGTGAACTTCGATCTGAAATGTACAAACATAGTGAAAGGGCGGAAGGTATTCCACGAGCCAGACAATTAATATCACAGGCTGAATTACTTTTGGTGCCAGTTAATATTAATTGTTGACTAATTAATGAACTAGAATGTATAATGATTTTTTAAATTTTCAATTAACTTATTGATTTTTAACACATTATGCTCAATAGTGATAAATTCATGACTAGAATATATTTAAACTTAATTATTAATATATTTTAATATCGTCAAATTAAATGCAGCTAATATCAACTATCGTGATCAATTTTAATCCATTTTCTCAATACATTTCCCCCAGAGTATGCCACACACGGTTTTTAATTATTTTTGACGGAAAATAAATATATAAATAAACATTAACAATACTGAATGAACTTGCTTTCAAATTAAGCTGTAGTATTAGAAGACAATACTGCCTTTTTCGGCTGTCTTCGCTTCAGCTATTAATATGGATGTCTCTTAATTATAACGGCAAAAATTCAATTACGTTCTTATCGTTATTTGAGGCAGTTTAGTGCTGCTTCCCACCAAAACGTTCGTATGTATTTGAGAAAACTAGACTACATAGCTGCTTACGCGCGCGCAATCCACGTACTCTGCACCACACCAGGGCACGCGCTGCAGCTGTGCTGTTGGGGCAAAAGACAGGGCGCGTCCGACGCGGAAAGACATGCGCGGCAAAAACATGTACAGCTACGAGCACACACCGGCTTAGGTGGCTCAGGGGATAAATTAATGTCACTGCAGTGCCTCTGTGCGGGAGGTCCAAGGGTTCGAGTCCAGACGGTGGCAAGATTTTCGATACTGGCTTTAAAGCGAGGTCGAATTCAGTCGCTGTCTGGAGGAGAATTCTAACGGCCGGTTGCTCTGATCGGTAGCTTTCCATTCATCCCTTAACACCAAGCAAATGCCGGAGCACTGTCCTAACAAACGGGCCACGCAGCGCGCGGGATCTCCCCTCCCCCTTCCTTAACCCCTTATCTTCAACCCTTACTATCACACACACACATGCACTACATTATCACACTTGTCGGGAGACCAGTCGGGAGCTTAAAGCTTGTCCTGCCTGGGGCGGTGCTCTGCTGATGGGAGATACCTGGATGAAGAAAACTCCGCAAGCCGATGGGTAGGTCGGCGCCGGATCTCGCATCAAGGGGGGAAATGTCGCTGCACCTCCCGACATAAAAATACACTACACTTACGGGACAAATTACCTTAGTCGTTGACGTGCCCAGAATCACTAATGAGTCAAAACTATGAGCACACTCTAGGCTCTAATTGTGTAAAAGCAGTTCATTATTCATAACGGTTCATAGCTCAAACAGTTCATTAATATTATTTTTCTTTTTGATGGGCAGTACAGTCTCTAATTGTATAGAAACAGGTTCATCCATCAATAAAATTCATAACAAATGAATACCAAATACCCCTTAATACAATATGGAGATGGTCCCCAAAACGAAATATTAAAAATACTTCCAAATTACACTGGAAAACTATTCACTTTTAAGCTGTATTCCCCTTCCATGCCATTAAGGATAAATAACATTTTATGGACACCAAATAATAAGACAGCTAAATACTTAGAACTCCATCCGGATACTACTCTTAATTGGAAAATTTACATAGGTACCAAAGCCCAGCATGCGTGTCCAATACTTACGAATACTGCCAAATATAATATTTATCAGATACAGGTCATCCAAACAAATTCCTAATATCCCAAGCCAACTGGACCGATTCTCCAACAAGCATGTGCACGCTCAATTAAACATCAAACCACGCTTACCCTACCACACCACATAGCCTTTACCAAATAACTATAAACGCAGACCATATAGCCTACCTCGTCAACCAATTTTATTCAAACCTTCACGAGAACAATAAAGCATCCACCTCAAACCGGGCAATTATACAGAACACCAAACACGAATCAAAAACAGGTACCCTATCCATGCATGCTTAAATATTTTCATCAATTTGAATATAGTAGAGAACAGAGGTGCTCTGTGAGCTCGCTCGTCAAACGTAGTTTAGTGATAACTGTAAATTGGATTAAGTTAGATCATAATCCAGTTACTAAAAATATATAGTAATTGAAATATATAGTAAAATAAATAGTAACTGAACTTTCTAAATCCATCCACATTTTGAAATAAATAAAAAAATACTAAAAAGGGAGGTCGGATGCGATAAGTCGCGGCGTGGCACCCTCGACACCTAGATTGATTGATTGATTGATTGTTTCCGAACACGTAAATTACCATGATCATAAATCCTGTTAGTGTAGTGAATCCTTATCCGGAAAGAGACTATGTTACTTCCCCTGGATGGTAAGATATGGTGCCAACCTACACGTGGGATATCGCCCACAAGCTGCAAGCTCCCGACTGGTCTCCCGTGTGGCAGTGTCATGCATATAAGTATGTGTGTGTACGTCAAGGGAGACGATACGACAAAGAAAAAGAAGAAAACATCGCGCGCGGTCATTGACCCGTTTGTTATGGTATTACTCCGTCATTCTCCTGACACTGATCGAATAAAAAAACACGGAAAACTATCGATCAGGGCAGCAGGATGCTGGAATTGTTCTCTAGACAGCGGCAGAATTGGACCTAGCTATTTTGTTAGTATCAAAAATTATCCACTGTCGGGACTCAGACCCTAGGACCTATCAGTCAAGAGTCGCTGCAGTTAGCGGCAATGACCTAAACTCTGTCAGTCAAGACCTAGAGGAGTGATCGAACCTCGGCGACTTGGAGCAAGAAAACCCTGCCACCCGCTGCGCGGAACGTACCGCCACCGGTCTCACTGCTTTCCTCCCGCTCCCAGCGCTGCACAGCAGCAACATATGTCTCGGGGCGGCACAGAGTATTGGAATTGCGCGCCCGTAAGTAGCAAAGAAATCTCATTTTCTCGAAACGAAAATATTCAAGGGGAAGCTTATTTGCACCAAATATCATCAAATAACGATAAGTCTATTCGTTTTTTTGACGGTATAATGACGGGATAATGTGAATAACAAGTCTTGGGTGTCACCATTTGCGTATCCTTGTTTCGCTCAGTCCTCAGACTATGGTCATTGAAAGTGATCACACTAGAGTATCGTGTTGCAGGATACGGATTTATGATGAAGAGGGCAATTCTCATTACTGAACGGAGGCGAGCAGGCGTCTTACGCCTGATGACTGTAATAGTGGTTCGCATTTATTTATTTAACGTCAAAAACAGTTGAAACAGTCTGTGACGTACTATGGGGAGAAATGTATTCTGTGCACATTTCCTTAATTCTTGGACTTCTACCTTAAGCCGTATACAAGTTGAATTCTGAATACAGAAGCAAATGAACGTTTTTGGCAAGAATTGATAAGAAAATATTCACTCCGTAGTAATAAAACTATTTCCAAGGGCAAATCAGCTATAGATTTGGGCTCTTATCCCTCATCGTGTCCTTCGTGAAGGAATCTACTTCCTGCCGCGACAACATGGAGATCGATATAATCCCAATTACTTTATTTTCACTGAACTCTAGAAGACTTGCACAGATAATGAAGTTACATATACGTTCAGAAGCAAAATAGGGGATCATCTCGCTAAAAGAAAACCAGACTCCAGGTAAACTGGATGAAAACCCGATTGGGCATCATTGACCTAGAAGCTGATGTATAATACTTGTTACAGGTTGTTTAGAATTATGTAGTGTAATTGATAATGAATACATTAAATATCATTGGTAAAACTAATATCACGTTCCTTTCTAATGCTCGGTATAGTCTCTAATTGTATAGAAACAATTATGCAGTAGAAAATATTTTACTTGAGACTTAAAATTTTCTATTGATTTTAATCGATTGCACTTATCTACCCCTGCACATATGACAGTATGAGAGTATTGTGAGTGGATGATGATGTTGGATGAATGTTTATAAATAAGATGATTCTTCAAAGGGTAAGTGGTGGTACGAAAAGCCAACCATACCACAATTGCTTGCACAGAAAAACCACGTTTTTCGCGCGACTAGAACCGACAGCTCTTCGCGCACTTGGGTGAAGCTGCCAGCCCCTACGCCTCCAAGGAGATTTCCCCCACTTAAGATCCCTCATACAGATTGAATAATCAGGCTGCTTATAAAACACAAATACTTCTGCGCCCTACGTCGTCACACAGCACCACGACGCGTGTCGGATCGCGTAAGTATGAATGGAACGTGCTGACGGAAAAAGTTAACACTATCGGTGAGCCAATTGTGTGATGGGTGTAGCGTGCTGCGGAATTAACTGCATCACGGGATTCTCCTATCTTATCGTTGATCTCATCGCGCCGCCCTAACCGGCGTCCCCCAGGCGTCCCCCTCCACGGCGAAGAGAACGCCCTTCACATTCCCAAATGGTGTCTCCGGGGGCGGGATGCCCTTCAAGGAGCAATTCAAGGCTTTCCATGGAGGGGTGAAATCGCTGACCCGAACACACAGCGATTTTTTATTTCTATACAGCTGACAACGGTTATTTTGACGTCGCATATTTTCCGAACTATTGAATAGTTCTATGAACAAGTTTAGCCATTTCAAATATTTTTTCAATCATTATTTAAAAAATGAATTTAATAATAATTTTTGAAAGTAGCGTTTGGGGAATCGAATGCAGATACATACATATTTTAAGAATAAAAACATCTTAGCAGTTGACGCGTTCGGAATCACTAACAATCAATCGAAGAATATAAAACATAATTTTTTAGAATTACTTAATTTTCCCGACTTTCCAAATTATTTATTTCCATTCCTGTATTTCTTTCTTAAATCACATTATTCTTTATCACTAAAACGTGGCCATCAGTAACATAACAGCTACTGTTTTTCAAAGCTACGTTAAGTTCATCGAAATCAGTGATCATAGAAAAAAAACAAAAGATATTAATACATATTCTGGGCAACTAAATCTCCGCCGTAACGGATAGCTACATACTAGTTTGAGTGAATCCAACCCAGTCTGTAGGCGAATTCAAGCGGCGGGGTGTTCTGATAAGATTTCTCCGATCCAAGGCACGCGAATGGCCACTACCTTAAAGCGCGATATACACGGTACAGTTTTTGTGCAGATTCTCATACAGTTTCTGTACAGAAACTTCAAGATCCCAAACTAGAAGAAGAAAAGCCAAAAGTCTCGCATACACGGTCTGCACGTTTTCTGCATGAATCGCCACAAGACACCACTAGGGGGTCTACAGAATAACAACTGAATTTTGTCGTCCGAGTACTTTCAGTGGAGGTATTTCGGTGCGTTCGTTAGGATGCGTGATCTTTATTAAGTATTAATTAACCATTTGGAGCGTAGAGAAGAAAAATAGGAAGGCAGGAATATAGGAAAAGGAAGTTTATCACAATGTATCACTTCATACAATCGTACCTTAACACACCTAACCACAGAATCGACATGGTCGATTACCGTTAGTGAATGATTCTACCGCTAGAGGCGCTGGAGTCAAACTGTATGCATTTTACACGTAAAAATATGAAACATGATCATAATTTTTCATGCAGAAAGCGTAAAGTCAGGACTGCATGAAGAATCTGCACCATAACTGTACCGTGAATATCGGCCTTAACAAACAAGCCACAGACTGCGCGCGAGCATTCTCTCCTCGTCCTTGTCCCCTCCTCTCCCCTTGCACAAAAACACACGTAGGCGCACACAAATAAATGCACTAGAGAAGGGAAAACCTTTGAAACCTACGAACGGTTGGAGCCGAACCTTACGTTCCATTCGGAGGAACACAACCGGCTTCCGGGATACACCATACATTGCACATCCATGACTAAATACCATAGTACGTGTAGTTGATGCGCATAGAAAAACACACTCACTCGAAGAAAGTTTTCTCCCTTCACATTTATTTAAATGGATGTCACATTTTTACGCATAATTCAATAATTCCGATAATTTGTTACACTCATTTTTATAAGGAAATGTAATTCACGGGATTTAGTCAGAGTAGAAAAAATTAAAACATTGGTTTGCCAACGTTTCGGAATATTTTTATTCCATCCACAGGGCTGGTGTAAAAAAAACTGAAGACCACATCACTATTACATCAGCCGTGAGGATGGAATAAAAATATTCCGCCATGACCAAATCCCATGAACGGCATATCCTAATTGTACACCATGATCGCGAATTCCACATGGGTTCATTTTAATAGCTTTCTAAAATCATGTTCCAAACTACAACTAAACTAGCAACTAGAATAAGGTATTTGAGAGAAGAGACATTTTTAAAAACAGGAATAAGATTCGATAATAGACAAACTGAAGTGCTTATAAAACCTTCGTTACTAGTGTTTTGAACTCAAGAATGAAGGGAGTTTTCCTTGAAGTTTGGGAAGTGAAATAAGGTTAACTGTACAATACGATTACAATAAAAGCTCGCATATTAATTGCTTAACATTTATGATTGTAGGTGAAAAATAACAGTACTTTTCAAGATCGAAAATCGGGCATCATTAACCAGTGCATACAGTTGTAAATAAGGCTTTAAATAGCAAACGGTTATACTTGACTTACATACGCAAGATCCACTCCATGATATGTTCACTACAGTGAAAAGTTATAGAAATCTACTGTCCTAGATTTTTTAATTGTGTGTTTTGTTTTATTTTCAATGTAATTTATTCAATTGCAAATATTTTGGAAAATTTTGTTAGAAGATGCATACGATATTTAATCATATCACATGAGTAACTCGTACGACATAGATCAGGAATCAAGACAATTGTATACCCTTTAAAATACTTTGAAGTTCTCATATCTTGTTTGTATCACATAAAAGTATCTGTATCAGTCTCCCTCTTACCCATTTAATATTATTTTTATTTTCTTCTTACCTATTTAACATATATCGAACTGAAAATGAAAATATATATTTTGAAATTTCAGCTACACATGTCTGCAGGTTTAGTGACAAACACTCGCTCCATAGTACGAATACTTCGTAAAAAGAATGTAATGTAGCCTATTAATTAAACCTCTTAATAGTTCTTGAGACTCGAAACAAAATGCGGCTATTCGAATTTCACCTTCGCGTTGGTGTCCATTCTTGTGCAAATACCCCATAAGAACTTGAGTTTACCTTAAAAAATCAAATGTTTTATCTGACATTCTGCCAAATCAAGCGTTTTATAATCTTCACTTTCATGAATAAATTACTATAGAAGTATTATAAAATACTGATGTTCAATGTTTCATATTTCCGCGATTACATTTACACCATAATCTCTCAAATAACATTTACATTATTAACTCCCAATGGGAACGACTACAGTTTTAAATAACACATACGCACACATCTGTTTGTCCCCTAACTTCATGCACTTGCATTAAACATACACAACCTCATCAATGTAAGTTCCGCTCCCATTTACCAATATACAAAATACAGAGGGGTGGAGAGAGCCGATAGTACCCTTCAAATGAATCTGGCAGGAGAGCCAAAGCCCTATTTGAGTTCTATTGAGGCTTACTGACGCTGAATGGAAGGCACGTCCTAATCCGGAAATGCAAACGTCCACAAATGCATGCAAACGCCCGCAAAAACATCCATGCGCGAATCCATGCATATCCAGCAGCCGTGTGAGCCTCGCATACTCTCTCCCGCGCCCAACCTCATCTACACTTCCTCTCTGCGCTCCTCTCTACCCACCCAGCCAAGCACGGCTCAGCCCACATCACTCGAATTCTACTCTACGCCGCTTTATCATTCCGATCCCACCTGTCACAAGTACAGCCTCGTATCGTTCACCTCCCCTCCGTGCCACTTCTGCCTTCGCTCCTCCCCTCTCCACCCCTCGCCACCTCTCTCCATCCCTCTCCACCTCTCTCCCTCACCGCATGACTCTTGCTCTCATTCGCCGCCTCACCTGACTCTACCATTCTCCGCACCCCCTCACTCGTTCGCTGTACACGTCTTCTACGCCCCACTAGTTCCTTCTCATTCTCCACCCCATGCTCTCGCTCCCATTCTACGCCTCACCCTCTCGCTCCCATTCATTGCCCGACCCTCTCGCTCTCGATCTCTCTCCGCCACACCCTGTCGATCTTTCTCCGTCCTACCCTCTCGCTGCCTCACCCTTTCGCTCTCCCTGACCGCCCCACCCTCTCCCCCTCTCATCGCTCCCCCCTCCCGCTCTCACCGCTCCCTCGCTCTCTCTCGCCGCCTCAACATTTCGCTCTCTCTGACCACCCCACCCTCTCCCCCTCTCATCGCTCCACCCTCTCGCTTTCTCTCCACCCCATCCTCTGGCTCTCTCTCCACCCCCACCCTCTCGCTCTCTCTCCGCCCCACCCTCTCGCTCTCTCTCCGCCTCACCCTCTCGCGCACTCTCCGCCCCTCCCTTACGCTCATTCTCCATTCCACTCCCTCGCTCACTCTCCGTCCCACTCTTTCACTCACTCCCCAAACCACCCTCTCGTTCACTCTCCGTTCCACCCTCTCGTTCACTCTCTGCCCCACCCTCTCGCTCTTTCCTGCCCGCTGCCTCTTTCCGCCGCACAGGTGCGCTCTCTCCCTGAAACGCCACGGCGCAGCTGCCACCATTGTTCCGCTCTGCGGGTAACACGACCGGTCGTCATTCTTCTCTCTAGTTCCAATTCATTTGCAGGCCTTGCAATTAATTAGTATTTTTTTCTGAAATTAGGTACATCCATTAAACGTAATCTTCACATACCATTTCTGATGAACACATGAATTGAGCACTCAATAGTTGACTGATTTTTAAAGATATTGATAACAGTTGAGGCACCATACATTTCCATCTAATTATTCTGAAGTACTTTTTGGCTTCCTGTAC
>JAHLJT010008446.1:258650836-258718967 GCA_031308135.1 Acheta domesticus | reverse complement strand
ACGACTGCGCCGCAACGCTTTTTAACGAAATATTTATTTATTTATTTATTTATTTAATTACCCACAACAGGGCAAAGCCCCAATTACAGTAGGCATTACTAGGAAAAATATACAAAACATACACAATAATAAAAAAAGTTTCAAAGGAAATAGCAAAACTAAATTACAGAAGTCCAGTTACAAGAATACATCTTTTTGCAAAAATTGATAAAACATAACACACCAGTAAGATAAACAAAAATGGAAACATATCTTCAAAACAGCCATTACAAAAAAGGAACAGAAAAGAGTATAAAAAAATGACAATAATACAAAAATGGAAAACGCATCTACAGAATAATCGGAACATAATAGCGTGCAATACTTAACACAATAAATCCACATTCAGTGATCATTCAATATTTTATTTAAATTCTGTTTATATTTTAGCAAAGAAAAACTAAAGTCTAAATCCCACACTCTACTGAATTCATTGAATTTTGAAGACATTCTCAAGAGTGGTGAATATTTGTGAGATGTTGTATTTGGTTTATTGAAATATAATAATTCTCGTCCTCTTAAATTTGATACTCGTGCATTAAGTGACAATTGTGACAGCAATTCACTGCTATCTGATAGACCATTAACTATTTTAAATAAGAACAATTGTTCAACAAAGACTCTTCTATTGGCAAGAGTGGTTAGATTGAATTCTTTAACTAAAATAGTATAAGCAACTTCATAAGCAGATTGATTGAACTTTTGTAGTATAAACCCCTCGAGAATCGTTTTTGAATTTTTTCAATTTGGTTACTTAGTGATATGCAATGAGGAGACCAAATAACTGAAGCGTATTCCAATCTGGCGCGCACAAGACAATTAAAGAGTTGTATTAAACTTGAGGTGTTATTGAAATTTTTGGAATTTCGAATAATAAAGCCAAGATTTTTAATGCATCATTAGTTATATTAAATATGTGTTTATGGTAAGTCAAATTATGTTGAATAGTAACACCTAAGTCTTTTACAAAATATACACGTTCTAATGATTCATTATTCATTGAGTAACTTGTTCTTAGATATGCTTTATTTCGTGCATAAGTAATGAAACAACATTTTTTAATTTTAAAGTACAAATCATTCTCTACGCTCCATCTGTAGACGTTATTAATATCAGCTTGCAATTTGTTTGAATCATTTTCATTTTCAATTGATTCATAAATTTTCAAATCATCAGCAAAAAGTAAACATTTTGAATTTTGAATTACATTAGGCAAATCATTGATATAAATTAGAAATAATAGAGGTCCGAGATTTGAACCTTGAGGCACTCCAGAATCAGTTTTATAAAGGTAAGATTTGTGTAGATGAAATTTAACATATTGCTCTCTATTTGTTAAATACGAATTCATTAAGTTCAACATTTGTTTTGAAAATCCGAAAAAGGAAGTTTAGATAAAAGTTTTTTGTGATTAATCTTGTCAAAAGCTTTAGAAAAATCTGTGTAAACTGTATCAACCTGAACTCTACAGTCTAAATTGCTTGAAACATACTGAACAAAATTTACAAGATTTGTGGTAGTGGATCTACCAGTAATAAAACCATGTTGGTAATCAGATAAGTAGCATTTAACATGGTTAAAAATTTTAAACACACATTATTTGTTCAAATACTTTAGCAGGAGAGGAATTTATTGAAACAGGTCTATAATTTTCAATTTTTATATTAGTACCAGACTTAAGTATTGGACATACACTAGTAAGTTTCAATTTCTTTGGAAATTTTCCAATTTTTAAAATAAGATTGTAAATAATGTGTAAGGGATATGATAACGCATATCCGAAAGTAGCTGGAAAAAAATATACTGCTGCCGAATGATTTGCAGATCCACTTCCAGAATTCACCTTGCCTAGGACAAAATTGGTCACATTATAGCGTTCGAACCAGTCAACGCGATGCAAAGACAGTCTATCTAGAAAGAAGGCTACTGGCACAATTAGTCCTGCGAATGTGTAAAAAAAGCTACTGAAAATGAAACCCTACCACTGTGAAATTTCTGTGGAAATCAAGCCGACCTGCAAAGAATAACATCAGGTGCCGTCGGAATTTTGAAACACTTCACGTTCACTATGAACAATAGTTCACCTCTTTAGTGTGCGAATCGGACTTCCCGCGTGCAATTAAAGGAAAGATCGGATTCTGAACAAAACGCGAAAGAATTTTGGCATTACTTTCGTCAGCTTACAATAATTTTGTTTTTAATTATTTGTCTCGCAACTCCATGTATATCTCCATGACCCCTCCCCTTCTAGTGAGCATGAATTAATGGCAGACTTTTATTATTAAAATAGTATTACTATTATCCCCTCTAAATGTAATACACTAAGAAGGTATAATTTTTTGTATTACTTTAAGAAACCAGCGACACAAAATTCTGAAATGTTCCACTGCTAGATACGGAATTACTCCCAGACCTGCACCAAAGATACGAGTATTTAACACGAAATGCTTAGAAGGCGTAAAAAATGGTATAGGTGGGAAATTTGACTTATGTGCAACCCGCAACATACTCTGAAATACACTATTCTATCATGAATAACTCTAAAAAGATACGTTCTAATGCTTTCCAGGATGCTAACTAGATTTTCGTGCCTTTAAAGGAAAGTTAGTTTCTCGTAAGTTATGTTTCCCATGATATAATTTACAAATGAGAATGTTTTATACGGTTCTTTCACCAAGTACCACGAATTTCAATACACGCTGGAAGTTTGGTTGCAATGTGAAGTTATTTTAAAACCTTGATTTAAAAAGGTTTTATATTTGGAGATTGCTAATATACGCGAAATATCATTTGGACTCTTCTATGACAATTTTTGGGGGTCCCTCTTGTTGATACTCCAGCTATTTATAACTTCTCGTTATTTAGTCTTGGGAATCAATGCACTTTCCACAGCCGTAATCTTTACAAAAGTACATCGTATTAAAAAATATAAAATTTTTCTAAATTTTGCTAATATTTATGTTCCGCAAAAGACCGTTAACATGTGAGCGAACATGCGAGATTAACAAGCCGGAAACGAAGTGAACATGCGGAGCAACATGGAGGGAAACCTGTGTGGGAAAATGTGAATAACTTGCGGAGCGTATGCAAGACAAAATGCAGGGAATATGTGAGGGAAAAAGTACGGAAACGTGGGGTATGGAATCCGAGTTGGGTTTCTTAAGCAGTATTCTACAAAACCTGACAGTTTTGAACTGTTTCCTTTTGAAGATTTAGCGCTTCTGGGTATACCCTCATACTAACATGCATGAATGATCAGAAACAAACAGAAACTCGAAATTTACGTAAACAAAATGACCTGTCAATAGGAAGGCCTACTACATTTTAATGTAGTATGCAAGAGCTGCCGGTTCAAATATAAAATATTCTGTATGAATGTATTTTGCGACAGTAGAGCCATTCTGATCCAAGTGGCATTTTGTCCTTTTTTGAACGTTTGGTTTACATACTTGGGAAAAACTATAAATTTTCATGTCACAGTGATCCAAGCGCAAAAACTTTCATATTCTGTAGGAATTTCTCAATCTCCCACTTCCTTTCTCCCGTTCCCTTATATTAAACGAACGCGTTTCCCTCGTTTTCTCTTAATGATAAGAATGCCACTTGAATTAGTATGATTCCCTTCCAGCCATTTTTACTTTTAAAAACAAAGATTTACTAATTTTGCGATGTTCTCACGGATCCAGTTAGTTCTGGTGTTATTTTTATTTATTAATACAATCAGCCCATTTACATCCCTTGAAGGGCAATGGCTTCTTCTCCATCCGCGTATGCAGGTTATGAAGGGGAAGAATGGGACCTACTCCACAACGGCAAACCAGTCCCGGCTGGGAGGAGAATGACGATCATGACGATAATGATGATGGCAAGAGACAATTCCGCACGGTCCATAACTTGTTAAATAGGGTGCTGCTCAAGTATGCACCAGAAAAGAACCAGGGAAACAAAATTTAATTATCAAAGAGTCTTTCTATGAATTCCATTACGAAAAGCACCACAAATTCACTGATATTCAGTACATGAAGTAAATTTTTGGCATCTTGTCAAGATTGCATCCACTGACTCCCAATCATCAATGATCATACCCACATTGCATTGCCTCCACGTTCGCTTCAGATGTTGGTACCAATAACACAGGCACACAAAATCAAACTATCTCAGACCTTAAGACTTGTCACAAGTTTCTCCATGTATTTCGACGTGCTGAATCTGAATCTAAAGCCAGAATTGCACCATCACTCTCCAATTTTTTAAATCACAAAAACATACTGACATTGTTTTTTTGTTTTTTTTTCGGGGGTTGTTGTCAGACCCAAACACTTGATACATGTTTCTCTATGTATGCAACAAATATGTGTCAAGTATCTGGGTCTGAAAACAACATCTGGAAACAAAAAAATACAATTTCAAGGTGATTTTAAAACATGGAGGGCTATGGCGCAATTCTGGTTTCAGGTTCCGATTCAGCGCATCGAATTACATAGAGAAACATGTGTGAAATTTTTGGGTCTGACAACAACCCCGTAAAATACAAAATACAATGTCACGACGGTTTTTTTGCGATAAAAATGGAGGGCGATGGCGCAATTCTGGCTTCAGATTCGTATTCAGCGCGTTGAAATACATAGAGAAACATGTGTCAAGTCTTTGGGTCTGACAACTTTCATTGTGATCCTGTGTAATTACATTAATCATTTTCAATGTTTTCGACCCTGTACTTTGATTGCACCCCTGTACTGCATCTTGCTATACAATAATGATTATTATTATTCTAAATAAAACTTTATTTGACTTGATTTATTTGGTCAAAAAACAGTGAAAACTGTATATGACGTATGGAGAAGATTATTTGCGCACGTTTTTCTTAAGTTCCAAAATCCCTTCCCAACATTTTAACTACAACTACGATGGTTGAAAGAAGAATAAAATATAAAAAAGATATAATAATAATAATAATAATAATAATAATAATAATAAAATTTAAAAAAGCGCGAGATTAGAAACATTTGAAAAACTAGATATTTCTTTCCCGGGTTATAGAAAACATACTTGCAACGGTAAACGAAATGCAGATGCGATTTTTCTGCACTGCTAAAAAATAGTAACGCACCCTCAGCTCTACTCCTACCACTAAAAGCAAAAGGAGTGCTCAACAAAACGTGCGCATAGTGAAGCTACATTTACGTCCAGAAGCAAAACAAGGGGCCATCTCAACATTTGCTCAATGGATCAGGGAAACTGGACAAAAACCTGATCGAGATGGGGGTCAATAAGCCGGAAGCTGAAGTACATTACTTTTTACAGGTGTATTAAGTCTTTTTTAAAAAATTATACAATACAAATGTAAACTAATTCACTATATCTTAAAAATGTTTTCGTTTTTTGATGAAACGTGCATTGAAATGAAAATTGTCGAACACAAACTCTTACCAAGCAACATTAACATGTACTCAAAATAAGCCAAAAATCTCGTGTTATCTTGTTCTTTTAAACAATTCACAACCATCAGGTAATTTAAAATACGATTACTCAAAATAAAACCCTTAAATGGATTTTAATCAATGAAGATTTAAAAGTCTCGACATTATCTCGATATTGCTATCGAGTATATTGCATGGCGAAAAACTCAATTTAACGTGGCCAACAAAGCAATATCGTTAATGGACCATCTGATCGCATCAGGTCATCAGTAAAATTTGTATGCACAGCTCTCTCGTGAATTATTCTCACACTTTTACGCAATATTTCATACCATATTTTTATATTCATCGACCGTGAAATATTTTGAAGGACCTGAAATAAACCGACATATAAATAGTTCTATAGATAAATAAGCAAATAAATGGCTTGTCTTCTAGGGCAGAGGTTCTTGCTTACAATAAAAATAATGATATTAATACACGCGTATAAACCACACGTTACACTAGCGATTTCTCCAAACCTGCAAATTAATATTCCGTAAAGACAGATATTATCTACCTTTTAAGTTTATATTTTGTTAATTGTCAGTATCGTAAGGGGTGTACTATCAAAATCATCTCATTGCAATGTTTACTAAATTTCATTTTTTACTTTCTCGTCACACTACGTACTTGTGTAGGAAGAAAAAATATTGTAATGCCGCAACGCAATGTGGCATTTTTGTCAGAAAAAGTACTGTGGAGCACTCATATGAGAAAGGTTGATAAATCTTGTTCCTGTATGTAGTACATTACTTTCTCTAACACGTTGTGTAATCACGAAACAAGTTTTATTGGTCATCCGTAACGAAAAATTGGATTATGGCAAAACGTCTGTCCATCTGACGGTTTGCCCGATGAACGTAATCGCCTCAATCATGCAGATAATTTGCTCCATATTGCACTTTCCCAATCGATCTGAACGAATTCACCTTTTTTTCAAATCTGGAAGACATTGCAAAAAAGTTACGATAAAGCGAGAAAGAATAATATGTTGTTACAACACTACTAGTTTACAGTAATGATACACGTAGTAGCATATTTTCGAATTTTAGGGGAGAGGACCTACATAGCTTCTCGAAGAGTTTCATAACAGGCTAACGCTTCAGAAATGACGGCACGAAATCAATTAATCAATTAATATTTCATTATAATGGATAGTTTTACCCAATTAAATTTAAAACTATTTTTTATTTCATTTCAAAATTTCCTTTATTATCAGTAATAGGTCCCTAATCGCGATCCATTAGGGGACCGTGATGCGATTTTAAGGAGACCCTGAAAGGGTCACCAGGTGAAATTTTGACGGCGGTTGCCATTGGTTGTCATGTCCCAAAAAGGGGTTCTACATTTGTTATATTCGTTTCGAAACACTGCGTTCTCAAAATCCAACAGCGTGTTTATCGCAGATTAGGTCCACTGTGTTCCCGGAATTTGCATGTACGTTCGCGCAGCTCGTCTGTACGTCTGTACGGGTTTCTTCTATTTCAGTAGTAGAGTGCTCTTTTTATCATATATTCGTTTACAGAAAATTATTTTGTACTCTGGCATGTGTTATTCGTAGAAAATATGTTCTTTTCATTTATTTTACTAATTCTTAGTGCATTTAGTTCACCCTGACAGTTCCTTTAAAATTCAGTTCTGTAGCTTGTCTTTATTCACCGACGTTGTAATACTTCGCTACAACGTGTCGCGGCCACGGATTGCCACGCTCCTGCCTTCGTAGTTCTTGAGTTCCGAAGAATGTTATTGCCGGAGTATGCGCGTGGCGCCGACTACCTGCACAAAGTCGCAGAGATAGCAAGAGAGATATCCGCCCTTTGTAACCCCGTCGCTCAAACTGCGAAACCGAATTGCGCATCGCAAATTCTACCGAACTGTACCGCCAGATCTCGTGCCAAGATCACTAAATTTTATAACGATCCGGTCGGATTTTAATTATTTTATTTCTTACAGAGAGGTTCTGTCCGAATCATCTTTTTAGCACCATACCCTTAAATCGTCAGTAATAATACGAAGAAAAACAATGTTCTGTTCAAACTTCTTCTGCTCAAACTTTATGATGCAGTTTGGGAAACGCAGAAAATTATGTTATAGACTAGAGGTAACTCGTCAAAAAGACGGGACGAAATTAAACTCCAACATTAATGATTCATAATAACGAATGGTAGAACACAACGTAATTTTTTAATACTACATTTTATTTTATTTTTATTTGAATCTTTTCTTTATTATCAGTAATACAAACTGGAGTCCGCAGTTCTCAAGAGACTTGTGAAACGATCTTAGGAAGCGCCTGAAAGAGTCCCCAGGTGAAATCTTTGCGTTCCCGGAAGCCAACGGTGTGTATCGAGGATTAGGTCTACCGTCTCGCCAGAAGTCTTCACATTTTGTTGTAGCTACATGATACTATATTTAAACTTGTGTAGTATATCCATATTTTTATATTTTTAATGCTTGTATCTCAGATCAGAACAAGAATTTCTCGTGGAGTAAGAAAAGATGAAAATCGCTGGGGGAGAGATACGAACTATAGGCTGAATGGTCAAGCACCTACCAGCGAAAATTCTGCGGAAGATCTGTTGTGGTCGACCGTACGACCATTAATCCTATAGTCTGAATCTCGCTCCGGACGATTTCAATTTTAATTCCTGTCCGGTCATCTTACGCGTATCGCAGTGATAGAGTTGCACGTGTCTGTCAAGCACTGATACAAATCTTAGGCAGCAGTCTTACACGACACATGAATGCAAGTGTGGATACTTCGATATGAGAAATGTATCATTTCTGGAGGTGAATAAGTGGAAAAATAGAACATGTGCTGTAACTACTACAATAAGATTTTTTTCTTTTTGTTGACAACCCAGAGAAACTTACATTCTGGATGCGTCTCGTATATAAAGTCGAATTGTGCATGCAGTTAACAACAAACGTTTCCGACATGATTTAACAATAACACAATATTCGCTCCGGTGTAATACAAACTATTTCCAACAGCAAATGAGCTAGAGAGTTTGTCCTTCATTCCTTATCGTGCCCCACTTGAAGAAATCGATTTACTGCAGCGAGAATACAGAGAATGATTATTTGAATAACTCTCGTTACTTCCCTATAACACCCCACTGTGCTCAAGAAAATTTGCACCAATAGTGAAGCTTTACTTATTTACAGAAGCCAATCAATATTATTTGAAACAATATTCAATTATGTTTTTGTGATGACTTTGAGATTTCATTATATGATTAAAAAAATAATATATTATCATTGGTTTTATTGCAGGAATCATAATAGGTGACTTAGAAACACAATTACGTGCATTATTAGGTAATATATTCAGTAAACTCGGTCCTCTAGTCACAGCTGTGCTCTATGTCTCTCCATACGCGTGGGTCGACGGAAGCGGCTGGACCAAGTTGTTTTGTAAACAATATCATCATTATTTTCTGAAGCATCACGTAGTGATTAGAACAACGTTTGCGCACGTTACAACGTTCTTCTATCAATGAAGAGGAGAATCCGACGCAACTCTGGGGTGACGCGTGTTTCTCCATTTGTTAACTTTCAAACGGGATATTTTCCTACTGCATAATGCTCTCTCACACGATGCACTACTTTTCCAGGTCTAATTTCGTGATGATGACACCCTTCCTCGTCAGTTCCCTATCCAGACCTGTCGCTCCGGATTATTTCAACTGGACTCTACAACACGATATTAGACATCACAGCTATGCATGTACGCCGCCTCATCCTATATCCAAGCTAACAGAAAGTGTCATTCCATTAGGTTCTTAGGCCAATGACTGTTTTTCTTCAATGTATTCCACAATTCTTCGAAAAATATTTTAAAATAATTTGTCACAGGTCTCAATAAAGGAAAGTAGAAATGTGTTGCGGCACGTAGAATACACGAACTTCACAAATTTCAGCTTAAAAAAAGATGGAATTGATCCGTTTATCAGCTTACAGTGATTAGGAAAGAGCGCATAATAAAAAAAACCAATATATTATATCATTATTGATTTTCTGGTTAATAGGCCACTAGACATGTACCAGATTTGTCGCCCAATGGACCTTTTTCTGTCTTTTCGCCTGCAAACTGCGGCAGAAGTCATTGGCAGTGTGACTAAAGGTGAAAACTCCTGTTAGCTCGCGCATGAATGACTAAGTTATCTAACAATGGCCGTGACTGAAACCTCAGAGACAAACTAATAAAATTTAGTTATTACTAGAGGCAGCAAAAATACTGCTGAGCAAAACCGTACACAATACTTTCCCAAAAAGTAAAACGCACACTGCTCAACAAATAAAATACTTTTGTATGTCACTGCAATACACTAAATATTTTAAGGCAGTGATGCACTAAATTAGAGAATTCACTGAATACGCGCAGGATCAAATAGGCTGAATAGTAGTAGTTGTTGTTGCTGTTTTTAATTTCTCGCCTTCCGGCCTTGAAATACATTTTACATTAGCATAATAATATTTTAATTTAAATACACTTAGACAACTTCTTTGCGTGTTAATTCACAACTTGTTTGCATGTACCTAAATTCTCAAAAGAAGAAATAGAAAAATTAATAAAAATTAATAAAAATATGTGCCTATTTTATTTCCTATTTTCTTCTGTAAGTCTCAAAATGTTCCCTTCCTCTTCCCCTTCATCTAGTATTTGCTCCATTTTGTTTTGTTTTGCCTTCTTGCACGCATTTAATTACATGTTCCGTTGTTTCTTCTTCTTGCCAAAAGATTCTGCATATTTTGCCATCTGTCTTCCAAAAGAGGTTTCCTAATACCCCATTTCCACACCAGAATTTTGCTGTGATGATTTGACTTTTCTTGTGTTCTGGATTTGAGAGATATTTTGGTTTACCTCTGTGTGTTTTGATTACTTTGTAATACTTGCAGTAGCGTGTATTTTGAATTCTGTTATGCGAATTTGTTGCTGAATTTCATTGTCTCCCTCTGCTAACAAATGTTCTATTTTTTGCCCTTCCTCCCATTTTCGCAATATTTGTTCTGCTGCCATACCGTTTCTCTGATAATATTCATTCCTCTTTTTCATCCATTTTGTATAAAATGGAGTGTCCAGGCTGTGTCAATTTCTCTTAAGCATTCTTTCAAAATAGTGTTTCCTGTTTCTTGCCTTATTTTCTTTTCGAACTTTCGCCTAATACTATGTACGCTGGTGTGTGTCTATCTAGTTCCAGTGCCCACTTGATATACTGTAGTTGTGTCTTCTCGAGTAAAGGTGGTTCACTCCATCCCCAGATTCCTGTCGCAAATAACATGATGCTTCTCATAAGGTATGTGTACATACATGTATACAAAGTCTTCTTCAAATTTTCTTTTTCCTATACGACATATTTGATTTAATGCAAATACTGCTTTTCTATCAATTTCCCTAACGTGTCTCTCCGTTCCTAGGTTGTAAGAAAATGTATAGCCTAAGTATTTAAATTCTCTCACTTCTAATTTCATTCCTTTCCATTTCCATGATCGTTTCTTCTTCTTTGCTCCTTTCTGGAACACCAACATCTTGGATTTGGAAATACTCAACGTTAGTTGTTTCTCTTCAATATATTTTTCAAAGATTTTTAATGATTTTTTCATCTCTTCTTCAGTTGTTGCTAACAATACAATGTTCTCTGCATACGATAACGTATTTGTGTTTTTGCTTCCAATTCTAACTCCTTCTCTTTGGCTTTCCCGCATTTAGACCCGCAAATAGACTGAATAACATCATCACATATTTGCATTTTTCAGTCCAAATCGAAACTGTTTCATTGTTTTGGGATTTCTCCCGAGTTCCTGGATTTCTAACGTAATTATTGTCAGCTCTCGCGTGGCTGGAGGATACACTGTTTACTTTCAATTTCTACGCATATTGGAAATTAGTAATATACATACAGTCCTCCAGGAAAGTATCTCCGCAGAGAGACGAATCAGGGTCTCTTACTAAAAATTGCATTTACGTTGGTAGCAACCAGATCACTGGGAAACGTGTGAAGGGGACATGTCCAGCATCTATTATGATTGCGGTTAGAACTCAATTTACGTGTTAGCAACGTAATTTATGTTGCAAGCACTCTCACCAGGAAGATGCCAATGCTTAGAGACTTTCCTGGCGCGCTGTAGTACAACAGAGTTATTCATAGTTATTTTGTATTCCGTTATTGACTTATTACTTTTCGCTGCAGTCTCACAATACGTTCTCTTTACTACGTAAGTGCGTAGTAGGCTAGAAAAAATATAAAAACATAACCCAATGCTATTTTTCAGTGCAAAAAAAAAACATGGTTGCAAGGATGAAATGTCTTAACAATTTCATATCTAAACATTGGGGTTCTTCAGTATGTCATACTGCAATGTAACATGAATTGCAACCATTAGACAGAACTGACACTGCGCAAAAGTTAAAACGTTTAAAGTAACTCTGTGTCAAAGGCACAATAGTCTCCCCTAGAAAAGACAGTTTATTATATTAATACATAAAATGTATCTATTAATCGCTTGATAAATAAAATTGCTTGGTTATCACAAATACATAATTTTATCGTGGTGGGTTAACGCCCATGATTATAATTTTCGCAAATGAACTTCTAATTTATTGGCATTTTTTAGTACTAACATTGCGACTAGGGTGAAAATTTATTGTCTTTGTAAGTTGCCTTTTGATTATGGACTTTTCACTGCAGTATAAGTGAGTTATAGTTATGTGCGCTACTTTATTAACGTTGGCTTTTAGAACGAAAATTAGATTTTCTTCATTTGACATCATTTTCATTTCATCCCATAAATTCAATTTCTGTGAATTTTAATGATTATTGAATAATTGCCATTTATATTCGGAATCTGTTTGTGATCAGTGTCGAGTATGGAAGTGGAATGGAAGTGTCGTGAATTCAAATGTTATAAATTATGAATTATCTGTCTTTCTATATCATTCGAAATCTTCATATTTCCAGTAGATTGATATTGCGGCAATTCGAGCAACACCTTTTCTATGTAATAAGCTATATGAGACGTTTTATGTGAGGAAAGCCACATTTTGTCTCCAGAAGCAAAACAAATGACTCTTTTTTATTGTAAACGTAAAGTATTTTTTTAATCGAAAGACAATGTTCGAAGTTATTTTCTAATTTCACGTCTATGTATTCAGCGTGGATCATTTGAGGTTCTAAAAATAGCTCCATAGTTCTCAATTAGATCAACAAATGTTTTTAATGTCATTTTGCTGAGCACCTGAGTTTCTGCACATCAGTTTTTGACGATTTCTTTCCTTCTATAACGTCCAGAATTCTGTGCACATGGTCAGACGAATCTCTTAGGATAGTTCTAAGTACTGCCGAAGAATAAATATAAATTTCATGGATACTAAAGACAAAAAATAAATACTTGTAAATTGACAAAATTTGAATGGATATTATTATGCATTATAGCGCGTCCCTGCGATTTCGTCCAATTTTAGACTGTCAGAACACGAATGACCATCAGGACACTTAGCTAGAAAATCAGCCGTCACAATGGTAGCGCACTCGTTCTTCATAACTATTCCTAATGAATGAGCTACCGAGCCTCCAACCCTGCTTCTTGGATGTTTATGACTGATTAGTGATTCCGGGCGCGTCAACTGCTAAGGTCATTAGTCCCGCAAGTGTAATGCACGTTTTCGTCAGGAGCTGGCCGTGGTCTTTCCCCGCTGGATGATGAGATCTGGCGCCGTCCTACCGACGGTTAACGGGGTTTTCCCCAACCAGATATCTCCCAAAAGCAGGGCACTGCCCTAGCCGGGACAAACTCTAAGCTCCCAATCGTACTCGAATGTGCGTGTGTGACTAAGTGAGGAGTGAGAACAAAGAAGAGGAAAGAAATATCGCGCGCAGTTCGTGACCCGTTTGTTAGGGTACTATTCCAGTATTAGACTAGTTTTTATGAAAGAAACCACGGAAAACTACCGACCAGAGCAGCCGGCCGCTAGACTTCTCCTGCAGGCAGCGACAGAACTCGACTTAGCTATGTATAGATAGAGACGAAAATCGTGCCACTATCAGGCTCGAACCTAGGACCTTCCGGTCAGAAGCACTGCAGTGACATCAATCGATGCCCTGAGCTACCTCTCCCGGTCGCTTCAAGTGGCGGTGAAATATTATCTGAGGGGAAACCGAAAAATTACAACAACCAAAAATCACGTTTTTCACGAATATATGCTTCTGAGGCCAAAACGATAAAGACATTCTTTATTGTTATTATGAGGAGTCAGTGGTTGGCACCTTGTCAGTGGTTTTGTCACCTTGTCAGTGGTTGGCCAGTGGTTGGCACCTTGTCAGTTTTTGCCAGTGGAGTCAGTGGTTTGGCAACGGAGCGAAAAAATATGAAAAAAGAAATGGAACCCAGTGACTTAAAACTTGCACAAATGGTCTCTCAATGAACACTACCGATAGGAAATGAGCAAGAGAGCTTGTCAATCGGCTCATGTAATGGTCGGATTACCCTGATTTGACACCGATAAAGAGAGCGTCGCGAAGGCGCGTCCACAGTCTTTTTATGAAGTTCGAATGTAAGAAACCATTTCAAAGTCTACGAATGATACAAAGTTGGATGTAAAAGCAGGAAATATTACCTGAAAGTATCAAATTTTATATAGTTTTCAGATTTCTTAGGTAATTTTATAATTTAATTGGTCATTTACTGATAATTATTAAGGTGAGTCATACTTTTTTTTTTGAAATTCAAACCGACTTACAACGAAACGCATAATGGAATATGGAGTTTTTGAAAAATATTCTCAGGGTTTCTACTTTGATATTCTATATGAGTTTTGCGATTGTTTGCTTACTCGCATTTTTAATACCTTTGGTTTTCAGGTGCATTATGTCTTCAATTCATTACATCGACATGTTGGCATTCAAAAAGCATTGATCAAAGAAACATTAAACAGCAAGAATGACATATAGTAAAGTGAATGGTTCACTAAAAGTTTAAAGAAGTCCCTTTGTTGTTAAGTGACTCAGTTTTCAAAAAGCCTTATTTGGCGGTGGAATTGAATTCATAGGAATGCTACCAGAAGCCACCAGTAAGAATTCCATGCTACCGATAAGAAAAGGAAATAGTAGGAAGAATTTTTAGTGCAGCAAATTACATAGCAAAAGAGATACAATTTTTAATTTCCAATTTGCGTTCAAGAAGACTTGTTCATGCACATTTCTTATAACAAAATAATTCATTAATGGTTTACCTCAGAGAGTACAGAGAAATATCGTATAATTTCGAAGAAATAATCAATACTGACTCTGTAAAATCTTAATTGAATTGAATTATTGAAATCCTTCGTCAAGTAGATGGCACAAATAATGTTGGCGACACATTCCGAAAAGATTTTACAAATGGTAAAAATTATAGATATATGACCATCTTATTAAAAGATTTTCTACAATTTCCAGTAAGTTGGGTTATAGGTTACCCCATTATTACAGATTCGAGTTTACGCCAATGAAAGAGTAATCTAGGTGTGACATTGGGCGACTCAACTTGACAAGTGTGTTGATCACGCGCAAGAGGCGACACATTAGAATGGCACAAATTGCGAGCAGAACACGCGGGAAAATACTGGAGAGTAAAACAAATTAAACAAATGCTGAGAGATATAATGTCTGCCATTTTCAATTTCAAAGACGATTGAGGATATATAGTTTGCGGTTGGAGGTACCAACATTTTGTCACGTGTATAAATTAGTAGTTTTTGGAAGCCGTAAAAAAGGAAACTTTTTGGCAAGACCGTTCATTGTCAAAACAGCTAGCGAGTTCTTGAAAGTATTCTAGAAACTATATTATTAATTTTAATTACTTCTAAAAATTGTGTGCTCTAAAACTACTAATTCGCCACAGGTTGTGACTGGCTAGCTGCGACTCACTGTGTACAACCCACTGTGCGAATAAGATAAAGAACATGAAAGCAAACGTGTATATATTATTCACATAGTTTTTACCCGAAATAAAAGTCATTAGTAGGCAGAATGATATTTGCCCCGGTAGCAAAATTCACTACTGTGCGCTGGTGTAATTTTTATTTCATCTGACCGGTTGAATTTAGCTCAGAAACTGCATTGCCACTAGATCTGCAGCGACAGAGATCGAGAGGTCTAAGATTTCGAGTCTCAACGAAGGCGGATTTTCCACTCTAGCTATTTAGCTAGCCCGAATTTAGCTGATCCCTGGAGAATTCTAGCGGCCGGCTGCTTTGATTATTAGTTTTCCGCGGTTTCTACGGTCAATACTAGGCGAATCCCGGAGAATTAATCTAACAAACGGGCCAATGACTCCGCGCGATCTTTCATTTCTCATCCTTGTCCTATCCTCTTCACTTACACACATATTTACATGCCCTACCCTACAATGTATGTCGTCAGCTTAGAGTTTGAGACAGTGCCAAGCTGTAGGGAGATACCAGGATGAAGAAATCCCTTGAATGCCAATGAGTAGGTCGACGCGAGACATCACCATACAGGCCAGGAGGAACACTACCACCTACGAAAACACATTCACTACTCTAATAGGACTAATAACCATAGCAGTTGACGTGCCCAGAAACATCAATTTTCCGTCTGGAATTACCGACATGTAAATTTCGAAGTCGCAAACCTTTGCATAATTTTTGAAAATGCAAACTTTTGAGTATTTTTTTTTATAACAACGAAGTTACACATGAGACATTGTCTTCTCATCCTCAGGTAACTCATTACGCACAGATGTTTGACAGGTCACGTTCTCACGCCGTCAAGGAGATTTCATGTACCTGATGAACATCTGTGCACGTAGGTGGCCTATACAATCAGGGGCAAATGCCGAATGTATAAAGTCATGTATGTCCGTTTTTCCTTATTCAATTTCTCATTATATACTTATTGGAAAGAAGTTATCATTTCGACCCTCCCCCTAGATGCTCCAGACGTTGCCTTATTTATTTTTTGCCAGTTGCGTATTGCACATTATCAGCCACTCATGTTCCCCGGTACAACACAAGTCACACGTCACGTCAGCTTTTTGAAATACAAAAACAAGAAGTGTAAAAAATATAAATTAGCACCTCCAACTAATATCATTCTAATAATAATATTATATATAATTAATATTACTCTAATAATAATATTAATTACACAATATATTTGTATTACCATTTTCAAAGTAATTTTACTGAAGCTACATTTCGCTAGTGTGAACTAAAATGCTTCATCCAAGTGATTTGAATATATATTTTCACAATTAAACAAACTAATTTCCGCCACGCAAAGAAGAAAAAGTATTACTGTCACTTATCAGCTGATTAACACTGCGCTTGCAGTCAACCCCACGTGTCGAATTGGCTTCATCGTGGATGCTGCCGCACTAAGCTGCGTGAAATAGACGTTGTGCGTGCTGTAGATGACATACGAGCAGAGAACTGATGTAACCAAATACCCAACTTACATTTATTGACGCCTTAGATACCTTACGTGTTAAATTTGCACTACAGGTAGTGGAGGACATACGCTCCTATCGTTCTCGCTCAAGCGCGACCTCTCCCGCTGGGATAACAAACTTTTACCGAACTATGCCTTTGTAAACGCTGCTCTGCTACATTTAGCTCCTATTGTCTTATGTGTGGCGTGAAAGCTGCTCCACCAGCGCATACAACACACACATAATAGTAATACCTTATTCTCTCTTCAAAATAATACCAAAGAAAGAGTAGCGGGTTGTATGGACGCAAAGGTGGAAGCGCGTTACATGTTTTCGTTACACGTAACGCCCAATGGCGCCAAGTGTTTTCCAAATAAGAAATCCACAACCAGGTATCTCCCACCAGCCGAGCACCGCCTCAGCTGAGACAAGCTCTAAGCTCCCGACTGGTCTCTCAACAATTGTGGTAGTGTAGTGCATCTGTAAGTAAGGGTGAGAATAGGGCAAAAGATAGGAAGGAAAGAACGCACGCGGTCCGTGGCCCTTTGTTACTGGCCGGCCGTTAAATTTCGAGACATACCTCATAGGATAGTTAATTATTTCCTCTACACAACAATCCACAGTGAGGCAAACGGGTAGAACGGTTGCCAAGATTTTAGCGATATTAGTATAACGTCTTCGTTATATATAAGGTTACACTGCAGGTTATAAAGCAATCTACCCGATTTACTACCCGTTGTTATTTTACCCGATTTACTACCCGTTTCGAGTTACTACACGATTTTACACTTTTCCCGTCAAAAAATGTTAAATTTAGAAAAAAACATTTTGACAAAAACGACTCATTATCAGGTATCGAATACTTTCTTTAATTAATCAAAAAGAAAAGAATTCCTTAAAACGCTCTAAAAACTTTGAATTCCTCTATCTGAACTCCTGAAGACACATTTCTCTCTTAGGAAGCATAGGCAACGAACACACTCTATGGCAGTATCCAAGCACCATTTTTCCTTAGAAGCAAACGACACCCAACAAAACGTGACCGCTGAGTTTACACTAAACGTCCGGAAATGTCGCCCTCCTTACAACGTCCAAATGACACAAAGGAAACTACCGGCGCGATATATGGGAAGTGGTCACGAACAAAGGTGGCAAGAAGAACGACCAGCTAACTGTGGCTTCGGTTGTGTTCGTGTGGCTCTTGTGTGACTGGCGGATATTGGCAAGGCTTCTTCGCTTTGAGTCGAAACTCCGTAACAATAACCGGCATCGCAAGTGGCTTGCCATTAACGTTTTCTAACAATATTTAATAATAATAATAATAATTATTATTATTATTATTATTATTATTATTATAATAATAAATTCTCAAGTAACACATTTAGTCCGCTATGGTTTTGCCTAGCAATTAACCATGTCACATATGATTAATCAGTCTGATCCGGGATTCCAACTCCTTGATGGGAAAAACTATTCACACCATCAACCCCTTGTTTTACACGGATGGACGACTTACAATTATTTGCAAAAGATAGGAATCAGTTAAGCAGGCTGTTGCAGATTCCAACACAATTCAATAAAGACCTACACATAAGAACAAACAAATGTGCCACGCTCTATGCCAAAGGGAGGAAAATTAAACCCTCAACCTCGATCAATTATTTGGCAGATTTTAATCCAAAAGAACAATTACAACTGCATAATATTACAAGCATCTGTAAGCAACAAACAAATGTGCCACGCTCTATGCCAAAGGGAGGAAAATTAAACCCTCAACCTCGATCAATTATTTAGCAGATTTTAATCCAAAAGAACAATTACAACTGCATAATATTACAAGCATTTACGTTTCTTAATCTTACTATCTTTACGTTTCTTCCAAAATCTTAGTATAAATCATAGAGATGGCATTTAGCAATTAAAATATGTTGTATAGGCTCCGCCAACGCAAACACAGCTTGAAACAGCTGATTTTCAGGGACAAAGTAAAAGCTATAAACTCTTGGAACATCCCTGTGTTGGCTCTATCGTTTGCAATTGTCAATGGGCACGAACAGATCTTGATAACCTAACCATAATGGTACGCACTACGCTCACTAAATAAAGAACGCATCACCAAAAACCAACAAATGAACGCCTCTACATTCCCATGGAAACAGCCGGTCGTGGTCGATTGATGTAAAAGCTCTATAGTGGGAATGCTGATGAGGTGTGGTTGATATTATTTAAGGTTGAAATAATTGAAGCCAGTTTTGTCAATTTAAATTTATTCATAAATCTAAGTTGACAAATTGAATAAATCCAAGTGGACAAAAATAACTTCAATTATTTCATCCCTTGAAGCGTTATCGTATGGTCACGTAACAGGCCTCAAAATGTACTTCATAATGCAATCTGTCCTCTACACAATGCAATAGTATTTGTATTTTTGAATTATTATTATTATTATTACATTTATATAATAATATTAAAATGATTTAATTTATATTATATATATTATATATATAATTTAATTTAATTATT
This sequence comes from Acheta domesticus, assembly GCA_031308135.1. Lineage (NCBI taxonomy): Eukaryota > Metazoa > Arthropoda > Insecta > Orthoptera > Gryllidae > Acheta > Acheta domesticus. Next base: position 258,699,510 of record JAHLJT010008446.1, on the reverse strand, counting down.
ATTAATAGATTTCTGGATGAAAACTCCAGTGTTAACTCGGTCGTCTCAAGGTTATTTTTATCAATTCCAGGCAAATATTGGAGCACTGCCTTAAACAACGGATCATGGATTGCGTGCGATCCTTCTGTGCCCAACCTGTCTGCACATTGTGTCCGCACCCGTAGACCGAACATTGAGTTGAACCACTTAGTCGTAGGGCCCCAGTGATTTGAAATTTTGCAACTAAGGTCCGTTCGCTGTAACTTCACTCCGCATGTAAACAAACTTTGAGTGTATCCCTCCGCTCTGTAGTTCGTGATTGGCTACGCCATTCGCGCCATGACCATACTCAATGCTGGAACTTGTCACAGTCAGAACTGTCATAACATATTATTTTCACTAGCACGTCTTTAATACGCCCAAAATACCAGCCAAAATATGCAGATAATTTGCTTAAATATCACAGAATTTACATTTACGTGTGTTCTTGCAAGGTAGCAGTGAAATCCCGATCGAAGCACGAATTTCAATAGAACATACAGTGACGTTCTTTTAAACTTTGGAAATCCCGAATCTTCGTTAACCACACCAAGAATTTTATCTTATGTTGGAAATTCGTTTATACGAAACAAATGTGCACATGAATACGAATGGCAGATTAACAAATTCATCGCACTCGACCTCCAACTGTTTCGCCCTACATCTCTTCTTATGTGGAGAAGTTACCTTTCCAATTCATTACACAGTTTTCAAACACTTCTGACACCGACACCTGCAAGTCAGCAATCATTTCTTCCATCTGCCGCAAAGTCATTGACGGATTTTTAGCCGCTAATTATTCCAACACATCAATACAACCTTCTTCTCGCCACTTCTGAGGGATTTTCCTTGCGATGTTTCAAACCGGATTATCCCGGGAGCTGCTTCACTTATTGTGTTTGATGTGGAAACAAAAATCAACGCAATGGGCAAAAATACCTTTCACTAACCAAACAAAAATACAGCATTCTTTTAGAACTTTCTCATTCGAGAACGGTACTACTGATAAAATTTGGCAGAAGCAGCGCCGACGACCTGGCGAATGAACGTTATTTCGAAGAGGTCCGTTGGCAGCTGAAGGTTGGCAGTTAAGGTCACGCTCGGTGTCTGATTTTACTTCAAGGCAAAGGAGAAAATTATTTCGACTGATTGTGTAGAGAGTAAGGAAATAAATCAATTTTGAAAGGGACCTAACTCCTATAGCGCACGACGCCCTGAAGGGAAGTGTGGTGTCCGTCAGCCAATGAGAACAAGCGACGACCACGTGCATTTGTTTACGTGCTGAGTAAAGTTAGAGCGAACGGATCTTAGCTTCAAAGTTTCGGAATGTAGCTGGTAAGTTTGCAACACACTCGAGATAATAGCACTTTTTAACCTAAATAAAATCAGATTCCATCTCTCAACACATATCCACAATGAATTTCCACAATTTTTCATTGTGAATATGAGTTGTAAGATGGAAACTGATTCATATTAATGAAGGGTTTGTTTGTGTCATCTTTTATAAGTTGTCATTTAACTTCACTTATTTTAACGCAAACATTTGGTTATTATTATAAATTTAAAAAAATAATAATGTAGTCAATCTTTTTGTTATTTTAAGTGTAATTTTTGATACATTGCAGTTTATACCTGAAGATGGGGCCACAATGGGCCCCGAAACGTAGAAAATTTTAACTGAAGATATGTGATTGTTATCCTTGCAATATAATAATTTAAATATCTGTCTAAAGTACAGAGTTATTATATAACTTCTGGCTCTAATTCACGATGTGAGTTACTCCCCTTAGATTCTGCAAATAGAGGTTGTGGGAGAGGTGGACAGCTCTCATGACTTGTTATTTCGAAAAAGTCAATCAGTGCTGAAAATATCATTGAAAGAGAGAACAAGAAGTATTTCCTCTCGTGTGTCTACACACAATTTACAAGATACCGCCGTTGGGATCAGACGAGAAGAGAAACAAAATCTCTTATCCTTCACGAATTTTTACAGCTCTCTCATGGTGCAGTTCGTCATCATCATAGGAGTGTACTTGTCACTGTTCGCAGTTCTCATTTCGATCATTTGTGTCGCTTCCAGTTATCAGATAAACAAAAATAAGAGTTGCTGAAAGTGAAACTACTACTTACGGTCCACGTCTACCAGGAGCAGCTAACTGAAGTATCATACATCCATGAGCCTCATTTTCTTGAAACACTTGCGAGATCATGTAAGTCATCGAATAACTTCGCTTCAACAAATGAATCATATTTTCACACATTTTTAAGCATTTTACTTTCTCGCTGCTGTTTACACTGTATAGATAAATTATTTTAATGCTCCTGGAAGAAACGGTGAATTTTGGACACAAAAGTTCATATTGCCGAAAACGTATATACATCTTCTCCCTATAAATAGTAAATTACTTCTTCTACGTTGTGTAATCAAAAACCATGTTTTGTGGGTCCTTGATATCGACAAATCGATTGACTGCAAAACGTTTGTCGGTCCTTTTGTCTGTAAACAACGCTAGCCGTTAAACCGTAAGCAGAATTTTCACCAAAATTGATACTCCCCAATCTATCTGGCTGATATAGCGTCCTTGTGAATTTGAAACCGATATTTGGGGGAGGGGAGTACTTTACATGAAGCCTCTTGGACATTTCGAAAATTTTCAAAACAATGGCTCCAATGTTATTGATGAAGTTTTGCCTCGGATAGGGGAAAGGACGCTTAAGATAATGGTGCACGTCTCATTTGCGTTCAAATCCCTAATGTTTCGAAAATTGCAAAAGGTCACATTTTTTTCTGTCTTCCTGCAACTACAGATAAGAAATTTTTTGTCTTAATTAAAAGTTTTCACCAAAAACAGATTTTAAATAAGCTCACGTTCAATTTTTCGAAAATATAAGTACTTTTTCGTTTTTTCCAAAAAACAAGGGACATTTTTAAATTTTAAAGAATTATTTTCTCAAAAATGCTCCAACTTTTTTCTTTAATTTTTTCCACGTAGAATCCACAAAGAATGGTAAAGAAAGTGGTGCTGGTCCCATTATCGTTGCAGTCTATTTTTGAAAACTGAAAAATTCAAATTGTATATTCTTTCTTGCGCTTCCTTTCATGAGCTGTCAGTTCGCAAACTAGCAACACAGAAGTTAGAAGTTCTTAGGATTTTTGTCATCGCTACCAGTTAATGTTAATTGTATGACAAGTGACATAGGTAACTTTCTTATGAAAGAAAATAGATTTAACGTAGAACTAACAAATACAGTTATTTTACTTTAAGAATTTTTGATCGTTGATCTGTATAATATGCTTCATTTACAGTAGCAGTTAAATATATTCATATGTAAATATAAACTTTTGTTTGATTTATAAAAGTAAGGAATGAAAACTGTTCCTGACTATCGAAATAAATTCAGATACGCACCACTGGCGCTTCGTCTGAATTGATTGAGCTGGACTTTCTCAATTTATAGCTGAGGAGTTAGTAGAGGCGAAATTGCAATACTGCAATATTAAATAAGTTTCCAATAATGCGAAAAAGTCTTGCAGCACCTCTAGTTTCTAATTGTCTTCGTTCTATTAAACACTAGAATGCCCGATGCTGCTATTTTGTCGGATACATCGTATTCAAGTATTGTTTTCTTTCGAACAATGAGTAGTAGAACATTCGGATACCGTGGCTTTTAATGAACTTCTCAAGAGGATAATAAGGGAAATTTTCAAATGTTTGCGAGAACTAATGTTTTTAGCATATTCTACTTTAAATTCCCTTTTTGAATTATCCTATCGACTTCCGAAAAATCACGTTGCTGACGTCGACGAAAATATTTCGTTATTATATAGAGTGTGTAAAATAAAATAATATAAAAAAGTTATTTTCGATTTCAATAAAGAGAACATTAAAATAAAACACAAGAACAAATTATGCCAGGAACATGTATGAATGAGAAGAAACCATGACAGATTGTGTGTGTGAACAAATAATCTAAAAATAGTAGCAAGAAATGGGCTACATACCACTTTTTTTTCATTGGACGCTTACTAGAGCCGGCAAAACGCATTCTATTATCAATCGTTCTCACATGCTTGCTTTCGCAGTCTCTGAGAGCGACCGCGCTCCTTATCTCAACATTCACACAATCCAAGTCTTTAAAGCCAAAGCCTTCGCAAATTTCTTAACACTCCCTGATTCATCCAAGTCAAGTATATCGTAACTTCAATTAATAATCCTGTCCTCAAAATGTTGCTCTGTTTTACCATCGTGTGCAAGTGCTACTTATTCCCACCTCGGTCTGCCCTGCCCTTTGGCTCGACAGCCCGCTACGGGCCTTGGCCGACCAACGCGCGGTGACCCAGCCTCACGACCATGCGTTCAGGAGTTCGTGTGGTTAGCATGAAGACATCCCTTCACCGTATTTATTATGATTTTCTTAAACTTGGGGTGGGCTTTCTCATCGTAACACGGCAATAGATACTGCGATATTTTTAAGGAAAGCGCACAGTTATAATTTGCCTCGGGAATCAAAGCCGGGGTTGTGCCGTGGTAAGCGATCACGCTAACAAACGAGCCACCCAAGAGCCTCGGCCTACAAGCCAATATTCTCAATTAATTAAATCTTGTTTCTTTAAATATGTCATTAAATTCCTTTGATTCAAATTTAAACTCGCCAGTACCCTTCCAAATATTCTTCTAGATTTTAGCATGTGTTTAACGTAAAACAAATGTATATTGTTCTGTCAAATAATTCAAACGTGATTTGTCCAGTAAGACACATGTAATTCTTCTCTAGGATTTTTCCCAAGAGTTATCTGTAAATTTACACAAGTGTGAAGATAACACGTCGAGCAGATAGAAATAAACTAAAATCTTCTTTTGTGTAAATGAAATGTGCACGTAGGTCGCTGTCAAGGGTTGGAGATGTCGGTACCACTCATTTTGCGGAATACTCTCGGCGCAGTTTCCTCGCAGTTCCGGTGTTTGTCGCTTTTGAGAAGCACCGTGCGCTCTTTCACAAGCGAGCGTGAAAATAATTCAGAACGAATATTTTTTTAAATGTCATCCCGTTCGTGCTTACCTAGTTTTAATTGCATAACCATGCAGATGTTTGCAAGCTTGTGACATCGAATCTTAATTCAGTAGTCGTCGCAGAGTACGTCATATGACACCCTTCACTGAACGTGGAAAAAATATGTTGTTCAAATGATTAATATAATCGCGTTTTTTTCTACTGTGTCGTACTATAAAAACATGCATGAATGGAATGAGCTTTTATCTCTGATGGAAAGATAGAATACGTATACTACACTGACAACAAATTTATTTACTAATTTATTGTCATTGGCGTTATTTCGGATTCCCTCCTTAAAAATACTGCGAAATACTTAAGACTTCTGATCTTCCGAAAATCCTACTTCAGCAATAAACACTGCTAAACTCTGAATACTTCTGATCGGTTACCGGTCAGTAGGTCTACATAAATAAGATCTACGTAACTAATGTCTAATATTTGAGTTCTAACGACACTAGGTCTATTCTAAGAGGTCTACGTAATGAATGTCTACACACCGCACAAGTCTACATGAAAAATGTAGACATTTTAGCTGTGGACGTTTAATCATTAGACTGACTATAGATGTAGACCAAATTTTTATTAGACTTTTTTTCTGTAGGACCTTAATACAGTTAGACATTTTTCCTGTAGACCTACAGACCTTGAAGCTTCTGATCTTCTAAATATATACTACGTTCACACATCAAACCTACACGATTCCTATTAAACTATGAGTCTAATAGCTGGAAGGCAGTCGCAGTCCCCTGCTCAGAGACACTTGCTACTTCGCCTGCTCTCTCACACACACATACGCGCGCGCACACACACACACACACACAAACAAATACACACATACGCACACACACACACACACTAGTTTACTCCCACGCAAACGCACACGTGCTGCTTTAAACAGGGTTCCAAGCATGGACTAAGTAGATGTGCTGCAATAGCACATAATATTTTTCATTATTTGTAAAGTCCACACAATATCATAATACTACATGATCTTGCAAAAGTAGTTCCTTTCTCCGCGCTGGCTTTTGAATTCAGTTCCTTACGGTCAATACGCCAGGCACGCTTCCATACATCCGCATCCATACATTTTTATTCTGAGCCTCAAGAAAATGTGCGCAGATAATCTCTTCCCCCACACGTCATATACAGTTTTTACTGGTTTATTTGACCAAATAAATAAAAAATAAAAATAAAACATCACTACCCTAGCACCAGTGGTGTATCTGCGGTATGGCAGACATGGCACGTGCCATAGGCACCACACACAGGGGGCGCTATTTAAAGTATACCCGTTAAAACAAATAACAACACCCCTAATTCCCCTAATTTGAAGTATCTTGACAGGGGCGCAAATTCTATACTTGCCATGGGCGCTTGAATATCTAGATACGCCTCTGCATAGCACTACACAAATTACTAAAATTCTACCTACCTAACGCTTAAAAAAGTTAAACATTTGCATTAGCAATTTTCAAAAAAATCATAGATTTTTATTTACATTATTGCCAGATTAGTATTAAAGAACAAATTTAATTAAGGACAAAATGTCTATTTTCAATATTGTGCTTCACAAATTCATTTTTTCTTTGCAATCTTCTAAAATCAGAGTTTGTCGAAAATGGACCTTGCGTATTTTTTTAAGTGTATATGCTCTATCCGCAGAAAAACTTCAAGAAACGCCAAGAAGCTGTTTTTGAGAAAATAATTGTTTAAGCATTGCCTATATTTCAAGCAAAATTATGAGAAAACTTATGATATTTTCGAAAAATTGTATCTGACCGTCTATCTAGATCTGTCATTGAAATAAGGATTTCACTAAGGGAAAAATATCTTCAATTTTGTAGTTGAAGAAAGACGGCGAAAAAATATCGAACTTTTGGAATTTTTGAAAACTCAGATATTGCAACAAAAATTAGACTTACGCCATTCTTTTGCGTCGTTTACGCTATCTAAGGAAAATGATCAATAATGTGAAGCCATTTCGAGAATTTTTTAAAAAATGTTGAGTTTAGAAATGTAAAGTATCCCCAAAATCAATGAATTCGTTTAACATTCGTAGAGCCATGAATTCGCCTCGTTTTTATCTGTCCATCGAAGTTTAATTTAAAAAAATTAGAGCCACCTTTCAGAATATTTTGAAAAGGTTGAAGCTTCATGCTACCAAAATCCAATTACTTCAAAAACCAGGATATCCGTTTCAAACACGCAGGGCCGTGCGTTTGTTGAGACACATCAGAGAACAGCAATTTTAGAGAAATCGTCTGAACGGTGTGGGCGCCAGAGTGGTGCACAGACGGACGGACGGACGGACAAACGTTTTGCCGTCAATCGATTTCTCGGCATCAAAGACACACAAAACGTGGATTCTGACAACACGTGTTGGAGGAAGTAATTTACTACACCTAGGAACAAAATTTATCCACTGTTTCGAAACCAGAACCCGACCATACGAGTTTTCTGTTGAATAATCGCCGATTTTTGCAGCCTCATTTCAACACTTTCTCTCTACAACGTATCTACGTTGTAAGGCGAGAAACTAAAAACTACTAGTTGAAGAACAATCACCACAACATAGTAATCTCGAAGCGAGCGCTTGTGGCACGATTTTGCATTCTGAGCTAGCAAATGACGTGAGTGGCGGCCGTTGCAGTGTAAACACAATGTCCGCCGAACATTTCACGAGAGTTGCAGAGGGGAGGAGCCTGCGAATGATTTCGTGGTCATGTATCAGGCCCCTCGCCCACCCCACGTTCGCGTTGTAAATGCATTACACGCACCAGATCGAAGTTCACTAGCAACGCCACTTTCACTATTTTTTCAAATACAGCACTGGTAATGACGCAAAATTCTAAAAAAAATCGTTGTTGCTTTGTCCTTTTGACATTAACACATTTTAACTAATAACTTATCTTATAAAATATATATTTAATGTGTGTTATTCTTTTTTTATTCCTAATGAAAACATGTCCTCGCGAACAGATGCAAATCTATAAACTTCTTGACAGTAATAATATAAAATGAAAGGTGTAATTTGTTTGTAAAATTTCCTAGTTGCCAAATGTTGCCAACTATGCTTGTTAATACCTTCATTCATAATTCATCTATATACAAGGTGAGTCAGGAGGAAAGGTACATGCTTTGAGGTGTGATACTACTGGTGATTCTGGACAAAAAAACTTCAAATAAACATACGAGTATGCCCTTTTCTTAACCGTTTCAGGGTAAACTAATGAAAACAACTAGGAACGAGGAAAGTTCAGGTGACAGTAAATGAAGATACTGTTATGTTATGGTTTGTTTAATGGTGTAAATTTCCTCACAAAAGATGTTCAAACAGCCGACCGTCAACGTCAAAGTGTTTGCTGCTCTTGTAGACAGTTATTGTGTTGCTGATCTGAGCTCATTTCTGCATTTCTTTACTTCAGCACAAACATCTAAAATACGAGCGAGAATATTGGAATTACTGTTTGTGGCGCTGGCTTAAGAGCGAAGTCTACATGCGCAGAGTGGGCACAAGAGAGGAACTGCTCGAAGTGTTTTTGTTCAGAATCAACAGTAGTATCACCCCTCAAAACATGTACCTTTCCTCCTGACTCACTGTGTATAGTCAAAGAGTGTGATATGGTTTCTGGAGCTCAAGAAAATGTGCTCAGGTTATACTTCTCCCCCATGCGTTTATAAATAGTTTTTATTGTACTTGACTTGAATCAAATCAAATCAGAAATTATTGACTGGTCATGAGTCCAGCGCGGTAGCTTTTTTTCTTCTGGGTTCGAATGTTCTGTTTCCGCCAGGTACTCATGCTATTTCACCACCAATACCAACTTCATAATCATCATCGTCATTCACTGGCTGAGATTATCTAATACTTTCTGAGTTTATCTAATACGTCGGGGCCCAGTGAAGAGATTAGTTGTCCCTGTAGGGATGGTGCCACGCTGGGGGAGATACCTGGAGAGGAAATCCCCCGAAAGCCGGTCTGTAGGTCAACACCGTACCTCATATCCAGCGTGAGAAGAATACCACTATCTCCCGCGAAAAAGCAATCTCTATACTAGGGGAACTAATGACCATAGAAGTTGTATCGGAAACATCGATTAACTAGTTAAACAATCATTGCCATCGCCAACATGTGTCAATGCAAACGGCGTGGAAGACCCCATGACGGCAGAATTTAGCTTCTGGCTGAGGAACCATGGCCATTGTGAAATCTCCCTCCCAATTCAAGCCATACGATAAATAAATAAACGTGAAAGAGTTGCGAGGTGGATAAATATTTGAAAAGAATAGCCGAGGAGGAGTAAACGATCTTCCAGCCCTCGCATTTCTCTCTTAAGTTCTGACGGAGGCACGTACCTCTGGGAAGAGCAAGGGGATTGTTTTCCCTCCCCTAATGAAAAAAATAACAACGGTCAATGATATACAATCAGTGCATGGTTGTATCTTCGCAACTGAAACTGAAGTAAATTAAATCCACTTATCGCATAAAAAGTCGTAAATAAATTTTAACAAGGTATTTCACGTCTCATTGAGAATAATGTGTACCTAATTTTCGAAACAGAAGCAATGTTATGTAGGTCCCAATCAGTTTGGTGTGTATTGTTCCTACGAAGCACATATGCATTGTAACTCAGTTTCTTGATCATGACCCCTTTTCGATGAGTTTCCCCCTGAACCGCGTTACTGAGATTGCTCCTTGTTTTATTTCTGGACCCGAACTTCACTATGCACATTTCCTTGAGACACTGGAGATACAGTTATTCAAATAATCGTTTCATCTTCTCGCGGCAGTAAGTCGATTCCTTGATCTAGGCCAGTGTTGTTAAGGTCGATGCCACGAGCGGGAGTCAGTGGCACGAGTGCCACGACGAAATCGCCTCTCCACGCAGTGCATAACCCCGCCGGAAGAGATAACGCCAACACTATTGTAAAACGGCGGTGTTACTAAGAGTTTCCTCCCCCTACACTAGTGGCGCAAAGACGCTCGTAGCATGGTACGGTGCCGTGAGGCGTGCCACTGCCACCAGTAGGAGACCTTGACACCACTGATCGAGGCTGTCCGTTTGACGGCGCGTCGAAGGCCGAGGGACCTACGTTTCGACCAACGTAAGTGGTTCTTCTTCAGGACTGTAGTGCCGAGACCGCGATAAGTTGATCGAAACGTCGGCACCTCAGCCGTGGACGCGGCGTCACCCGGACAGCCCAGATCATGACTCTGGGCGAGGAAGCCCACGGCATCAACTCGATTCCTTCATGTAGGGCACGATACAATTTGTAGCGCATTTGATTTTGGGAATTGTTTTTATTATTCTCGAATCGAAAGTCTCGGCTAGGAAAGAGTGCAAGAATAATTAATTTTATTTAAATATATACACAAAAGTTAAGCATATTTTCTCAGATTATTTATTTCTTCCACCTACTGAGTTACTAACGCAGTGGACTTTGAAGACGAATATTCCAAAAGCCAGCGAGATTAGTAGATAGATGTGCCATAAGAACGTCGGGAAATACGTAAGCCAAAAATGTACGAAAGCGATTTAAAAATTTCTTCCTCGAGAGGAATACATAGGATATATTTAGATACATCATCTTTCCTCTTCACGTTTGGATCGCCGAAGTCAGATTTTCCCACTGATTTCAATTTATTTCTGTGTACATAAAATAGTTTTTGACCTCGTTTCATCTATACCATGCGATTATCTAGATTGGTGTCATATTGAAGAAGACCACTTCTTCACCTAAGCATTATGTTGGGCTCACATTCGCCCTTCTATCATTGACTCGACTTTCTGAAGAATAGTCAAAATTATGAGTCAAAACGTTTTTTTATCACTAGAAACAACTTGTAAGTTTCTAAAATTTAAGTCTTCAACATTTTAAATAAAGGTTTCGCCAATTTTTAATTAATATGTTTTTAGTATTTGATATCTGGGGGGGGGGAGACTTTAACAACAGTATCATTTTACTCCTACACTGAGAGTACCACAACGGACGGTCAGAAACTCTCGCGCCACCAGTTTTGCACATTGCGACACGCTGATTTCGAAGTAGCACAAAAGGGGCTATTATACGCCTCGCGCCATACCGTGCGAACTCTTGTAAGGGTAGTTCGCGAAAGGACAATTTCCGCCGACTCAAGCGACTTACGCAGTTAGAAAACATTTACGCAGTGGCAGTTACAAGCATAATTGGTTGCGCAACACGCGACTAGGGAGCGATCGTCTTTTCTTACGGCGACAGCTGTGTCGCTGCACGGCAGCATTCGATAATTACAAACGCAAATATGAGAAGTGGAAGAAGCAAATTTATTGATTCTCATAGCAATTTCTCCAAGGAGGGAAGACGAAGAAGAATAAACAGAAGAATAAGCTTTACTGTTAGTTCTCTCGATGTTCAAAAGTCACATCTGCGACATTACTTAAATAAACTACACCCTCCGTTTGGGTGTATTCAAATTTCCTGTATTTGATATGGATATAACCTTCCAGGATTTTCTATTTGCAACGCTTGGGATGAGCCACAGTGTAGACGTAACGTAAAAAGGAATTGGAACTAGTCAAAAAGTGCATTTTAGAATAGTTCGTTTCTCGGATTTCGTCGCGCATTTATTAACTTGTTAGATACCAATTTATTTCCCAAGAATTCAGATAATGTAAAATTGATATATTATTACTTTGTGAATCTTAAAATGCAGTGTCTTTTTAATATTACACTTAGCGAATTTGAATTTTAAACATTCAAACTTCTATTCCGTGATTTTATTTATTTTCATTCATTTAACGTCAAAAGCAGCTAAAACTGTGTGACGTACCAGGCAGGAAAATGTATTCTGAGCAAGTTTCCTTAAATCCTCGGATATCTACCCAACTCATATACAAGTTGAATTTTGAGCAAAAGTGGAAACGAGCGTTTTTGGCAAGAATTGATAAGACAATATTCACTTCTATAAAAAATGATTTGCTAAAGCAAAGCAGCAGCGAATTTTGGCTATTATTCTTCATCATGCCGTTCGTGAACGAATCGCCTTACTACCACGAGAACATAGAGAACGATAATTCGAATAACTATATTCACCCACTGAATTCTAGAAAACGTGCATAGAGAATGAAGTTACATTTATATCCACAAAACAAAGGGCCATCTCAGTGTTTGCTCAAAGGATCAGCAAAACTGAACGCAAAACCTGATCGAAATGGGGGTCCTTGACCCAGAAGTTGACCAACAATACTTGTTAACTATAAGTATTGATATTTGAATTTCAATTATTTTCAAAATTTACTTTTAATATAATAAAACCTACCCGCCTGGATGGTCGAGGTGACTAAGAGCGTGTATCGACTCAGCGCTATGGTCCGAAGGGTCATGTGTGCGGGTCCCGCTTTGGGCATGATTGTTTCCTTGTTTTTCATGTATGTGTTGTCGCGGAGATCCTCGCGTTCTGCTGATCCCAGATCGGAAGAGCCCGCAAGTGTGTTGGTGTCTAGTGTATGGTCAATCATGCGACCCATAGGGACGTAAAGGGTAACCGGCTGTCGGCTGGAAAAAGCCCTAGGGAAAAAAGTATCTGTAGTATTCACCTCTCAGGACGCATTAGCTTATGTAGTAGTTGCGAACTGACGCTCCGTACAGCGGGAGATTCTAGTATCGAATCCCACCCCAAGAGGCCAGTTATTCTCATCGATCACTTCCGAGTTTTGCTTCAATCAAATTCCAGATGGATGTCGGAACAGAACCTTAAACAACATCACGGGCCGCGCGTGATGCTTACTTTGTTGGTCTGACTCCGTTTCCATGCTTAGGGGCGAGCGTTGGGTTCATCCCCCAACCTCAAATCGATTTCATAAAGAAGGTTGAACCTTTTCATAAAGAAAGTTTTAGACAGGGTTTGTAGATCCCGCAAAACATAACGATATTAAAGATGTCGCGGTATTGTTTTTACAATTGTTTTCGGGTGAGACCTCTACATTAATTCATAAAAATACATGATTTTCGCGAATTCCTTGTTATTTGCAACATGTCATCTACAATCTTCCGTAGATTAACAGTAGTATGATCAATATTCTTTGTTCTACAATGTTCCACTACTATTTATTCTACTATTTGTTCTATTATATATTCTACAATCCCACATTATTATTTTTCTACAATGTTCCGTAGATTATAAGGAGTATAATCAAATTCAAAATTCCATACCTTATAAAGCAGTATTGGTATGATAAAGGAATGATAAAGAAAAATGAAATCTCTGTACAGTTTAAAACATACGCAACGGAAAGAACTTCGAAAATACTGGCTTCAAACCAAACAAATCTACGAATAGCCAACCTCAAATTTGTAGTTTAATCGAGTAGGCACAATCGCAAGTCATGTGTGCTACTATTCTCAAGAATTTGAGATGCAACAATGCATTCGAACAATGCAAATGAAAAACAAAACAGTAAAGTAGTTTTTCATTAGTGCAGGGCTACATCTGTGCAGTCGCTCTGGTAGAGCGGTAAAAACAACCTGCTTCTTCTTCAGGGAAAGTAAAACGATAGCTCTAGGTCGTAGATTTACGACATTCAAGAAACCCTCATTGATTGTACTGTAGACAGCTACACTTGGCGGCCATTTTCATCGTACGCAACATTCAAATTCAGTGGTCAGGGAACAAACATGAAAGCCTGCGGCGCCCCCACAAAAATCGGAAAACAAATCAAATGTTTTGAAATCAGTGTCTTAGGTCTCAAAATAGAGACACAAATCTGAGTTCTGGAGAAAAAGACACCTGAATAAGAAGGCATTCAATGCTAGAATATATTTTTATATATTCGTTCGGTACCTGTTCTAGAAAAGCGTGTATGCTCCGTCAAACATCACAGAATCAATACAGGTGCCGACAGCCCGCTGCTTCGTCCAACTGATCCCTCGGACACATGTTATCGGACTTGTGAAATCTTCCCCTCTCGTCCAACACCCGCACTCCCGCGCTCAACCGCTCTCCGTCCCCGCGCACGCCCGCCCGCATCTACCCCGGCGGCTGCGCGCCGGCCCTCTGCGCCGCGGGACCGCTCCGCTCCGCCCCGCTCTCCGCCCAGCCCCGCGCCGTCGCGCCGCGCCCCGCCCCGCGCCCCTCCGCTCCACACGTCTCCCGGTCACACAGCCCCGGCGCTTCCGGCGCGCGCCGCTCCGGCCACACGCGGCGCCCCGCGCGCCCGCCCCGCTCCCGCCTCCGCTCCGCTCTCTCCCCGCGTTCTCTCCCGCTCGCGCTCGCGTCCACGGCCCGGGCCACGCGCACGCACGCCGCGCAGCAGCACCAGCCCACGGGCCGACGCTGGGCGGGTGCAAGCGGAGGTGGACCGGCGGTGGACGCGGAGGCGGAGGGGCAAGCGGAGACGGCAAGGAGGACCGCAAAGACCGCGTGGCCCGTGCCCGGCGGCTCCAGCCCCGCCCCGCCCCAGGCCCGTCCGACCCGCGTCGCGCCACACTCCACTCCGCTCGGCCCACCCCGCCCCGCCCCGCCCTGCCCTGCCGATGCTCGCCCCCAAGGCAACAAGTAGGCGCGCCTGCGCACACGCCCTGCTTCGTATGGAAATGAAACCAATTACGGCAATGCAATGAACCCTTTGACGATCTCTCGCGCAGGCAGCTGGGCCACCGCCACCGCCGCCGCCAGGGTCGGGCTGTGCGGCCGGTAGCGCTCGCCGGCGCCCGCACCCGGGGCAGCGCCCCGCCCCGCCCCCTTCACCCCTCCCCGCCCGCCACCGCTCTCCGCGTCCCGCGCCGCCCCGCGCCCGCCACAGGCCTCTGCCACTGTGTCCTGTGCGGGCGGCGAGCGGCCGGGCGCCGGCGCCTCAGTCCCTGGGGCTCCGCTCCGCTCGCGCTCTCGCCTCCTCTTCCGCTCCCGCATCCCGCTCCCGCTCCCGGTAGCGGCGCCCTCACGCGCGGGGCCGCTCTATCGCCTATAAATAATCAATAGGCTGCCACTCACCGCAGGCGAAGGCGGGGCGCGGCCTCCCGCGCACTCGGCGACACCCTGCGGCGGCTGCGGGCGCGGAGGCGGAGGCGGCTGCGGCTGCGGCCGGGGCTCCGCGGGCCGGCGCTGGCGAGGGCGCTAGCGCCGGCGCTGGCGGGGCCGCGGGATGGCGCGGGGGCGGGGGCAGAGGCGCGACGGGCACTCAGCGACACGCCGCCATGCCGCGCGCGCACCAGCCTCGCCGCGCCGCAGGTGGCCGCTGGGCCCGCTCCGGCCGCTCCGCCGCCTCTGCCACCACCGCCGCCGGCCGCCGCCGCAGCCGCTGCTGTCGCTGCCGCTGGCGTCGCTGCGGGGGCGAGCGCGAACGCGTTCCCGCCGCCGCCGGCCACCGCTCGCCGCTCGCGCGCCCTCGCGCTCGCGGGCCGCTGCCAAGCGCGCGCGCTGCCCAGCGCGCTTCTCCCGGGCGCCCGCCGCCGCGCGTCACCGGTCGTCCGCCGCGCGACCCCCAAGGCGCCCGCCGGCCGTGGCGCGTGGCCTTCGCGTCGTCTCGCCTGGCCTCGCCTCGCTTCGCGTCGCCCGTGCGAACCGCCTGCTGTGGAGCGCTGCGCCGCTGGCTGCCCCTGGCTGCCGCTGGCTGCCTCCGGCTGCCACTGGCCGCTGCGGTCCTCGCGCAGCCTCCGCGCCGCTCCGCGCCGGCCCGCTCGCGCGCCCGCCGCCGGAAGCGGCCGACGCCGGCCGAAGGGCGCCGACCGCGCGCGCACACTCCCCTCCTGCCCCCACGCCCCCCGACCGCTCTTCCCCTCCCCGCGCTGCGCACCTGTATCGGTCGCCTGGACGTCGTCCCCCTCCTCCTCCTCCCCCGCCCCCGCGCGCCGCCTCTCCCCGGCCCGCTCGTGGTTTTTGCACCACTTAGGGCGATGATATATGGCACGCGCAGTAAAGGGAGCGCTGGCCGCCTGCTGCACCGCACGCTGTTTTTTCGCGGTGACGATGCCGGTAGAGACGCCGCTACCTTCGGCCTCACGACGTCCGACAAGGCTTCTCCTAACACGCCCGGCGGCACAGGGGTAGAGGAGACAGGGGGGGGCGACCACCGTCCGTCTGCCTCACACGCTCCGCCTATCACTTCCCCGCCCCTCCATCCCTAGCCCGCCCTTCTTGCTTGCACGCCCTTGCTCACCTTTCAAACAACATGTCTTCGACCTGATCAATCTTCATTGTTATTTGGAAGTGTGTATACGCGCGGAGGTTCCTCTTGGGCATCGCAGCAACTTCAAGGAAAAAAGTGGGGGGAAAGAAAGCAGAAGGACTAAGCAAACGGATGTCTTTAAAGAGTGGATACGAATATGTTTGTTAGATGGACTCATGAAAGCAATACATCGCAAAGGAATATTATTCGCCCGCAAAGGAACATCACAAAGGAATATTTTTGATATCTGTTTCACTAGGGGACGGATTCTGATGACAAAATCGTAGTCAAAAATGGTCAATAAAATGCGCTTAAAATGTTTTTAAAATCCTTTCAAAGCAAAGAAAAATTAAGTAAAAATATCATGAAAACAGTTCGGATGAACAACAATCTTTTGGATATGTTACTGATATAATCAAAGCTGCTTCTATTGGTTCAAGTGAACGCAGCTTGAAAACTTTTGGTATGCACTGTTCTTTACGTCAGTCTTAAGTTATTCCGAAATCGTTTCAAACCAATAATGGTGCTGATAGGCCTCACAGAACCTTGGATTACATACCCACAACGGCTAACATTACAATTTCTGAGCGAAGAAATTACATAAGCTTCTCAGAAATTCTGTGGAGAACATTTGTTACATTTCGTAAATGTTATTTGAAGCAAGTACCATTAAAATGATACTAAAATCGATGAAATCAGTGAAATGAACAAAAAATTACTGAAAAAGGTAAAAAATGGCATTAGTCGAATTCTACGAAAGATGAAAAATTACATAAAAATAGGTCATTTCCTTTCGTCAAAACATAAAATTGATTTCTGCACTAAGAGGAATTGTTCTAAGCAAAAAAGGAAACTAGTGAGGCTGCAGAATGGCAGACTTTCTCGTACTAGTAGTTTTCTTTTGTGGCCTAGCTTTTCTCTCTTATCACATATTTTTCCCAGTTGCCATCTGTCGCCGCCCAAAGATCATTTTTTTACATTTTCTCCGTTTTTCGGTTTACTAATAGTAGAACCGAAATTTTACTTCAGGAATATTAAAGAAGAGTAAAACCCCGTTCTAAATTTTCATTGAAAAATTTGGAGCGGTATTTAAAAAAATGGCGCTATTGTAAACGCAAAATTTGAAGACCTTTTACACAGAAAATGTTTGGGTTTTCGAAAATCTTTGTTGGAAGACATTTGAAGCACATCCACTTACAAATGCAATAGTGTTTACGAATCGCTGGAAACGTGCATATTAACGGTGTGAGATATATTTTTAAAAAGTTACATTTTTGTAATTTTTGAAAAAAGAAAAGAATAGAGCAAAGTGATGTTTATGTCGTGTCATAAATCTTGTTTTTGTTGGGTTTTTTTCAAATTGCACATGTTACATGCAATATTGCGCGAAACTAATTAAATTTTCAAAAATGTGCATGATCTTAATGAAAGAACTAATAAATAGACAACAAACTTCATTAGAAGGGAAAATCTCTACTTTCAATTTTGTAGTTGCGGGAAGATGCAGAAAAAATTCAAACTTTTGCAATTTTCGAAAATTCAGTTAACCGTGAAAATTTGACCTTTGCCACCTTTATAAGCGTATTTTACTTTATTCTCCCCAGAAATTTAAAGAAAAAATGCGTAGCCGTTTTTGAAAATGTCCAGGGGCGTCATGTAAAGTACCCCCAAATTTTGAAGAAAGTTTTTCAAAAGCGCGGGAATATCCATTTTGGAAGAAATCGTACGAATCGTACGAATATTGTTCACAGATGGACAGACGGACGGGGGAAAATCAATTTTGGAAAAAATCTTACGTATGGTTTAGGCGCTAGTGGTGTTCACAGACGGACAGCCAAATAGACAGACAGACAGACGGACGGACGGACGCAGGGACAGATAGACAGACAGACAGACAGACGGACAGATGTTAAAAAAACACTTTTTCGGTATCAGGGGATCCCAAAACGTGTAATCTCCAAATCGATTTTACGCAGCATTACATAACTTTCTCTATACTAATTATATGCTCCGTATATACGTACGTGTACGAGAAAGTAAAAAGGTTGTTTGTTTTTTCTTTCTTCGGCAATTAACTAGTTTTGATGTTATAGCATTGATAACAAAATAAAAAACACAATACCTGCTCTACTCCTATCACAACTCAACAAAACGTAATCATAATGAAGCTACATTTATGCTCAAAAGCAAGACAAGGGACCACATCAGAATTTGCTCAATGGATCGAAGGAAATTGGACGAAAAACCTTATCAATATGGAGTAATTCATTCAGATGCGGAAGCAGTACATATTAAATTGCTGAATGAAAAGTAACGATACTCTGTGTAAAATAGCTCATAAAACACTTGAGACAAAATAACTTTCCAAAACACGAACAAATTACACATTGCAACAGGAACAGAATGGTAGTTAATACTCGTAATATTTTGTCTATTTCTTTTCTTCAATGGAAATTATTTAATGGGTTTTAGGGCTTTTTAAACAGCGAAGGTCAATGAGACCTATGAGTGATGATTTTATGATAATCATTAGATGGAGTTCAAAATTATTATGGAGAAATGGTGCAATGAAAGAAGGAAATGGGAGAACCCCGAAAAACCTGGTGAGAGCTCGCATTATCCACAACAAATTCCACTTGGAATGAGCGGGGATCAAAACTGGGCCAAGCGGTGGAAGATGAAAGCGCTAGTCTTTACATCACGCCTCCCATTCTTTCCAAAAGCACTACAGACCAATTCACGCGTTAGCCCCGAAATCGCGTATTGCCGAAACTATTTTATAATACACGAGGTAAGTCACGTGGGTCTCGGGGATGTAGCCCTAATGGAAGGAACGCAAAGTATCACGTTTTTACGTTCTCCTCTTCCTACTTAAGAACAGAAAATATTAGAAATTCGTTCGGCAATAATTGTCAAATGTTTTTAAAGTAAAAACTCTTATTGCCAAACCCTGGTAATGAAAAAGTCAATACATCTCCCTTCCTAGTAAATTACTTCCTCTAACACGTTGTGTCTTCAGAATCCATGTTTCGTAAATCCATTTGCAGCGAAAAATCTATTGACAGCAAATCGTGTGTTCGTCTGTCCTTCGTCTGTGGTGACCGCTATCGCTTAAATCGTTCAGTCGATTTTCTCCAAAATCGATATTGTTTGATCTCTCTGAACGAAGACCCTGAGAGTTTGAAAGCCTCAACATTTTCAATTTTTCTAAATGACTTCAATTTTTTTTATTAAACATTGCCCTCAGATAACGTAAAAAAGGCTTAAGTGAATGGTCAAGTCTCGTTTTCGTTGAAATCCCTGATTTTTTCGTCAATACAACAGTTCAAGTTTTTCAGTGACTTCCTCAAACTACAATATTGAAGATAGAGATTTTGTCCTGAATGAAATCTGTTCTTTAAAGACAGATCTGGAAATAAAGTCATGTACAATTTTTCAAAACATGAGTAGTTTTGGTGTGATTTTTCGTGAAATATCAGATTTTTTCAATTTTATTTTTCTCAAAACGTCTCCAATTTTATTTATTTTTTCCGCGTATGTAACAAAACATTTTCGGCAAACTCTCTGTAGGCTACTAGTTTTAAAAATTGCGAAAAATTAACAGTATAAAACTACAGAACTGAATATAGTGGTTTTTTGCCTTCAATTGAATTTCTTCTAAAACATCATATCTTTAAAATAGGTCATGAGTAATTTCTTTCAAAATCTGAGTTGTTTAGCGTAATTTTTGCGAACTTTTAAATTGGAAATTCGAATTTCCGCGCATCTTTTGATGAAGAATAAGTTCTGAGTATAACAAGGACAACTTCCCGATACGACAGTTTGAAAGTCTTAAAATTCTTCTCATTGTTGGATGGTATGTACGAGCTATAAGGAGGCTTTATTTATTTAACAGCAAAGTTACAATGACTCTGCGTTCAATAGAATGGTACATTCAAATACATTACATTCGGGAAGAATATATTAAATACTAGCAGACCTGGCAATGCTTTGCTATTGCAGTGTATCAAATAAACACAATTCATGTTCAAAATCAATTTATCCAACAAGCAAGATTACTATTTATTAACAACACTTTACAATATTATACTACACTTCAAAAATTATATATTCGATTAAAGTTGTGCACCGCCAGGATTTGGTTCAGACTACCTCTTTCTAGGTCGCAACTTCGATGTTATTCGATATTGTGATACGAGGCCGTGTAGTTCAAAAAAATATCCATAGATCACACCTCAAGCAAGATCCTCTTGGAAGGGCGTAGAGCCCACCTCGTAGATTAACTTTGCAAAAACAACGCCCTCACATATCTGATTTAATTCAAAATACTGTTGAAATACTCTCAATACTAATAAGAACCAAATGTGGAAATTTCAGTGAAATCGGTCAATTAGTTTTTGTGTCTACATGCGACAGACATATGCACGTTGCCTCTTATTTATATACAAATAAAGATACATATAATGTGCAGATTTAAGATATGGTTCTTAAGATGGACATTACGTAATGACACCTCAATTACGTATATAGTTCGATTCACAATTAGGTTTATAGACAATGTTCAAATATTGAATTTTGATAGTGTGATTTAAAAGAATGAATTTTGTACATACGTATCTATTATGTTTCAGATATAATATTTGAATGATACAAGGCAATAGATTTCTAAACTTATTTTTACGCATTAATGAAGCTCAATCAGGCGTTTTGCATTAATTAGGTATATTGGATGTCCTTCAGTCCTGGATGTTTAATTTATACACTTATTTTACTTTAAAAAGTTTGATCGACGATTATGGAATAATTATTCTAAACTTTGTAGCTCACTAATGTAATCAAGGTAAATTTGTGTGAAATTGTCCTTACTTGTCTGTGTAGAGGGCTGCAAAAAACCGTAACAGTTGAGATTTATTCATCCTTGTTTCTTTTGTAGAAGTAGCAAGTTAATGCTGTTCCTGGCTATCAAAATAATTGCAGGGAGACGTCTGCTTCGACTAAATTGGTTTGGACATTTCCAAGTGATTTTGAAGTATTAGTAAGCCAGAAAATGCAACATTACAATATTATGTAGCAGTTCCCAATAATGCCAGAAAGAATATGAAGGTATAACACTAGTTGCTAATTCCTCCGGTATTCGGTTTGAATTTATGGGAGAAACAATAGTGGAGGAAACCGATTAGCCAGTGTCCATAATTCTCGTCCAGACAGTGACATCGTCCAATTAGCTACGAATAATAGCGTAAGTCAAAAATCCGCCGTGTGAACTCACAGATTCTCCCGGTCTATCAAGCTTGAATATCTTTGGTTATCTCCTAATGAACTTAGCATTTTCCAAATTCCAAACTTTTACCTTGCAAGCTATTATTGTAGAGAAAGGGAATCGCATTAAGGTTCTGCATATGAGGGTTCTTGTATTTGCGTTAGAAATAATATCGATTCTATCTCCTTGAAAGAAGTAAATGAATATTCTGTTGAAAATGTTTTTGAAATATCTGTAGTACATCTTCTTAAGCTAAAAATTATATTACTTGGAATCTATAGGCTTCCAAAAAGAGAGAGCTGCAGATTATATTATGTTCTTAGAAAAACTGAAGATAACACTCAACAAAGTCAGCAAACGCTCTTTTGAATCCACTGTTGTATGCGAAGATTTTAACATTAATTTTGCGGTTAAATGTTGCGAGAAAGAGCAGTTTCTCAATTCATTCATTCCTTCAATTTATATATTACAATAAATGTACCTACATGGAGCACACTAAATGCAAAGAAGGCAATCAATCAAAGAATAATTAACAAAACCATCTCTTCATTCGAAATTCAAACAAAAGTATTAGGATACAGTGACCACGATGCACAAATTTTTACCATTACAAGAAATGCGAAAGCTGACACAATAAATAATACACGTACTATTGATAACTATTATAGATTGTTTACTAAAAGTAAAACATAATTATTAATTTATCACTTGCTGCAGGAATCGTGGGATGCGGTTTACAATACTATTTATACAAACGATAAATATAATTTTTTCAACCCTTTCATTTTAACACTTGCTTTCCTCTTCAAAAAAGGAAAATTAAATATTTCATGGAAAATCACACAAGGGATCACACTGTATAACACAAGGGATTATGACATCTTGTAAAAACAAAATAATTCTTTCTTTAATTTCTAAGCATCTCGTATCTCAAGATTTCGTCCTCTACTTTAAAAAAATACAAATAATTGTTAAGAAAAGTTAAAAGGTAGGCAAAATCATGAAACTGATCAGGACATTTTGAACTCAAATAACGAAACCAAAGCAATGTTTTGCAAATAAAGGCGATGGCAGATAGATATCAGAGCAGATGGGATAGACGCATAATGGCAGACTACTGCTGGAGTACTACTGGAGCCTTCAACGTGATTCCGCTGATTTGCCGAATAAAAGAAAATCATACAATGTTTTTCAAACAATTAGCTGTGATTAGTTTCATGCTGTAAATACAAATATATATAATATATTAATATTAAGTATTTGAAGTGTTTAATTTGGTGTAAATAAGCATATTTAGTTACATTTATTTCAAGTTTTATGCTATTTATGGATAGCCTACATTCAATAAAATAAAATAATATTTTTTCGATGCGTTTTCCTTTATCCAAAAACTATAGCCAATCTACCAACACCGAAGCCGTATTCGGAATCTGTATCAAACATACCCTAAAATGTCTTTAAATCATTTGGCAAGACAATATGTGTAATCAATGCTGATGAAAACCGACAGTACAGAGTGTCCGGGGAGGAAACGTCGAAACTTGGAAAATAAGCTCTTAAGACAATTCTAAGCATATTTTGTCTGATAAACTAAGTGGATATTCCAAATGGTTGAGCCGCAATAAGCACTCAAATGTTGGTTTGAAAAATTGATTTCTAGGCAAAAATGTGTATTATAGAAGCATGCAAACACTCCAGAAACATGTAAATTGTTTATTATTTACAAAAGAAATGAACATATTTGTTCAGAAAGAAAAATTAAGCCAGAACAAAAAAGCCACCAATTTACAAAATTCGACTGCTTTTTTATTTCTCGCTTAATTTTTATGTCTAAGCAAATATATTAATTTCTTTTGTAAATAATAAAATATTTACAAGTTTCTGGAGTGTTTCTATGCTTCCAAAATGCTTATTTTTGCCTAAAAATCATTTTTTCAAACCAATTTTTGAGTGCTTATTGCGGCTCAACCGTTCGGAATATCCACGTAATTTATTAGCACAAAATATGCTTAGAATTGTATTAAGAGCTTATTTTCGAAGTTTTGACGTTTTCTCCCCGGAAACCCTGTATGAATGGAATTGGAAAATAAACACGCATTGCTAACAAGGAATTGGAGTAGCATGGAACCACCTTTTCTGACAAAAGAAATTGTGCAGGCCGTCAAGAAGGGGAAGAAAGCAAAGGCTTTTCGCCTAGCTACTAATGTTGATGAGACCTTGCAGTTCATTTATCCTTTCCTTGAAGGCAACTCTGATGAATGCCACTTTCTTAGTGATGATTTGATGGGCGAATACAAGATTACCGATCCGATAGCCAAACAGAAAAATTGAAATTATGGAGAAGATATATTTTCAAAATTATAGAGAAGATATACTGATAACAGACAAAACAGAACATATGTAGTATATTTCCGAAATGTTGAGTGCTAAATATTAAATGACTTCTCGTATCGAAACAAGATATATAATATCGCAGATGCATGAGTCAGAAAACAGCAGCTAACCCATTCACAGGTGTATCAAATAAAGGAATACCTATCAGCAAACAATTTCTAACATAATGTTGAATCAGTGACGTTGCCTTTTTTGTTTCAGTAAGGGATTTTTTAAACTCAAGAACGGTGCATTTGATTAATGAAAGAAAAATATGTATATCGTTGGCACATGCCGTCGTATCGGCAGTAAGACTTACATCTTTTTTCTCTTCCTATTTATCAGAGATTAGCGCATATATATATACAAGAAGTTTGGTTCAAAGCTCTTTATTGATATCTTATTTGCTATTGGATTCACTTCATTGTACCTTGAAACATCAGTATGTATTCAAGTATAATTGAATCGTCTTATGTTCCGTAAAATAATCAAAACTAAATTACTGAAGTATTATGTTAGTTCAATGTGAAAATATTGGATGCTTTGTACTTTGCATGCCGTGGGCGCAACAATGACAATAATTCCCCAATCTGCAATCAAGATTCTTCTACGACCAAATCCTCGTCAACAATTTGCTGAACCCATTCATATTGACGGTTTTCACCTGCATTTATTATATCAAATAAAACTTCATAATCTTGTACACACAATTTGTTCTTGGATAGGACAGTACTTTTTGTGATTCCATAAATTCAGTCGTATTCTCTTTCCCACACAGGAAACAATAGGTTTTGAAACTGAAGTATCTATTATGTGATCTAAGAGCTGATGATTATACCGGTCTGAGACTGCTTATTTTCCTTTCAAGTTGATGCAGAAATCAATTTTGGATTAATATACTTAGCATGGCAAGGTTTAGGTACAGTCACATCCTACCACAAGACCAATTTTTGAATTAACACTACTCCTTCCTTCTTCATCACAACCACTTCACCTGTCCAATACACTCCCGACATACATACCTAAACGTTATTTATTGCGGACCTTCCGTTCGAAAAAGATCGAGAGGGAAACGAGCGATATGTAAGAGCTATTAGGAACGATATAAAAAATATGGCGTGCCCGAGATTTAAGATTTCAAAATCTGTTGTAAATGATTATCACCAAAATGTCCTTTCATAAAAAAAATATATTTCGATAATTATGAAACGCCGCATAGTAGTTTTTTATTTTTTTTAAATTATTTATATAAACTATATTTTTTCTCTTCCACTAAATACGGTTTTTCCTTTTGGAGCAGACAGCCATGTTGCATGTTATCATTTTATAAGTAATAAAATTATTATTAATATTAATTATTATTATTAATAACAATAATATCAAGTATAAAAAGAAAATAATGAACGTCATTTTATTCTTTTGAAATGTTTTTGATGTAAGTAAATCCTGTTAGTTGGCAGAACGTTGTAGGGCTACTGTCACTTTTACCAGAACTTTCAAACGCACGTTTAACCTCAATAAGTATTAAACACATTAGTATTAATAGCTTTTTTTTTATATATAATGACCTCAGAAATTCAAAAATGCTACATTAGAGACACAATTACTAATTTTGTGCAACTTCAGTATAAAAAATAACTTTGGTGGAAATCTCGTAGTTCTGTTACTATTTTCTTGCGAAAAATAATTTATGATGCAAATTTGTAGAGAATTTTATGAACTTTAAAATTATTCTTACAAATAACATTTTAAACAAAATAAAAAAATTAAATCTTCTACCTCACCTGGATCCCCTTTTGACTCCCCATCGATTACATTAATGGCGACTCGAGCGATTGATGTAGTAGTTACGTGAATTACTCGCAAAACCTAAATACCCGAGGTGAAATCTCAGCGCTGGTAAACATTGTTGTGAGTTGAAAAGACTTTTGCGGGTTCAAATGTTAGGTACTAACCATTTCAAATAATGCCAGAATGTACGGGCTGTTGTAGCATTCTAGTTTACAATTAATAATTGTTTATTCTGTTTTGCTGATTTTCTGATTTAAAAGGGAGATTCTCAGTTATTACTGGAATTTTTCTGCTAGTGTTAAGTGAATTGACTGAACATGTGTGCAGTTCTTCTTAGGTTGTTACGTGGATTCAGCATGAAGATATTTTGCCATTGCCTCTCCTGCACAATTTGCTCGAGCGCTGTTCAATAGCACACTTGAATTTGGTATGATTCGTTGGCATGAGCAATTCTTAAATCTTTTGTTGGATGAATTATGTCAGAGGAAAAGTCAAATAAAGTCGTATCGATAATATGCCACTACAATTATCTATCTCTTCCTTTCGAGAGATCACAATCCAAAGATAATGGAAGTGGACCCTATTAGATATGTGAAACACAAAACAGATCATTTTAAGTACCATGTGTTTTAAGCAATGATATAATTTGACTCTCTTCTTCAATCAACAAGTATTGGACTTCAACCGTTTCCAGTCTCTCATTTTAATAATTAATTCTGCGCCACCTTATGATTATGGAACAAGATTTGTTCTAAGAAATGCGTCCATTTCACTTGTTGCACGATCTGCACGTTGTGTGACTAATAAGATCTCAGAGATGAACACCTGCTTTTTTACGACCAAAAATGTTACCAATGACGTTATACTATTTTATTAAATGCTTTTTTTCTAAGACGAAATATCATGCTCGAAGAATAATCTGTGCTCAGCAATGTAGGTGGTATGTGCCGTATGGGGTCCTCTTGAAGTATGCCGTCGTTAAAAGAAACTTTAGGGACCATCTCTAAATTGCGCAACGCATGAGTAGAGGAAAGGGTGGTTTGACAATATTGCGTGCAGAGGTATAAAAAGATGGAGTAAAAAATACCGGCCCCCTAAAAATGCCGTCCAAGGTGAGCCAACTCTTATGGCACCCCCTGGTTTGCCTATGGTATTAACCATGGGATCACCTTTTTACGCTTCATGAACTTACCCAGGGCGACCCTTCCAGCAAATATAAGGCTTTATTGTTATGCACTTGTACGCGACACTGATTATTTTGCTAAAGAATGACTACAAGTGCTAGCCGAGTGCCTCCAGATTCTTTCCTTGATAATGAAAGACAAATTCTGTTAAAAGCTATAGAATCGGGTGGAATTTAAAATTTCATCGGTGGACAAGAAAAGAGAAATACCTCAAAAATCATCATGATATTAGTTAAGTAAAGAAGTATGTTTAGATAATTGAAGATCTTGGGACAATAATATGCTACGCCACATTTCTGATGAAATTGAGATATCTATGTTTTTCGATGCCTCATAGATGTATGTAGATGTTGGGTTTTATTTTAAAGATTCGCCGCAAGATGGCAGTGTAATTCATAAATTAATGCACTTTATCCCAATGTGTATAATGTAATGTCTATTTTTATTTATTTTACGTTTAAAAAAGTTAACAGCTGTGCGTGACGTGCTACGGGGAGAAGTGAATCCTGTGCTCGTTTTATAATTCTGTGATCCAAGCCATATATTAGTTGAATTTTGAATATAGAAAGAAATGAACGTTTTTTGCAAGGATTGTTAACAAAATATTCGTTCAGATGTAATAAAATCTATTTTCAATGGTAGATCAGATAGATTTGGGATCTTGTCCCTCATCTTGTCAGTAGTGAAGGAAATCCGGCCGCGACAACATGGAGAACGGTAATTTGTATAACTATATTTCCTACTAAATTATAGAAAACGTGCACAGATAATGAAGTCCAGAAACAAAACCAAAGGCCATATCAGCATTTGCCCAAAGGATCGGGGAAACTGGACGAAAAACCTGATCGAGGTAGGAGTCATTGATCCAGAAGCTGCGGCACAATACTTCTTACAGAGTGTTTAGAATTATACAGTCCAACTGGTAAATAATACCAACAATAAATATCATTGTTAAAACTTCCTTATTACTTTCCTTTTTCATGCTCGATATAGTCTCTAATTATATAGAAACAGTTATGTCGCAGAAAAGATTTTACATGGGGCTTAAACTTTTATATCAAATTTAATTGTTTAATGTCATCTGTCAACGTGTTGTAAAATAATGTAGTATATGTATTGTATGTGAAATTTTTGTAGTGAGCTATTGTTACTGGCACCTGATAAATGTAATTACTACGTCGAGTGTTATAGACATCGGCGTTTGCAGAAAATATATTCCCAACCTTAAAAAGTAATTTTTAACAAAAGACACTAATTCGTAAATCAAGAGACTAGGTAATGGTAAAATACCTAGATTGATAAAGAGAGACTTATAAGAATCACGTGGGTGGGATTTGCTTATTCTTCGTATGGGAAACTGTCCTAAAATGACATACTGGCGTAAAATGACACACCTCATATTTCTCTCAATTGCCGCCACTGTCAACACTTTTCACGAGCAAGATAGGGTTGGCAACTATGATCCACTGGTAATGGTTCTCTCGTGCGAAATGTTCTTGCTGCCATGAAATCAATCATTCAATTAACGCCACAAATCAATGCTGCCACTAATTCAATCAGAAGTTTGCAACAACTGTTCTTCTGGGATAATTTACATCGTTTAGGTGTGATTTAATACATTGACTACAAATAAGATAAGTAAATATTTTCTTTCAGAGTATTTTCAGCTCCTTTCATAATCTGTACTTCCAAGTGCTTGGTAACAGGACATCTGCACATTGAACATATGATCGAAAGGTAAAATGACTTACCAGCGGCTGAGATAAAATGACATACTGCGTCATTTTACTTCAATGGGAATTTTCATGAGAAAACACGTATTTCCAGATTATGTTTTCTGTGCGGCATTTGTAACTGAAGTAAGTTTGGAGGAAGAAAAGGAGAACGAAGGGGACGTCACTAACTCTGAAAACAGATTGCAATCTGCAAGGAAGCAATCCACATTCACAATTAAAAGAAGCACAGGACACAGCCAGCAACCGATTCCTTCAATGGCAATTCCATCATATTTTCCCGAGATTGTTGCATTTTTGGTTTCACCAAATTCGTTCTGACTAGCAGAACTTACATGGAAGAAGTGAATGCAAAATTTGCTGAGAAGCAGCAGACGATGAGTTCAGGCGTGCTTCTGAACATGCTAAAAAGAAACTCTGTTTTAACAAACCTGAAGAGGATGATGAAGACGTGGATTTTACTGGTGATGATGATCATGGTATTGCTTATCTTTTGTTGTAAATTATTTATATAGTCATTCCAAATCATTCAGGAGACCTGGATTAACATTTTGAAGAATAATATGTGAGCCCCTACCAAGTGTGGTGGTGTGTCACGAAAAACAAAAATGTTTATTTGAGATATATGAGTAAGAAATGAGATTTTTGAATGCCATTAGCACCGATGTCATTTTACCCACACACTGAGGATCAAATGACATACTGAAGCATTTTCAAAAAATGCATTATTACAGGTATATAAGACATGTCCTTATTTTCTTTTCTATGCTATTCCAACTAGTTTAGTTTTCTTGTAATCTTCTAAAAAGAGTAGAGAGTATGTCATTTTAGGACAGTTTCCCCCACAATTATATTTTGTTATCTAAAAGTCTGGGAGCTATAAGATTATGTTATTTCCCCAGAATACTATGTCATATCTCAGGCAGAAAAGAACATTCGCGAAATATACACAAGCAGTAAGAAGGTTGACTGAATTTGAAAGAATTCTGAAAGCGTAGCATAATGAACTTAATTTAGTGTTCAATTCATTTAAACAAACGTTCCATTTCACTGAATTGAGAGACCTAAAATGTTTGTCACTTTAACATCAGTCAATGGCGCAACGCTCATTTTCAGTGGAGTACAGAATGGTTTATTTGAAATGGAAAACTACATTGAAACCGTTTCTTTTCATTTACTGTTAATTTGTTATTACGGAACCAATTTGAAAATCTGATATTGAACTATTTACGGTTCCTATATTGCAAAGATTTTTGGTATCATCTGCAAAGACAAACGTTCTTCCGTTTCGAATTATTGAGGGCATATCGTTTACGTATAGTAGAAAGAGAATAAGGCCTACAATCGATCCCTGCGGGACTCCACATGCAATTGGAAAAGAATCGGAAAGGTGCGTACATAATGTTCCATCATTCCAGTAACGTATTTCTACTCTCTAAAATCGTTGTTTAAGCTATAAACGTAATCAAACTAGAGCAATACCATTGATTCCATACGAATGTAGTTTTGAAAGTAAAATGTTCTGAACAATGACGTCCAAAGCTTTTTAAAGATCTACAAATATTCCAAACGTGCTTCGTTTTGATCGATAGATGAAGTGACATCTTTAAGAAAAGAAAATATGGTTGTTTCCGGAGATTTTTATTTTCGAACTTCATGTTGGCAATCTTAAGTTGCGTTCACTCTTCACTGAGAAATGTATCCATTTGTACGTAAAAAAGTCTCTCCAATATTTTTGAAAAAAAGTGACACAAGAGAAATTGGTCGATCATTTGAATTTCACTTTTTTGCCTTTTTTGAAGAGCTGCTTAATCTTAGCTGTTTTGAAAATATTTGGAAAAGTTCCGGTATATAAGGATTCACGGCAAAACATGACTGTCGTCTCCCGGTCTTTCTGTCCGCCTGTGGTCGACGCTAACGTCTAAAACTTTCGGCAGATTTCCTCCAAAACTGATATTCCTCGATCGATTTAAATGAACTCGAGGCCCACTGAGTTTGAAATAGATATATTGATTTTGGGGTCATTTTACATAAAGCCTCAACATTTTCAATTTTTTTTCTAAATTCGAACTAAATTTGTTTATTGAACTTTGTCCTCAGATATCGTAAGTGTCGCTTAAAAGAATAGTACAGACCTCATTTTCGTTGAAATCCCTGATTTTGGAATATTGCAAAAGTTCAGTTTTTTCGGCGGCTTTCTAAGCTACAATATCGAAGAAAGGGATTTTTTCATTAATGAAATCTGTTCTTTAAAGACAGTTCTTGAAATAACGTCACGTACGAATGTGAGTAATTCTAACGTAATTTGGGTGAAACAGGCAGTTTTGTATCAGGCAAATGTATCAAACGACAATAAAAAATATGGTGCTAGTCTCAGTTCCGGCGAACTCTGTATTTTTGTAAACTGCAAAAATTTACATTTCAAACCTAGAATGTTAAAGATTGAGATTTTTACCGTACACTAAATCGGTTCTAAAAAATCGGGTCTTTAAAAAAGGTCATGTACAATATTTGAAAAAATTAGTGGTCGTCTCATAATTACTTCTTGAAATTAATGCAATTTATTAGAAAATGTTATTAAATCCATTTTTTCACAAGAAAATCAAGGTACCCTTAAAAGAATGGCGCTTGAACTCTCTTAATTTTCGAAAAGTGCAAATGTATAAATACTGAGAGAAAGTATGTGCTGTTGTAGCTTCCCTAGTTTTCGTTACCTTAGTGGTTACCTTCTCCCACTACAGGCTATTAGAGCCATTATATGCCTGCAGAGCACCTAAGCATCTCTTTACAGGGGATTACATAAAAATCAATACGCAGATGGAACTAAGCGCTGTCTCCATACACGTGGACGGGGAGTGAGTCTCCTGCTCCTCAAAAATTAGTACAGATGTACTACCTTCACTATCTGTGCACGTTTACTTCAGCTAAGTGGAGAACAGACTTTTTTAAATAATCGTTGTCCACGTTCCTGCGGCAGTAAATCTATTCCTTCGCCTAGGATTTGAGAAAGGATAATAGCCTAAATCTATAACTGTTTTGCCTTTACAAATAATTTTTAATACGCGGGAGGGAATATTTTCTCATTATTTCATGTAAAAACACTCGTTAGTCTGTTTTCATAATTCAACTTAATATGTACATGAGTTCGGTAGAGGTCCCAAAATTTAAGAAAACGTGCACAGATTGCACTTCTTCCCACAGTACGCCACACAGAGTTTCAAACTGATTTTGACTTTAGATAAATAAAAAATATGATGCGCTGTATAATATATTACACTGTGATAGTAGTATCTGTAAAAATGTTTGATAAAACATTTAAGTTATTACAATATTATACGATTGTATTTTATTTGTTGTTTTTGGCCAGTATAGCGTTCCTTTATGGAAAACGATTATGTATTATTTTTTTCGAAAGCAGTTTCGCTGCTGTAGGCCACTTTTTTATTATTAATTTCTGATGCATGCAGAAATTGAAAGAAAACTATGCAGCCTCTTAGCATGCGATTAGTGCCTATGTTTTCGTTTCTTACCATAGTGGAAAAATATAAAAACATCTATTTTACTAATTTCCAATGAGCGCAGGAATTGAAAGACAATTATGCGGTCTTTTATCATGCGAGTAGTATCAATGGTTTCCGTTCTTACATACCTCGAAAATATAAAAACATCTACAATACTAATATCCGATGAGAGTAGAAATTGAAAGAAAACTATGCAGCCTCTCTCCGTGCGAGTGGTGTTTATGGTTTCGTTTCATACTGAGGAATACGGGAAAAATATAAAAACATCTATGTTACTAATTACCGATGCGAGCAGAAATGTAAAGAAAACAGTAGACTAGGCATTTTGAGAGGTGTCTACGGTTTCGTTAAAAAAAACTGGAAATCGCGAAGAAAACATTGACATCCAAAAACATTGATAGTCTTGATTTTTACTGAAAAATGCAAATATTTGCGATATTCACCTATTCTCGAACTGCGCGCACTGACTGAATTCTC
The DNA here is from genome assembly GCA_031308135.1 of Acheta domesticus. NCBI lineage: Eukaryota > Metazoa > Arthropoda > Insecta > Orthoptera > Gryllidae > Acheta > Acheta domesticus. Next base: position 258,666,954 of record JAHLJT010008446.1, on the reverse strand, counting down.
ATACTTGGTGTATCACTACTTTTGACAAAGCTGACGGCATGCGACAGCACGGGTCCAAGGAGGTGCCCCCCATTAAATATTTGCTGTCTACGTATTGCGTTATAGAACAGCATTTTTTTATATTCTTGTTATGTAAAGTATAATTGCACTGTATACACTATACTAAGTAAGTAAACAAGTAAAAAAGTGACACGAGTACACGTGCACCCCGCTTGTTATGCGAAGGGTTAATAGACGACAGTGATAAATAACGGATTTTTACTCGATAAAATGTAAGTAAATAGCCAATATGTACATTACCTCTTCAGTGCGATGTGGATAAGGTGAGATTGTTATTAGTTCCAGAATTAGCCTGTGAATGCTCTCGATATCGAAAATTAGAGGATAATGACCGTTGTACGAAACGTTCTTGATATTTCTTATTCAAGAGCCACGTTAAATTGACGACTGTCTGTAACTGAATAAGAGAAGGTTTCGACGGCTTCTTCTTCAACGAAATTTTGGACGATAAATGAAATGCTATTCCCGGTAATGTGAGACCAGGGGCACCCAGAAGGTGAGTCAGCTGGGAAAACTTGCCCCAGGTCGCCACTTAAGTGGGGCCCCAAAAATGTATATAACATTTTTCAATATTCGACTAAAAACTGTTACAACAAAACTGATATGAACACTCACTAAGTGTACAACAAAGCTACAAATGAAATAACAAAATGCAGTTCTCAATAACCAGGTCGTCGGCAGGACCCAACCCCGCATACCAATCTACTACTTTTACTTTCTCGCTAGGGAGTAGAGAGACAGAATCAGTTTTTTGTGTGTCCTTCATACCGAAAAATCGAATGACGGCTAAACATCTGTCTGTCCATTCGTCTGTGAACAACGCTAGCGGCTAAACCGTTCTGCCAATTTTCTCCAAATTTGATATTCCCCAAGCGATCTGGCTGATGTTGCGGCCTCTTGAATTTGAAACTTATATTTTAATTTTGGGGGGTAATTTACATGAAGCTCCTGGGACATTTTCCAAATTTTCGAAATAATGGCTAAATCGTTTTTAATTAAATTTTGTTGTTGGATAGTGTGAAGGACGTTGAAGAGGACGGCACAGGTCTTATGCTCGTTGAAAGACCTGATTTTTCGGTAATTGCAAAAGTTTAAAATTTTTTCGGAGTCTTCCTACAACTAAAATATTAAAGATAGAGATTTTTCTTTACTGAAAACTGTTCCTTAAAGATAGATTTTGAAATAAAGTCATGTACATTTTTTCGAAAATATGAGTACCTTTCGTAAAAATTTGTATGAAATTGTGCGTGAGAAAGTACGTGATGTTTTAGCACAACAGTTTTGTTTTGTTCTAAGTCTGTAGGTCGCTTAGTATTATGTTCATAAACAATAGGGAAGTAGGAAATGTTATTCTCTTTAAAAGTTTCGGTGTATTTATTTATGACAATCATCTATCAGCTATGCCCGTCACGGTCACTCAGTGCACATTGTATGCGGTATATGCATTGCGGGTTGCATAATGGTTTTGTTCGTAAATATCAATCCCTTCCCGCCTACCCTTTTAGGGGTTTCTTACTCCCAGTATATTATTTTTCCCGTTGTAATTTATACCAAATTTTATTGAAATGACATTTTTCCCGCGTTGAAGAGTTAAGTTGGAACACGAACACACGCATATACACATCCACCAATTGTTTTGTATATTAATATTTTCGGCAGAGCGTACATTTATGAGGTAATGTTTACACTGGCGATGGAATAAATAATAGTAATACATGTAATAATTATTATATTTATTTTTATAATTTCACAAACGTATAGTTTTGCACACATTTTTGATAAGTTAAACATTTTTTCGAAAATCTTTAGCTCACTAGAGAATTAGTTTCAAAACAAAGTTTTATTTAAAACTTGCAGGAAATTTTATTCTCTTTAAAATTGATTTGAATGATCTTTCTACATGACTTAATGTTAAAAAGCTATAAAGAAAAAAGCGAAACAAGTCAGAAAACTATCGTTTTTTTGGGGTTCCTGAAGTTAACCCAGGGTCTGGGAGGTCGATCACTTGAGGTTTTAACTAGTGCCTGGGTACATACAACATACTCAAAGAAAAGATTCTTTGACCTTCTTGCAAGTAACCCCCCTTTCTCAGAACCTACCGACTAGACTATAAGGTGATGAACAAACCACACAAACTGATTTTCCACAATATAGTACGCACACTATTCAAGAACGACAAATAAAATATTCTCGTATAACACTGAAATAAAGTAAATATTTTAACAAAATAGTTCTTCACCAATACTGCAATAACTGCAATTATTTGTACCAATTTCATTATCGATCTGGGAAATTTTATTATCGATCTGGCCCGAATTGTAGCCCTTCAATTCGAAAAGAAATCTTTAAATATTATGGGTGATTTAGTTGAACCGATTTTTTCTTCAGATGATATAGTTCTTCACAATCAGTTCAATATAAAATGTCATGTAAACCTTTCTGAAAATATTAGTTGTTTTCGCGCAATCGTAATTGAAATATTAGCAATGTTAAATATTAAAAAATATTTTCTCAAAAGTGCATCATATTTTTGTTCTTCAAATGTTCTGTATGGATAGTGCTAAATTCACTAAATAAAAAGATATAAACTGCAATTTGATGTATTATTTTCTTTTTTCAAAAAATTGTTTTTAACAAATATAATTTTTTGATACATCTATCGTTGTCAAAATTTACATTACGGGCGTTTTTTATACATAACTGCATTTGTGAGTGCAAATGCTTCAAATAATTTCAAATCTAGTTTACCTAAAATTCAAAACTCTTTCTTGTGAAAATGAACTAAAAGTTGTGCCTTAAACAAAGCTTAAACAACGGTTTTTCAAAAACGTCTCCAAATGTTTCAATGAAAATTTGCGTATAAAAAGTAGGTTCATCCTTCAATGATACTCTTCAAATCGTATTTCAATTCAACTACAAGATCATAACATAATCAAGAATCTAGTGTCCCTAAGACAGCACATACTTTCTCGCGTTATTTCTAAATTAACCATTTTCGAAAATTCTGAGACTTCAACGAAAATTATGTCTGCGCCATTCTTTTAAGATTTTCTTGTTCTATTTGTGAAAAAAGTTTAAGAAAAATTTTGGGCGGTTTTTGAGAAGATTTCTTAAAAATTGCATACATCACAAATTACGCAAAAACTACTCGTTATTTCAAACAATTTTAAATGTCCGTTTCTAACGAGCTGAATTTTTAGAGCAGATTCTATTTAAGACATGAATCTCTACCTTCAATTTTATAGTTTCGAAATGTTAAGATTGTAGAATTTTCGAAAATACAGAGAATTTGTCGGAAATGAGACTATGGCAATTTTTTACTTTTGATACATACGAGGAGAATTTAAATTAAAAAATGGATTCTTTTTTAGGAAAAAATTGTTTAAAAATTGGAAAAACTGTATATGTTACACACAAAATTACGCGAAAACCACTCATATTTTTGATAAATTGTGGTACATGACCTTATTTCAAGAATTGTTTTAAAGAAAATTTTCATTAACAAAAAATCTCTAACTTCAATATTGTAGTTTTAGGAAGGCGCAGAAAACTCTTTCGAACGTTGCAATTTTCGAAAACTTAAGTACTTCAACGAAAATGTTGCCTGCAACATTCACTTAAGTGTTCTGTACGCTATCCGTGACCAAAGTTAAATAAAAAAATTGGAGCAATTTTTGAGAAAATGTTGAAAATGTTGAGGCTCTTTATAAAGGACCTCCGAAAATTCAAAAGTCCGTTTTAAACTGAGAGGGCCTCGAGTCCCTCGAGACAAATCGACTGAGGAATATCAATTTTGGAGGCAATCGGAAGTACGGTTTAGGCCAGACCCCCGTGAAGATCGCCCCAAAAAATTCAAAATTTAGAACTATTTTATGCATACGTTTGTCCATCGTTTGACCACGTTTGCCCACCCTTTAGAAACTTTTTACCAACCTCCGTTCAGAAATTAGAGCAAAAACCAATTTTTCATCAACAATAAAATTTCATAACAATTCATAATTCATCAACGTAAGTCATTGCCAAGTAACTTTTCAGTACGGACAAAAAACCTTCTAATGTGGTTATATTTGTCAGAAACATTGTGTCAATTTTTTTAAGAAGTTGTTTTCCGCGTATTATATGGAATTATTTTCTGATTCAGCTAAACGTTAAATTCTTTTTTTTAATGAAACATGGTTGATTTACGTTGTTTCTTAAATAAACCATTCTGGGATAAAAAATGTATTGTCATTCATTAAATGCTTCTTTATTTGAAATATAGTTGAATGAAATATTTTTGAATGAACATCTTAATTACAAGAAATTGTTACATTTACCTAATTATTTCCGTAATTAATGAATGCCTAGTTTTGTTATTCTGCAGAGAACGCAACCACTTCTTCCTCGTGAGAGATATACTAGTACTCCATTAATTTTTTGATGTCATCAATCGATTTTTAAATTGTCGCACTTACTTCGTAAGAAGAGAAAGTTATGTAATTGTGTGCCGGAAAAAGGTGAATTTCCCGTAGAAAAATTATTGACGGGCCCTGGTAACGCAAAAGCGGATAAATCCTGTTCCTATAAATATTAAATTATTTCCTCTAATATGAGGTGTACCAAGAATCTATGTTTTGAGGGGCTTCTTACCGACTGATGGCAAAACGTCCGTCCGTCCGTCCGTCCGTCTGTGGTCAACGCTAGCGCCTAATCCGTTCAGCCGATTTTCTCCAAAATTGATATTCCTCGATTGATATGAACGAACTCGAGGTTTTGTGAGTTTCAACTGGATATTTAGATTTTTGAGGGTACTTTACATGACGGGTCACAAACACAGAAACACGGACTGACATGACTCTCCATACTGTGTGATTTTTATTTTCCACAGTCATATGAACACATTTGGAAGTTTTCGAAGTTGAACATTGAATTACTTAGATATTCCATAGTCAATTTCACCATCTCATTATGCTCTTTAGGCCCCATTGCTTCATGATATACGAAGTGGCACAGTCATCCGTCAGTTAATGGACACAAACATTTAATGTAGGCGCAAATTTAGGACTGGTATTGTATGAAGGTTCAAATTTTGCGTCAATGCGCACTATTACACCGTTCTGTAAACTTAAAATCGATCAGCTGTTTGAACTCCAAAGAGAAGCCGCGTGTCGCGCTTTCATGCAGAAATAACACGTCACAGACTTACGTTGTATCTGCATTAATTTCCATTTACATACTCTTCAAAAACTACCTCTAGAATTGCTTGACATACTTTATATCTGTCTGAAACGACGCATATTCATACGGAGAATATGATTGCACCAAAAAGTCAAAATGGTAAAAAAAACTGACTTATGTTTCTGAAATAAACCATTCACATACGTAAAGCTGAGCAATAGCGATATGCTGTGTTTTAACTGAGAGTGTTTTTAAAGCAGTATTTAACTGGTAATGTTCATAAGACGCTAAATACAATTTTAATCCGTAATTTATTTTGGTAGTAGATTATGTGAAGCTCATTCTGAGTTAGTCCAACATTCTTAAAAAATCCGTTCAAACACATCCCCTGTCTCCCGATAGCATTTCACTAACCGAAATATGGTATTCTTGTTCGGAATAAACTCAAATGAAAATTTTACTTTGGAAGCTGCCTGGCACTCTTTGAAAGATTGCGTTGCGAAATACTCCTCCACCACAAATGTGTATTGCTCTATGGCAGACCTGCACAACGCCTGCTCCCGCGGGCATTCTGCACTTGCGGGCCGATCGTCTGCCCGTGGCATCGCCGAAAGTGCAAGTAGTGGGGAGTAGGAAGCTTTGCGGGGAGGGGAGAAGTCTGACGTAGCCCGACGTAGCGCGTAGATTGAATGCCTGGGCGTCTAATAATGATCCATGCTTCAAAATTAAATGCCCATTTGTTTAAATGGATTATGTCTAGTATTTCAAGGTACCAGGGTCATAATTCACTGTTTACACTACTGTATTATCCACCTTTGTATCCACCACTGTATGCATTTTCATTTTATATTTTTTTAAAGAAAATAACATGCTCATTGCGACTCTTAAGCATTATTTTAAAGCAATAGCTTTAAAATATATGCTTATATATATAAGAAAAAATATTATTTAATTCCATCTAACACAAAATTGCAATTTAATAATTGATTTTTCACCAGGAATGTTATAATCTCTAAATCATACAAAAATGAACAAAATCATGAGAGCAATCTCTCACATCATAATTGTCATAAAAATAGAATATGTGGCAATTCCAAGAAGGGTAATGTTTAATAGCACATTTGTGACCATTTTCCCCCATTATGAAACTGAATAAAAGAGATCAACGAGCAAACTTCTGTGACGATATGTTACGGACAATCATAAGATAATCGTGGGTATTGGTTAAATATAATGCAAAGGGCTTTATATTTTTATACGATCTCGTAAACAACTGTACATTCTTGTCAGAAATTAGAACAGAAAATAATCATGATTTTTTTAAGAACAATATGTTTTTGCTTTGAAAGAACCGTCTTATTCAATTACACATAGTTAATAAAAAATAGTTTATTGCTGTCATCATCAAACAAAGACAACTCAGTATCAAAATTTTGTGTTTAGCACAACACTAAATTTGTGATTACATCGTAGCAAAGCGAATTACATTATAAGCCCTACAAGCAATTATAATACTTGGTGTCGAAATCTAATATGTATAATTCGTTGTAGTTTCATATTTCTCCCAGTCATATACCGAGAACAAACATTTGCAATATAATACAAAAGACAATATTACTTGAACTGTATATGACCGTCATGTTCTTGCCGATTGCTCTTTAAATTTACGCGCTGTTTTTCGAATTGCGCATTCTGATTGGTGGTCCCCACTCCTAGATTTGGGTCTCATCCCCACCCTTCATCGATTTTCTCATTTGCACCCGAGTTGCCCGCACGCAGCTCCTGAGGTCAGTGAAAGTGCAAAATGCTGTGCAGGTCTGCTCTATGGTGAGGCGAATCTTAAGTTGACTTCAAAACAGTGATGAAAGAACGCAGCCTGTTTTGCTTTGAATAGGTATGACCCACACCACTGACAGGGCGCAGGTGAAAGGAAGGTGGCGGTGAGTAAAGGAACTGAAATGCAGTCAAAGAAGCAGAGCTGCATAAGTGTTTCTATACAATTAAAGACTATACTGATCATCAAAAAAGAAAACTAACGTTTATTTTCACAAAGCAATAATATATAATTAATTAGTTTTCATTTGTATTGTATATTTTTTTAAAGACCTGTAACAAGTAATATATTCCTGTAACAAGTAATGTACTTCAGCTTCCGGGGCAAGACCCCCCCCCCACCTCGATCAGGTTTTTGTCCAGTCTCCCTGATCCATTAGGGAAAAGGCTGAGAAGACTCCTTGTTTTGCCCATGGACATAAATGTAGCTTCACTATATGCGCACGTTTTGTTGAGCTCTCCTTTTGCTTGTAGTGGTAGGAGTGGAGTTGAGGGTGAGGGTGAGGGTGAAGTACTATTTTGTTAGCAATGCAGAAATATAAAATCTGCACTTCGTTTACCGTTTCGAGTAAGTTTTCTATAGCTTCGGGAAGGAAAATGTCTAGTTTTTCAAATGTTGCTAATCTCGCGCATTTTTAAATTTATTATTTATTTGTTTATTCTTTTAACTTTTATTAATCTTTCAACTATTTCTAGTTAAAATGTTATGAAGGGATTTTGGAACTCAATACAACGTGCGCACATAATATCCCCCATACGTCACATTCAGTTTTTACTGGTTTTTTTTCTAAATAAATCAAATCAAATTTTTTTCTCCTTTACACAGCCTGAAGATGGGTAAAATGAATATCCCCAAAACGCCGCACAGCAAATCATAGTTGACGCACAATACTACTCTTTGTAGTATGATTCTAATTTTTTTATAAACTGTCTGAGTGAATCCTGTGGCCAAATCCATTTAATATATATGCTAGTGGTACGAGAGACAATTTTCTGTTTTTGATGCTCACAATTTATGCATTAGTGAACTTTTTATTTATTGCATAAGTGTAGGCTATGTAATATATTTTGGAAATATATTTCATTTACTCTATTACGAAAAGTTCAGAATTTTTCTACTAACCTTTGGACAAAGTGTATTATCAGTTTAGAAGTTACAATATAAAATTATTAGGAACAGGATTTGGCCGAATGTAATTATTTTTATATTTCTCACTTGTTATTCTATTTTTCACAATAATTTACGTCCATACCTTCATTTTCAACAGCCATTTTTATTTAAATACAATGTTTACGTCACATTTAAAATAAAATATTTTTTATGAAATGTTTTATAAAAGAATGTAATGTTTAATAAAATATACACACTAATGATAAAAATTTAAATTCGTTTCAGATACCTGAAGATGGGTCAGAAACTACGACCCGAAACGTCGTTAAAATGTATTTATTTTAAATGTGATGTAAATATTTTATTTGAATTTATTTTATTTTAAATGTGACGTAAACATTATATTTAAATAAAAATGATTGTTGAAAAATGGAGGTATGGACATAATTTATTGTGAAAAATAAAATTGTGTACTAAGTACCAAGCATCCAGAAGCAGGGTCTGAATTACAAACAAAATAAGCAGTTGGGCCCCAATGAAAACCCCGCGACCCGGAAAATCATAAAAATTCGAAAAAGAGTCATAAAATATTTTATTTAGTAAATCTCTAGGGGATAACACGATTTTGTTCTTAGGGACTCAGCAGTACCTAAATATGGCCCTGCATTTAAGGAGAGATCTATTCTCCTCTACGGCCAAACAGTACTTGTGATTCTTATCTCCAACAATTTTCTAGAACAGAGTCCACACACTGAATGCATATGTCTTGGTAACTTGGGGAGGTTAAGAGAGTTTACGGACTTGCATGGCCGTGAAAAGGTCTCCGACAGCTGTGCACTTCATTTCAAAGCTGAACCGGTACCACCAAGGTTACCTTCTTGAACCCCGTCCAGTCCAGTTTTTCCCCTTGATTGATTCCTGAGGTTGATATCATACAAACGAAAAAATGAACATTTTCGTCGTCCCGCAGAGACGAATATCACGGACGCTAAATTGGTTGTTCCAAAAGTTAACATTTTCCGCTTTCATCAACGATGTATTTTGAGATTTAATATCTTTCGATTCTTGCTCAGAAGTAATTTCAATTGTTTTGATAACTTCTATAAAATGCGTGGTAAAAGCAAAAGTATATTTTAAGAACTTAATGATTGATTGATTGGTAGTGATCCCGGGCGCGTCAACTAGTAGGGTCATAATTCTCGTAAGTGTAGTGCATTTTTTGTTCGGAAGGTGGTCTTCCCCGCTGAATGGCGAGATCCGGCGCCAACCTACCGTCGGCTAGTCGGTGTTTTCCTCAACCAGGTATCTCCCAACTGCGGGACAGCCGAGACCAGCTCTAAGCCGACCGGTCTCCTGGAGGACACGGTTTAATAAAAAAATATGGACCCGCTTTTTAAAAAAAAATTGAAAAGGCTTCATAAAGTTCCTCGAAAAATCAAAATATCCATTTCAAACTCGCAGGGTCCCGAGTTCGTTTAGATCAATCGATGAATAGCAATTTTGAAGAAAATCTTTTAGGTACTTAGCGATGACCACACACAGACGGATACATGACACGATTGGACGGACGAGCAGACGGACGTTTCTCCGGAGCACGATTACAATATTTGATATATAACTACTTTACAAAATTAAAAAATGTACTTACTTTACAAAATTGAGATGTTTCAAACTTAGATGGTCTCGAGTTCCTTTAAATCGATCAAGGAATATTAATTTGATAGAAAACAGCTGAATGGTTTTGGCTCGAGAGTTGACCATGCACGCACAGATGGACAGACGGACGGACGGACGGACGGACGGACGGACGGACGGACGGACGGACGGACGGATAGACGGACGGACGTTTTGCCGTCAATCGATTTTTCGGTGTCAAGGACCTACATAACATGGATTCCGACAACACAGCGTGCTAGACGAAATAATTTGCTGTATATAGGAACATGATTTATCCACTTTTTCGTTGACAAGACCCAGCAATAATTTTCTGACGAAAATTCGTTTCCCGGCGCACGATTACAATACTCTTTACACCCTTAGGCTATCCAAAGAACGAAGAGTGGGAGAGGACGTAAAAAGTGCGATTTGCTTGGGCTATAGCTCCACCGGCGAGAGTGATGGAGCGTAAGACAGAGTTAGTTAGTTAATGCCGTATTTTCCGTGGCGAAACTCGGGCCATTAGGCCCGCTCTTCCGTCTGACCACGCAAATTTCACTACGCTCCTTTCACCATCACGAGCGGTATCCTCACGGGCGACGAAACAGGCGATTGGAATTTAGCTCAGAGGTTTCTTTACATGCTACATGAGGATCTTTTACATGCAGTAAATCTACTACATGGGACAGCCAACTTTACATCCCCTCCGAAGGAATGCGTACGAAGGACTTTTTCGCCCTAAAAAATCTACGATTCGATGGGGGTGTGAACTCGCATTATTGAATAATACAGCCCGAAACGCTGACCGTTATACCACCGAACCCGAGAGAGAAAGAGTTTCAGTTGTATTGAACAAACACCATTTAAAATTTATTTTTAGAATTCATATTTTTAATCTAAGAAAATTGTTTATTTATTGAAGGAGAAACATTTACCCTTGAGTTAAGGGTTAAATGGTATCTCAATTGTAAACTGGCTTTAGTATCCTTCACTCTATTTAATACAATTTATTCGCGTATTTATTAAAGCTCGTCGTTAAATGGTTAGATTACAATGTCAGGCCCATTTGATTTGAATATTTTTCATCGTGATTTGCTCGTTAACTTCAGGCGCAGATGTTTCATTTGGCTCTCAACTCTCCCTTTCCTCTTCCTGTTCTTTTCGCGGTTAGTCCACATCTGCGTGTCATTATCGGAAATTTCGTTTTAACTTTGGAAATAAAAATCTACAAGGCTGTGAAGAAATATGATGCTGGCGAAGCGTTCTCTGAATTACATTGACAGAATGCATTATGATGAAATTCTTAGAATAGTAAAAGAAACCAGAAAGTTGCCCAAGATCAGAAAAGGTGTAAATTCGTATCTCAAATAACGCACATATTCAATTCTTCCTGGTTCTATTACACATTCACAATAATTGCAAATTCAGTCAGCTTTTACACAGCTCGTTGCGCATTTATAGCTTCTCATTCACACAGCTCTCTCACCAGAGAAAATTATTTCACTAAAACACTACCCTGAAATATGTGATGCTTCCTGGCTAAGGGCAGACTGAAATTAGCTGTCGTTATCTCAACAAAATGTACATTTGATTGACGAGGAAGACCATTCCATGAACTACTACTGAGCAACGCGGTGCTGCCACATACTCGCGGTACTGGTATGTGTCATAGGCCGGTATATCTATTTTCAAATATCTTTCACGAACAACTTTGTGTTAAGTCTTTGAACTTTGACAAGAGAACTTTGACGAAAAACTTTGACCAAATCTATTACACTGCGACCAACATTTTACGTAGTTTTGCCCATTTGAGATGGATGACGAAGTAATCACTGTTTGGTGTCACTTAAGGCCCCATAATAACTACATTACGTTTATTGCTTAAGAAGAAAAGGGAAAGAAAGGAATAGAAAAAACGTTTGTGGGTGAGGCCCTGGGTCGCACGTCGTGAACAAAAAGGCATTAAATCATACGTTAATTAATGGACTTGGAATGGAAGACCCAAAGACGTATGTAAATTATCTGAGGATGGACGAGACAACATTTAATTTATTTTGTTGGAAAGTCCACTGATTTGCAGACAGACTACTCGCCGTATTAGCGTTGAGGAACGCCTCCTCTTTACCCTCAGGTTTCTGGCAACAGGAGAAACTTACGCCAGCGTATCGTTAGGCACCAGAATTCCTACTTTGCCTGGAATTATTCCAGAGACATATCAAGCGATTTACAATGCACTAAAATGAGAGTTTGTCAAGTTAAGAAAACAAAACAATCTGTTTTCTCAAATTCTTTATTCAGTATTACTAATATTAACAATTTCGGCTGATGACATTGCAATTCTTACAGCATCGAACCCTCCACAGTTCGAAGTGGAGGGCAGAGCAGAGTCTGCCTCGTCCCAAGCATCAATGAGAACACGCTATTTTTTTTTAGCTCCTTCCGCATTTCCCCCAACCGCATCTCTAATACCCTTTAATTCTACTCCTACAAATTCGCTAAACGAATCAATACGGTCTTTATTTTTATATTTTGAAACATTTGGCATTTCTGACATTGGAACACTTGCTTCTATTAAAATATTATATATTGTATCATCCTTTTTCTTTTTTGGGGGGGGAAGAATAGACTCTTCCTCAATAAGTGCAGTGAGTTGATCCTGAAAAAAAAACAATAGAAAATGAATAACTGCAAAATGTAGTATTATTGCTGTTATTACTATTATTATTATTATTATTATTATTATTATTATTATTAATGCTTTTGTATTCAGGTATGTTTAAAGATTAAATCAGAAGTCGACTTTACCCCAAGACATTCTAAGAAATAAAGTTGTTTGAATGGCTCATGATGGTTGGAGTAATATACACAATGAACCTATCTTATGTATTACTGTGACAGATGTAATTAAAGAAAAGTGTATTTCTGTGATACGATTAATACAGAAGATAAGTTCATACGGGAGACTATCTTCTTGATGTAGCGACTGAATCAATCAAAAGTTGACAAAAGTATAGTTGTTTTGTTAAGAGTTTTGTCACTGACAACGCTTCGAACATGGAGAAAATAAAAGAAAAATTAGCTATAAAATAGGTCAGAAGATCTTAGTTTATCAGATATATTAAGATATGGTTGCTCCGCGCATATCTTCAATCTTTTAGCACAAGACTTAGAAATTCCGATTGTTAAGGCTCATGTTGAGAAAATTATAAAATATTTTTGAAACACCCACTTTGCAGCTCCTAATTTGCCACATTGCCACAATGGTGGCAAATCTCTGACTTTGCCGCGGGACGTTAGATGGAATACATCAACAGATTGCTCAAGGCCTCACCTTGACAACTGGCGCATTTTATGACGATATGTTCAAAAAACAGAAAAGAATTAGATTCAAATATAATACCTACAGTTAATGATATTGAATTAAAAGTTAAAGCATACGATTATCTTAAAAAATTACAAAACAGTTTCAGTCGCACTTGACAAAGTGCAGAAGGATTGTTGCACAATAGGAGAAGCAGCCAACATTTGGAACATTTGCTCAAAGAATTTCAGAAAGACGGCAAGACGGCATAAAAGCTGATGTAACCTTGGACAAAAAGCGATTTCAAAAGGCTATGAGACCAGCACATTTTTTAGTAAACGTATTAGATCATCGTTTTTGAGGCGACACTTTGGAACAAAATCATACTGAAACTGCCCTGGAATTTGTTAATGTGTATCATCCTGCGGCTATGCCTTACATTATAACATACCGGTCAAAATCATCACCTTTCAAAGAATATAGTTCTCTGAACAAATAGCACTTGTCAAACCATTAACAAGGTGGCTTTCTTTGAAACATAATTTAAATTTTGAAACAATAGCACTAGCAAGTCAATTGTACAAGGCGATCAGCTGGAATTGAAAGCCTTTTCCCATCATTTGGATTTGTGCATTCAACTAGTGGTGCAACAGAATGGCACATACTTTCCCGTATTAGTTTTCTATTTCCTTGGGTCTTCGCTAGCTATTCGGAATTGCCACAAACTCTTTCTTGCCAGCTGTCATCTATCACCGCCAAAAGTACATTTTTTCTCATTTTCTTAATTTTTCGGTTTCCTATTGGTAGAACGAAAACATTAATTTTAGAATATTAAAGAACACAAAATCCTAGTCATAAATGGCAATTTTCTTTTAAAATTATGTGCCATTTAAGAGAAAATGGCGTTTTAACGCTACTGAAAATGCGAAATTTGAAGCTCATTTTCACAGAAAATTTTTGAGTTTTCAAAATACTTTACTTGATGTTATTTGAAGCACTCACACTTACAAATATAATGTTTACAAATTGCTGGTAATATGTGAGAGATCTTTCAAAAAAATTACAATTATGTAATTTTTGAAAAAAACTCAAAATAAACTTTACGCTATACTAAAGAGTGTAATTAGCACTATCCGTTACCTAAGTTTGAAGAAAAAATTTGCAGCCATATATGAGAAAATGGCGTTTGAGCGTTTCTGAAAATGCGAAATTTTGAGCTACTTTTCACAGAAAACGGTTGTGTTTTTCGAGAAACTTTACTTGACATTATTTAAAGCACATGTACTCGTAAATATAATAATGTGAAAAAATCGCCGCTAGTGTAAATATTGTCGACGTGAGAAACATGTGAAAAAATTTACATTTTTGTAATTTTTGGAAAAACCAACCTATAGAGCAATATGGCTTTTATGTCATCTGATAGAGTACATTTGCCACTATCCCTACCAAAAGTTTAAAGAAAAAACTTGGAGCCGTTTTTGAGAAAATCTTGTTTTGTAATTTTTTAAAATTGCACATATTGCACGCAATATTGCACCAAAACTACTAAAATTTTGAAAAACATTTACATGACCTTTATTAAAGAACTCAATATGCAGAACAAATTGTAATTGAAGAAAAAATCTCTATCTTCAATTTTGTAGTTGGAGAAAGACGCCGAAAAATATTCAAACTTTCACAATTTTCGAAAATTCAGAGTCATTCGTGAAAATAGGACCTATGCCATGTTAATAAGTGTATTTTACTCTATTCTTACAAGAAATTTAAAGAACAAATTTGGAGCCGTTTTTGAGAAAATTTTGAAAATCCCCGAGGGGCTTCATATAAAGTACCCCAAAATTTTGAAGAATCTTTTTTAAAATCTCCAAGCTTTGACTAAAACCAGATCGACAGGGGAATATCCATTTTGGAAGAAATCGTACGTATCGTTTAGGCGCTAGCAGAGTTCACAGACGGACACGCGGATAGACGGACATTTTCCTTTCAATGGTTTTTCGGTATCAAGGACCTAGAAAACAGGGTTTCTGGCCACACCACGTGTGAGGGGATTTTTTTTCTTAATTTAGCAACTGGTTTTACCCACTTTTTCGTTTTCACGGCCCGGCAATTAATTTTTTTCCGCCGAAAATTCGCCATTTCTTCGCGCAGCATTACATAACTTTCCCTATACTACGTATATCACTCCGTGTATACGTACGTATACGGGAAAGTAAAAATTAGGAACAGACTAGGTGCTGAGAAAGCTGTCAAACTTGTAACTTTATTAAGCATTTAATTAATGTTTTATTAAGTTGTATTGACTGCTGTTCAGTGTTAATTTGTATTGATTGTTCTGTAAAAGTATATTCAAATAAAACATTACAAAAACCAAATACATGTTTTAAAACTGTTTAAAACACATGTTTCAAAATGTGCAAAACAAATCTATTTAAAACACTTGTTGATGTTTAAAACTGTTTAACACAAATGGTTTAAAACAAACTGTTTTAAACATACCGTAACGTGAGGTTTCTTTGTTCCTTGGGGGTAACTATGGGTTCCATAGGGACCGACAGGACCATGTCCAGGGGCCCCGTGTCATTCAAGTCCTCAAATTCAAAACGAAATAAGCCTTGTAGCTGAAACTGAGTCTGTTGATTCATAGAAGAAATAAATAAAGCGCTATCTATTATAATGGATATTATATAGATCTATTTTAATGGACACAAAAACGTATCAAAGTGTATCAATTAAGTCAAATTTTATTATCTGTAACCACCGGGAAAAATGAATTCGGGAAACCGAATAACATGCAAATAATCTTACATAGGGTTAAAGAAACTCAAAGATCAATCACCACAAGGTTTGCATTTTGATATTGTCGAGAACATAAAATAACAAGGCATTGATTATCGAAATGTAGAGATAAAGGATATGATGACGCAGCAGTTATGAATGGAATTTACAAAGGTGTTTAAAAAAGGTGGCAATGTATTGTTTGCACGTTGTGCTTCTCACAAT
>JAHLJT010008446.1:258631178-258650736 GCA_031308135.1 Acheta domesticus | reverse complement strand
TTAAATCGTATGCTTAACGACCGTGAATGGAACGTTGGAAGTTCCAACATTTAGCTGTTTATTGGAATGAATTTTTCTTTGGTCATAGCATTAATCGCTGGAACATTATGAACCATGATGGATTTAGATAAAAAACGAAGCAATGTTACATTAAAATGACTTTGTCCTACAAGTGGTTATCACGGAACGATTCCTTAATAGATAGTATAAGGTTAGGATATCTCAATATTTGGTAAGCAATAACCAAAAAACTCCTTTTTCAAATAAAAAACCTGAAGCGAATAAAGCCTGAAGCTTCGAACGAATGATGCCCGGAAAATTTTGTATTTTTTTCATGTAATACTACATTCCAAAATAATAACATCAACTATCACTGTTTAGCAATACCTTCAGAGCCCTGATTTGGATTTGCAAATGGCGCATAATTTACTCGATGAAGCTCACGAAGAAAAGAAGACTTCGGAATTCTATGATGATTTGAAAGATGATGCAATAGAATTACCCTGTCCGGAAAGTAGAAATGAAAGGGTATGATGACGAAAAAGGGTACAAACTTCGTACTTCTACTTATTTACTGTGGATGCCTAGATATTGCCATTAACCACTTGAAGCAATGATTTGTTGGATTAAAAAATACAGTGGCAATTTTCACAGTGATTCAGTCACAAGTTTTGATATTTCTTTCGGACGATGAAATTTACGAAGCACAAAAACTTCAATCAAAATACCCTGCAGATGCTGCGGAAAGTTTGTGGGAAACCGAAGATATTGAGACTCGGTCCAGATATTTTGGCAGAATGTCTTGCGGCAATTAGAAACAAAAATACTGGTGCTACAGAATGGCACAGACTTTCCCGTATTAGTTTTCTATTTCCTTGGGTTTGGGCTAGATATTCGAAATTGCCACATACTCCTGCCAGCTGCCATCTATCGTCGCCTAAACTACATTTTTTTTTTTACATTTTATTAATTTTTCGGTTTCCTAATTGTAGAACGGAATTGTTAATTTTAGAATACTAAAGAACACTAAAACTTTGTCCTAAATGGCAATTTGTTTTGAAAAATTTGGAGTCGCTTATATGATTGACGTTTAAGCGCCACTAAAAATGCGAAATTTGAAGCTCTTTTTCACAGAACATTTATGAGTTTTCGAAACACTTCATTTGAAGCCATTTAAAGAACTTCAATTTACAAATACAATTGTGTTTACAAATTATTGGTAATGTGCATATTAAAGGTGTGAGAGATATTTTTAAAAAATTACATTCGTGTAATTTTTGCAAAAACAAAAAATACCCCAAATTGAACTTTATGTCATATTAAAGAGTGCAATTAACACTATCCGTTCGAAAAGTTTGAAGAAAAAATTCTGAGCCATTTATGAGGAAATGGAGTTTAAGCGTTTCTTAAAATGCGGAATTTTCAGCTAGTTTTCACAAAAAATGGTTGAGTTCTCGAGAAACTATACTTGACATCATTTAAAGCACATGTACTCGTAAATATAATAATGTGAACAAATCGCCACTAATGTAAATATTAACAACGTGAGAGACAAGACAAAAAATTACATTTTTCTATTTTTTTTAAACAAAAGAATGGAGCAATATGGCGTTTATGTCATCTCACAGAGTGCATTTAGCACTAGCCATACCAAAAGTTTTAAAAAATGAAGCCGTTTTTTGAGGAAATCTGAGTTTTGGAAATATCTCTATTTTCAATTTTGTAATTGAAGGAAGCCACTGAAAAAATTTCAACTTTTGCAATTTTCAAAAATTTAGAGTACACGGAGAAAATCGGACCTATGCCTCCTTAATCGGACCTATGCCTCCTACTCTATTCTTAAAAGAAATTTAAAGAAAACATTTGGAGCCGTTTTTGAGAAAATTTCGAAAATGCACGGGGTCTTGATATAAAGAACCCCCAAATTTTGAAGAATGTTTTTCAAATCCGCGGCGCCTCGAGTGGAAGCATGTTGATCGGGGAATATCCATTTTGGAAGAAATCGTACGTATGGTTTAGGAGCTACTGTCCACAGACGGACGGATGGACAGATGTTTCGAAAAAAATAACACTTTTCGGTATCAGGGGACCCCAAAACGTGTATTTCCGTTGGAATCTCGAAATCGATTTTCTGCAGCATTACATAACTTTCCCTATACTATGTATATTACTCCGTATATACGTACATATACGGGAAAGGAAAAATTACCCAGCGAGAAGCAGCTGATTTCTATAATAGTCCCAGAAGAACTTTAATTATACAATTTTCACCATCACAATATTTACATTTTGTGAAACTGTTTACTGCAACTGACAGCATTTGTAAATCAATTAGCTGATATCCACTTTTCAAAATACCGTCGTTCACTTGCATTTCCTCCGAGAAATCTTTGTTCAAGCATTTTCTAATGGAGAGTTTCCTCTCAGAAGAGCTGACTTGCCTTGTTTCGACTTGAACAACTGGAGTTGGCGTGGTAATATTGTCCTCCACATTCGCATTCTTGTTGTTATTGTACTGATTCTTGTGTACTTTTCTTACCCCGAACTTTTTAATTCCTGGCACATTCGCGACACTATCAAAAAATTCTTCACTTTACGATGGAGATCCACTCACAAGTCAAACTTACAAATTCGCGCAAAACA
The DNA here is from genome assembly GCA_031308135.1 of Acheta domesticus. Taxonomy (NCBI): domain Eukaryota; kingdom Metazoa; phylum Arthropoda; class Insecta; order Orthoptera; family Gryllidae; genus Acheta; species Acheta domesticus. The sequence goes on along the minus strand of JAHLJT010008446.1, from coordinate 258,648,093 downwards.
CAACAAACAAAACAAATCAGAGAGAAACAACGGAAACTAAGTTCCATGGAGGAATTAAGTGTTGCCAACGCTTCAAAAGATACGTTTCTTTCTTTCTTTCTTTCTGAGCGCTTTCACAAATTCAACATACACAAACCATAAATAGATGCAGAACAGAAGTCCCTGAAAAAAAGGGGCGTGACCATCAAGTGTTGACATTCAGATAAATGCATAAAAATCACACTTCTGATTGGATATCAGCAAAATCAAAACTAGCACCAAACTACTAAATATACAGGGAATGAAAAGACGTAAAAAAATGAAAATCGATAATTTGACCTAAAATGTCTGTACCTATTCCCCTTAATAAACTAAAGCAAGGTAATACCAGTATAGTACGTCCAGGATGCCCAAAAATATTTGTGTGTTGTGATGAAGAGGAAGATGCATTTATACGATGTGTAATACAAATTAATGACTTCGGATTTCCAATAAACTCTTTTGATTTGCGAATGATAGAGAAATTTTATCGTGCTAGGTTGGGAACAAAAGAATCAAAATTTAAAGATAACTTTCCAGGTCGTGAATAGGTGTTGTCATTCTGCAAAAGACATCCAGAACTTTCTGTTCGGTTTGCTACGAACATAAAAAGAAGCACGACAGATGTGAATGAAGGGATAATTAGAAATATACAAATCATTTGAATGGCGAAGTGAAATATTTGCCTGCTAGTTGGAATTTCGACGAGAGCAATCTTACCGACGACCCAGGAAAGAAAAGGGTTCTTTTAAAGGGGCTCCAAATATCCAGAAAGCATTTGCAACACGTCGAAATCAAATATTTCTTTAATGTTTACAGGTAATGCTGTAGATGATACTCATCCGCAATTTGTTGCGTACAAATCCACTCATTTGTGGTCAGCGCGGATTGAAAATGACCCTACAGGCTACCGGTATTATAGTAATACCCCGAGTGGATGGTTTGACAGCAAGTCTTTCTCTGAATGGTTTCAAACTATTATGCGACCGAGACTAAAAATGCAGGATGGATGGAAGATGGTGATATATCACAATTAATCTTCCCACTTAATAGCAGGTGCTGTGCAGGGACAATAATATTTCATTTGTGTTTGTCACCAAACAGTACTCACCTCACGCAACCTCTAGATGTTTTCTACTTCCAACCTACGAAAGCAGCTTGGAGGAACATTCTTACCGAATGGAAAACTTGTAAGTTGGGCTTCAAAGAGACTGAGTGGCAGAAGAAACTTTCCCTTCCCTTTCAAAAAGATTGATAAATGTTTTGTCAACCAATTCAGCAGAGAATTTAAGATCAGGCTTCAGGAAATGTGGCATCCATCCCCTCAACGTCAATGAGATGTTTTGTCGTCTTCCTACAAGAAATTGCAACAAAGACATTTTTATGACTCATTTACGGAAGCTCTTTTCAAGAAAAGATGTGAATGGACTGAAAGGCGCTGCTACTAGTGGAGGAAGAAATTGCAAGTACCTCCAGGAAAGAGCATTAGTGGTGCAATTTCCAGTAATTTGGAACAAAAAATCAGGCTTGTGAGATTGAAGACACGTTCGGAGGAAGATGGTGAAAGAATCTTGCATGATTTATCTATCGACGAGGACTTAGAGCAGTGGTGTGAAAGTCAGAACAATGAAATAACTGACGAGGAGATGGATTGTGTGGAGGGTGCATTGGAAGATAAGTCAGACTTTGGAGACGTAAGAAAAGTGGGGTAGCATGTTGTGTTCAAGTATGAAGGAGAATACCTTCCAGGTGTCATATCAAAAATAACAGAAGGAGCTACTATAAGTTCCATGAAGAAAGCTCTTAAAGTCATGGAAGTGGCTTGAACCTGAAGATACAATGATTTATGATCTTGCTATCGTTGAAAGCATTGCATTTGCCAAGTTGATAAATTATCGCAGTTACGTCTCTGTTCCTGAACTGGACAAATATTGTGGATAAGTTGAACCAGGAATGTGAATGTATACCGTATGAAATATATTAAATTTCTTAAAATAGTGTTTTACTTATACTTACGTGAGTACTATTTAACATTTTTTTGTTATTAGGTACTATTTAATTTTTTTGCATCATACAAAAAGTATTTTGTGATTTTTCTTACTTAGATTCTGATGAGAATTTTATTTTGTTGCTCTAAATATCATACAATGCTTCAAACCTAAAAGTTCATTTGTAACTTAAGTTTGAAGGCTGGAGGAAAGTATACCCAACCCATAGCAACTTTGCTCGAAACTTTTACAAATTAAGTATGAAAAGTACAACTAAGTTTTCTGGCATATAGTCACATCAATAGGTGCTTCTAACATTAACATTAAACTAGCTAATACAATTATAAAACAATGAAAAATACTACAAAAATGTCCCTTTTTAAATCACTCTATTATAAAACCTCAAGAAAATTGAGCAATGTAACCCCACTTTACTGTACCAACCCTACTTCAGATAAGGCTAAGGTTTTGGTCTCATTGCACCGTACTAGTCCCCCCCCCCGCGTGCTGGCGGCGCCTCGGACATCGCGGCAACCAGAGCAGCAACCTCAGGGATACAAGCGTCACCAGCGAAAGCTGACGCGCAAGCTGACCGGGAAGACGGTGCGAGGCTCTGAAGGAGGAGGTAGAGGCATTATTCAGGATCCTGTACAGCAGCGCCCAGGATTTTGTGACGTGCCACCCTCGGAGCTGATTGACTTCAACGTAATCCTGAGGCGGCGTGTCACTTTGGACTACTCTGGCTGATTTGGAAGGTTTAGTGAGTTGGGAAGGGGGAGGGCAGTTACCTCAAGAAGTCTTATTCAATCCCACGCACCATTTACTACAAATAATAAAGAGCGAGAGGGGGAACGATAAGTTAGGTGAAGGAGATACTTAGGAGGCGACGTCAGAGATGGCGGCCTCTTACCCCATCACTCCGTGGACCAGGTGCGGCAGGGACGATGGCGGCGGCGGAGTTCTGTGACCGCGTCATCATCGAGAAGGCTCCTGATGTATCGTATGTCCTTCACTCGGTCCTCACGCGTGTCTCCATCTCTGCCACTGTCAGCTGGCTCCGCCGGGCCCGATTATATTGGGCCCTCGCTTGCATTCGGCAGCACTTTTGGAGGTCGCTTGCCGGAATGTTTGCGACGACTGCAGGGCGCTTGCCTTGGCAGTCGTCCCCGGTATGGTGTGATGTAATGGCGGCTCGCCACAATGTATTTGAAGCATATTCCGTCCATTTCTATTAAAAAATGCCACCACACTCCCTGTGACGGCCGGCCAGAAGACACATCTGACATAAGTACTGAGTCGAATATGCTCAGATTTACATACAGAGGATTTACCCCAACAGCGCTGAAATATTAAAGTTATACTAAATCTGTGTCTTACAAATTGTGTGCTTTCATGGGTAATATAATAATTAATTGAATATATCGTTATACTAATTGTTTCTGTTAGAAATAATTTAGTGGCCAATCACTGTCATCATGGTGGCCAATCACTATAATTTCTGGCCAATCACTGTACAAAACGACATGTTTTATGAAACAATTAATTAATAGCGTAATATTCATTTCACGATAGAAATTACGGTTCGGTTAAGTAAAAGGACCATTGGATCGTAGAAAGTGAGTAGCAAATTTTCAAAATTTTACTTTTCGAATGAATTAATACGGTCACAATTCTTAAGTGGCCAATCACTGTACCGTTTACCCTACTTTCGCTGGAATATATTGTAGTGATACCGAATCCATTACGGCTGTGAGCCTGAGAATTGCGCCGTGTTGCGCGACAGAGGGGCCGACGGCGGCGCCAGGCCACCCGCTGGACCCGCCCCCTAACGATTCGTCGCACCCCAAGTGTCCCGCAGCCTGGGAAGTCTTCCCGTGCACGTGCACGCCAGTACTTTTCCGCGGCGCTCCTCGCCTTCCCCATCCTCCCTTGAGATTTTCGTTCCCCCCCCCCAGTCATTAATTTCTGCCCCTATTTGACAGAAAATTGAAGCGAGAGAGAACGAGTGTGGGTCTCTCTCTCATTTCTCGGCCCCAAAACTTCTGATGATTGGGCGGAATTATTCTACGACGCAATACCCTTTCACCAATAGCCGTCGGACGTGGACAAAGCTCTAGAATGTTCTAGAACATTCTGAGGGAATTTTGGTGGGGGAAGGGAGGCTCGAAAGAGAAGAGGTGAGGCCACCACACAGGGAGAGGCTGTGACGCCGTCACAGAGACAGGACGTAAAAGGCGGTCAGGGGGACGAGACGTTATAGTGGAGGCGTCCGGCGCCAGAGATAAAGTTTCGTTTATTAGTTGGACTTATAAGAAAGCGTTGAGTTTTCGAGAGGAATTTGTGAGCAGTTCTTAAATAAGTGTAGACCGCGGACTGTGAAAGGTTTTATTGACATTCTAATAGTTCAGAAAAAGTATCTGACCTGTGCTCGTGTTCGGAACATTATCGTGGAATTATTTGATCGTTCACGAACTTGCTACGAACTCTAAAGTACCGTGCGGTGAACCGAAAGTGACAAGGTCGTTCAGCTGTGCAGACATTATCTGAGTATTAGCGACAATAAGTGAGCGGCGCTGTGTGTTGGGTCAACACTCCTGCGACCCCGCCTACTACCTGACTCGGCACTGCGCGATCCTTTGTGCGGCGCCCCAAGACGTCCCACGCCGCCCCTGTCAAACAGCCGGCGGCTCGAGGTCGTTCAACTCTGGTTTGTTGTACCCGCTGCCCCGCTGAGACGGTATTTCTTTTTTGTTCTTTTGGCGCGCCCGTGGTCGAAAGGCACAAACAGTTTGGTGAACAATTTTTAATTACCTTTGACCGGGCGACGAAGAGAAGATTCCCGGCCGCGCTTGGCTGTCAAGAGGGAATCAGCGTAGAGAAAAATATTGTTTGTTTTCTTTTACTGTAGTAATTTTCACTTGTTAGTTTATTTTATTATCGTATGTGTGCATGTCATATTTTGGAATTGGGAAAGGGGAGCATGCTCGCCGTAATGAGTGGTAAAATCTTGCAATTCTTCTTTTAAATAAAAGCCACCTATTTGTTTACATGAGTAAAAGTCTCTTATTTTACACCGGCCACCAACTTCCTCCATCTTCGTCAGTTTAGGCAAGCCTTTCTATCGACTGAGCGAGCCGGCTACCACGTCTACGGCGCCCAACCGACAGACGGGTAGTCGCAATATGACAACTTGCTTTTTCAGTTTAATAATCAGAATCAAAATTAATTCTTCCTATTGCCCCCCCTTCCTTGACAGTTACATACTTTGTCGTAACCGTTCATTATTCAAGATGACTGTGAACTATGAGCAGCACACTAACGCTCGCTCTTGTAATGCAAAATTTGTAAATAATTGTATATATTTTATTGTTTAAAATTTTTGTTCTTGTCTATGTTTAAACCATTATGTTATTACCAATATGTTAAAAGGTAAGCTTCTGTCAACTTACATAAGTACTATTTACAAAAAAATAAAAACAATGATATTATAGATGTAACCAATAACTTACAATCATATTTGTAACCAATTTATAACTTGTCAACTCTTTAAATGTTCATGTTTTCATGTTTAAACCAGATGTCTGAGGATGGCTGTTGAGCTACAGCCGAAACGTTACGACGCGTCGTCGCATAAAACTTCGCCGCATACAATTTGATACTCATAGGAAAATAAAAAATTGAATGTCAAAAATGTTTAAGGAACTGTCTGTTTATTTTAATTATTACCAATGACATTCACAGAAGAAGAATAACTTTTTGATATTAAATTGTGCTCTCCGGACCCGTTGTGTCTCTGATGCGTTAAGGCGGCCCCGAACAGTTCTCATTCACAAAGGCGGAGAAGCCGGGATAAACTGGCGTCCGGGATTTGATCAACTGACGTCCGATAACACTCACGCCTACGATTTACAAATGACGGAACCCATAGCTGTCGCCGGCGAGATACGGCAGGGCTGCCTTCTCTCGGGGTTATTATTTAACTTCGTAATAGACGCGGTCCTTCGTTCCCTAGAGGCTACAGAGGCAATGGCACCCCCGCCAGTGCTTGCGTGCGCGGATCACTGGCCGAGCCCCGGCTAGCCGCGCCGGTTAAGTGCCGGTTAGGGGGCAGCAGCCTATCGCAGTACAGGAGAGGTTTGCCTCGGTGGAGTAGGAACCACCCACTCAAATCCGATCCTCAAAGCAATCACTCAACGCCGCGTTCTCAGGTCCCTCGGAGGGCACATGGCTAGTCGGCTCCGGCTGGCGAACGCAAGGGGGGGTGGCATGCCCCTGGTGTAACTGAACACAAGCACCCGACCCCAGTATACTGGCACATCCCGTGTTGCAGAGCGTCTAAGCTCGAAGGGTAGACATGCGAACGTAAGGGAGGTCCCCTCGGGGGCCTGAGCAGGAACGAGGCGACCGCATGGCTCTGAGTATCCGGCATACCCGTTGCTGATAGCTGAAAGGCAAAGGGTAGGATAGATTGTTGACAATCGAGAAGATGCTGGTAAGGCTAGATCGGCACTAGCGGACTAAGTGGAAGGAGGCCGAGGCCAAGCGGGGTACGATCGAGGGTACAGCCTCCCGATGCACAACACTCCAATGCGTGTTTAATATCAAGCTATAGTTCATAAGGAGGCCTGATAAATCGAATAGGGGCGAGACAACTGCCGATCCAGTATGACTTACAACTGAGACATTAATAATAGTGAGGTTATTTTGAACAGGTCACCGCATCGAGGCCATTTTGAAGCGCGCGACGACGCCGGCAACGGCGCCGTGCACCCGGGCAGACATTCTATCCGACCGAGGTCAGGGCCGCACGCTCGCCTTGCGATCGGACCTGAGGCAGCGGGGACTGACGCCCCCGGCTGGCCTGTAACCTCCGGGGCGGCGGAGGAAGAGGAAGCCTTGGGGCCGAGAGCGCTCCAAGCGGGCGGCTCAGATGGGGATGAAATGCCATCCGGGACCTACTTACACCTAGGCGGCTTGCCGCCGACAACAGAGGACAAGGGCCGGGAAGCGGGCAAGCCCTCGCGGGTGAGTCCCAAGCCTACTCTACAGCCCGACACGGGGATCGGAATTCCCGACTGTCGTCCTGTTCCCGGCCAACTCAGGTCGATAACCAACGGTGATGGCAGTGAGTAGACAACAATGCTAAACTCCTGATTGTCGGTTCAACCCGGCAACCCACCAGTTGGACCTCTAGCAAGTCGAATGCTTAAGGCAGGATCGGCAGGATGCTTAAGGCAAGAAAACCCCCTTGAGTGCTCTGGAATCCACAAATAGAAGTCCGACGGGACATTACCTACCATCAGTTTGCCTTGGTTACGGTCCGAACGAGATCGGTAGCCTAAAGTGTAGACAGTGGGGAGACGGGAAGAGGGCCGGGAGCTCCCCGAACTTGTCCGGGTGGTCCTCTGACGAGCTTTCGGATTCGTCGTGGCAGTGGCCTGTTAACCCAACGGGTATTTGGGTGGGGTTCGCCCCGGTGCAAATGAGGCACTGTAAAGAACTCAACTTACCTCTGGCCAGTGGGGATGTCAACTGGAGCATCGCGGTTCGACCCAAGCATTGTGTGGGAAGGCTTTTGGCTGCGTGTCCACGTGACTCGGTCACCCCGCTTGTGGATGCGGTTGTGGTAGAAGTGGACCCCACCACCCGCGGGGCAGGGACGCAACGTGGAGTTGTCCACAACGCGGGGTACGGTTAGATCCTAATGCACAAGGCACCCACCCAGGAGCTTGCCCCCCCCAAAGATACAAAATTCCGTATACATGATCACGCTATTGAAACCATAGCGCGCATCGCCTCAACATGCCGCTCTTATTCCGCTACATGAATACGGCGTCATAATCGCGTACTGCATCACATTCCCGACGCCGGTGTGGAAGCTGGATGGAGTGTGCTGTACGAGAACCAGGGGATACGCCTGACCTGGTGGTCGCTCAGGGCCACACCGCGGTCGTCGTTGATGCAGCGGTCGCGGTGGCTCGCGCAGGAACACTCGCCTCGGTATGTGAGAAGATACAAAGATATTCTCACATACAAGCAGAACTCCTTGGTCAGCACTACCGGGCGGTAGAACACCACCATATAGAGGCATGGGTATTTGGCGAGTGGTACGAGGGTATCGACGCTGCCCTAAAGAAATTCTCCAGCGGCGAAGTAAAGAAACTGTGTGAACGCAACGTCGCCGATGCGTTCGGGTAGCGCCGAGTGCTACTACAATCACATCGCCAGAGAAGACTTAGTACCATATGAGTATCAAGCCCGCGCCCCCACCAGGTCTGGCGTACGACGGCCTGTCGCCCTCGCTCTACAGTCGTGAAGTTATAGTTCGTCAGAAATGCACCGCCGGGGCAGTCATCGTGTGTGTGTGTGTGTGTGTGTACGTGGGGAAAAAGTGTGACCCTCAAAAAATTAACTGTGACCCTCAAGAGCCAGAGCAAGTTGACTCGCAAACTACAAAATCCTCAGTGTTAGTCTGTAAGTACAAGTGCGTGTAAATACTGTAAATAAGTAGCGTCAAATGTAAATTTAGTTTGTAAGTACGTAGGTCATTCAATAATTAATGAGACAAATTGATCTAGAGAAAAAACAGTGGGTAGGACACGTTTGGTAATTTTAGGCCTTTAAGTTGGGATCATTGGGAAGAGCCCTGACTCTCTGGAGGATCAGCATTGTTGTATTCATAACCTCAAAATATTTTAATTTAATAATTTAGTAATTAATAGTAAATTAATTTGTAAGTACGTAGGTCATTCAATAATTAATGAGACAAATTGATCTAGAGAAAAAACAGTGGGTAGGACACGTTTGGCAATTTTAGGCCTTTACGTTGGGATCACTGGGATGAGCCCAGACTCTCTGGAGGATCAGCATTGTTGTATTCAAAACCTCAAAATTAAGTTGAACGATGGCGATTCCACTTGAAAATTCCACATTGGTTGAACGTTTTGCGATTCGTTTTGAACTTGCTGAAGGTGAAAAACCAGCTAATATACACTCTAGAATAACTAAAGTGTGTGGTGAAAGCTGGGAGAACCGCGAGAATTTTTACTAGTGGGTAGAACAGTTCAAAAGTTGTCGAAGCCCAGTGACTGACAAACATCGTTCTGGCCGTATCAACAGGAAAAGTAGCGATGACTATCTGGGAACGCTGTAGGTGCGTTTTTTGTGATTATCACGAAGAACAGCGTATAATAAACAGTAAATACTGCTCAGATATGCTTTTGAACAAGGCGAAGCCAGTCATGAGAGAGAAATCTCAGAGGCGTGGTTCTCCAGCAAAACAAAGCACGTCCTCACACTTCTCAGCAAAGCCGTGAAACCATCGACAAAGTGGGTTGGGAGGTACTGCCCCATTCCCCTTATAGACCCGATTTAGCACCATCTGATTTCCATTTATTGGGTCCACTCAGGAGGCATTACGTGGGAAGCAGTTCCAGGATAACGAGATTGTCAAAAGATTTGTGGGAAATTGGTTCAAATATTAAGATAGAGTTCTTTGCAGCCGTTACAAAAAAGCTGGTTACCCACTGGAATAAGTGCATAAATGTTGGTGGGTAATATACTAAAAAGTAGGAAAAGTCCTGTTTTGTAAAAATAAACGTTTATTTCATTAGACCAATTTGTCTCTAATTATTGAATGGCCCTCGTATTATTAAGTTTAGATTATAAGTGCAATAGTGTGTAAATAAAATAAACAAGTAGTGTAAAATGTAAATACAGTAAAATCCAAGTCGGAATCGATCGGCACTCTAAATTCCCGTTTAGGGAGCTTTCCGATTTGTGCAAGGTTGTCTATTTTACGACACTTGTGATATTGATACTTCCGCCCTGAAAGTAGGCCTAACTCACATAACTTCATTATAATTATTAAAATACAATAACATGACTTTTTAAGGAAGAAATCACTAATTATAATTTAACTCATTGACAGCTTCCGAGTTGAAAAATACACTTTACTGCCTAGTGGCTGTATTTGGACTGCTGGCTGACTCAACGCACAATGTGTCACAACCGATTACTATGATTTTCTGATACCTCGCATAGGCTTAAGCAATGCGTATCTGGTCAGGAGTTATGATTTTCAGCGCGGGGCAAGGATACGCGCGAATAGAAGCCATGCCCTTACACCTTCCCAAGTGCAGTCGGGAGAAGGGGAATTCCCCTAGGGCCTACGCCTTGAGATACAAGCGACCCCACGGTCAAATTCTACACTGACAGCTGAAGCAGGGTTGCCAGATGTGTTGCGAGCTCTTTCCCCACCACTAATACGGAATTTCCTCAAATATCTTCAATGAAACAAAATTCCCCAACTTTGAAACGAAATATATTCTCCAAATTATGGACCATGAACCGACATGACCAGCCCCTTAAATTCAAATATTTCAAATCAACCAATTATCGTCCTTTGAGCTCCTAGAAGCCCTATCTTCGTTTTTATCACATTTTTCTTTCTCTATGAATGTCATTTACTTTCCTCTACTTGATACATAAAAATGAGAAAGAATAACGTATTCTTTTTTATTCATAAAAATTGAAAGAATAATCTCTCTCGACTCCGGATGAAAATAATTTCTCCCAAAAATCCCCAAACATATCCCCTTCCATTTGTTTCCCATTCTGTCCTTACCACGAAAAAACAATCATTTTGGGAACAAAAATCAGGCAACCCTGAGCTGAAGCCCCCACCCCTCCTTCAATATCTGTAAATCGCGTGTCATGGGGATGGAGTATTTAAAACAGGCTTGCCGACGCATTCATTTAGATCTCGCATCTTTCTGCTAATCACATTACATTAACAGGAATTCCGTTTTATGAAGATTTTTTCCTGCAGGACATGAAAAACATTCCTTTTCCGCATTCAAGAGGTTCTGTTTTATGCTGTAAAAATATCCATTTAACATCACAGTCCGGAGAAATGTTCCGGTTTAGATTTTAGAGTAGCAGTTTGTAAGGTTAGTATAATGATTAGGTTAAATATCTACGTTCCCCCTCCCCCAATACTTCACACAAATGATAAATGTCATTATATCACTTACCTTTGGTCGATGACGTGGTACAAGCGAAATACACTAGATCTACATCCGTTGGCAAGTTTTGAGACCAAATATATACATTCACTTCTTTATGGTGACCGGAGAGCTGTTCCATAAACCACGATAACTATAAATCATAATCCACTAATTTCAAGAAGTTTTATTTTAATAAATTATTTCTTCTGTATTTTTTCTCTTATTTTTCCAAAAACTTACGCCGAGTATACAGAAAAATACAGTAACTGTAAAATACGCAAAATAAATTTTGTCAGCAATGCTCTAAATGGGCATATTCGTAAAGGTATGTGATCATTTTCCAAGTCAAAATTACTACCAAAAAAATGCGAATTTACATGCAAATCTGGCAGCCATGCGGTATTAAGACTGACAAACCAACATTTTAGTTTACTGTTAACAACTGACATTTCAACTTCTTAATTTAACTAAACACAGTTTTGCTGATCTCTGTAAAACAACACTAAATTTTACTCACTAATAAAGCTGTGATGGGTTAAATGGAAAGGGGAGTATAAGCGAAAACAAATATACAGAAAATACTTTTAATATTAATCAAACATGATTTGTCACCAGATGCTAAAAACTGTCAATAGTATAAAAATACATTAATTTTTGTATTCACTCAGTCACAATTCATAATTAACATTTAATTTCATTTGAATAAACAGCACACGTCATAATTCATTGTAGTTATTACGGAAGATTCCACAGAAAAAATTAGGATTCTATCATGATTTGTTTTCACGTTGCTGAATCTTGTAACTCCTTTAAAGATTCAATATCTTCGTAGCTTCCGTGATACCTGTTGGCAACAATCAGAATTATACAGATCAATACATTAAAGTGAAATACTTGAAGGTAGAGTTGCAACAAAAATTGGAAGATTGGACCTGAAGTGTAAAGGATTGTCGTGAACACAAAACAATCAGAACAGAATAAATCGAACTCAATTTTTTTTTAATTTAAGGTCGCATCAACTCTAGGTCATTAGCGACCACTATTGGATTTAACCTTATGGTATGTGGATGAAACGATATGATGATATGGAGTGAAAGGACGAACACATGTCCGAGGCGGGACTCGAACCCGCGACCCCTCGGTCGGAAATCATTAATCATCATGGCACTAATCCCTTAGCGATCTCGGCCACGGGGCCGACAAACTCAATTCTTGTCTCAATAGCTTAGTGGTCAATACAAATGGATGTCAACCAGGAGGCTCAGGTTCGATTCCCGGTCAGGGTGACTACCATCGGTGACTACTTCGGTCCCCGGTCGTCGGAGCAGTCGGACGTGCACTAGCGGAGCTCCTGGTTTAGACAATGGGTTGCTACCTGCAGGAGTATCGGGCTCGCATCGGGGCGTGGGCCGCGCGCTTTTCCTCGTGCGCAGCGCCGGCCCCTTCCGCATCGCTTCGCGGGGACGGGGCAGCTGCTGGAGCAGCAGCGTTGTGTGCGACCACGATAGCGGTACTACTGCTAATTGGAGGTGTCGAACCAAACCCAGGACCTGCAGACGAAGTAAATGCAATCCGTATCTTGTGCAGTGGCTGTAACAGTAACTTAAAATCCGGCAAGCAGTGTGAACTCTGTGGGCTCTGGTATCATGCGAGTTGTGGAAAAAATGGAGACATGGACAACGGAAAATGGTTTTGCAGTAAGTGCAAAGAAAACAGACTACGTCTACTGGAAGAAAAACTGGAAGCTGCTCTTCTTCAAATCCAGGAACTGCGGGAGTTAAACGCAGCTCTGGAGGAAAAACTTCGAGCTGTTTCAGTAGGAGACGCCGCGCAGCCAATTGTAGAGGCGCCAGTTGCGAGAAAACCCATTCTCGTTATTGGCGACTCGATAGTAAGGCATGTAGGCAAGAACGACGACCACATGGATGTTGTGTGCCTCCCGGGAATTCGAAACCGAGCAGCTGCGAAGGTATGTGGAGAATAGGGACCTCGGAAACGCCAGATACCGTAATTTTACATGTCGGTACAAACGATTTGAGGAAGAAAAATCTTGACTTTGTCATGGGGGATATGTGTGACCTCGTGATGAAAGCACAAGAGAAGTTTCCGAAAGCAAAAATATACATTAGTGGTATTCTCAGGCGTCGTGGCATTCCATGGAGACGGGTCGGTGTAGTGAACCGAATGTTCGAGTGGGTGGCGCAGACAAGGAATGTGTTTTTTGTGGACCCAAATTCGTGGTTGCAGGACGGCGATTTTGGTCGTGACGGCTTGCATCTAAATCGCTCGGGGTCCACAAAGCTAGGCGGTCTGTTCTCGCGCGTAGGTGGACCGAAACTTCCCGCGACAGGCTCGTGAGACAGCACGGCGGTGTCGGCAAGGGATGTCGAATCCCTTATGATGGTCTGTGCGGGGATGTCGGCGACGGACGGCAACGCAGTGAGGGACGGCGACGTAGTGGCGACATATAGTGATGCGGAGACGGCGGCGAGGGACGGCGACGCGGTGGCGGCGGCGAGGGACGGCGACGCGGTAACGGCGGCGAGGGACGGCGACGCAGCGGCAACGTGCAGTGATGCGGCGATGGCAGCGAGGGACGGCGGCGCGGTGACGGCGGCGAGGGACGGCGACGCAGCGGCAACGTGCAGTGATGCAGCGATGGCAGCGAGGGACGGCGGCATTAGATTAATGAATATGCAGAAGGTGAGTCTCTGGTTATTTTGCAGGTTAATTGCAGGAGTATTTACAATAAAACTGTTCAATTCTGGAACACGGTAGAATCTTATAATGTAGATGTCGTGATAGGTACGGAGTCATGGCTCAATGCGGAAATATTAAACGCTGAAATCTTCAGACAAAATTTTTTAACATTCAGACGTGATAGAGTAGATCGCATTGGTTGGGGGAGTTTTTATATGTATAAAAGATAACTTTGAAGCAACAGAGGCATGGGTGGACGACAAATTTGAAATCATAGGTGTAGACATCCGAGATAAAAATTCGAATAATCAATGGGAAATTATAGGCGCGTATAGATCACAACAAGATGGACATGAACCATTGGCAAGACTTGCAGAGAGAACACGCGTAACCAGGAAAACCGGAAAAAAACGTCATTTTGGGGGGAGATCTAAATTTACCGCACGCTACCTGGGAGGGGGATGTGGGGCTGAAGGCGCCACCCAACGTCTCGTTAACGAGCTAGTTTGGGAGAACGGCTTAACACAGGTTGTGACCAAACCGACCCGTGATAATGCTTTACTGGACGTTTTCCTTATTAGACCGGTGGACAAACTTCTTGCCTGTGAAGTAATTCCTGGAATTAGCGTACCACAAAGGAGTCCTTCTAAAAATGTGCAGAGAGGGGTAAGCGAAATGATCTTGTAAAAGAAAGACAATTTTTTTCAGTTCTCTAGAACCAACGTCACAAACATGCAATTATATTTGAAAAACAATTTATCCAACTTGGGCTTCTAGCGGAAGTACAGTAGAACAGATATGGACAAATTTTAAGAACATCATTTCAGAATGCTTAGCAAAATTCGTGCCCTACCAGGAAACTACGGTACCACTCGGATCCCTTGTACTACAACAAAGAAGTGAGGCGATTGAAAAGGCATGTTAGGAAAGCGTATAGTAAACGTAATTCAAATAAGGAACAGAAAAAAAATTTCTACAATTATCTAAAGACTTATTAGCTTTAAAATTACAGAGCCAAGAAAATTACCTTAAATCAATTCTAAACGACCGATTGACCTGTTGGCAAAATTTTCTTCAAGTATGTGAGACATAAGAAAGGGAGCAAAGAAAGTATTCCAGCGATCTGCGGAGCAGACGGTTCGTTAATTACAGCTGACAGTGTAAAGGCGGACTGTTTTAAACAGACATTACGCTTCTGTTTTCAAGCCGAAGGATCAAACCCCAGTAAGTAAAACAACACCCGTAATAGAAACCTTTCGAGTTGATGCAGGAATTATTAGAAAAAGAATCGCAAAAAATTAGGAGAAATAAATCTGTAGGTCCTGATGGAATACCAGGAGAAATACTAAAACTGGGAGGGGAAGCCATGATTCCGTACCTTGCGCGGTTAATGGACGTAACTATAAATAATAAAATGATTCCTCAAAATTGGAAGGAGGCAATTGTAGTACCGATTCACAAGGGAGGAGACAGAAGGGTTGTTAACAACTACAGACCTATTAGTTTGACATCAGTTGTATGTAAGCAGATGGAACACTTAATTGCAGAGTATATTAGAAAAGTTTGGAACAAAACTGATTGGCTATTTCAAAATCAACACGGTTTTCGTCCTGGTATTCGTGCGACAGCCAGACTATTGCTTTATGTCAGGACATAGCAGATTCACTAGACAAAGGGAGTAGGGTCGATGCAATAATATTAGATTTTTTCTAAGGCATTCGATCTTGTTCCACACGGTCTCTTAATTGCCAAATTGTCAGAAACGGGACTAGATCATCGAATAATCTTGTGGATAAAGAATTTCTTTCGGGGCGCACTCAAACAGTCAGGATAGGCGATAAATATTCATCAAAAGTCGATGTAACTTCTGGGGTCCCCCAGGGGAGTGTGCTAGGGCCACTACTATTTTTAGCGTTCATTAATGACATTGCAACTGGAATAAAATCGGAAGTTAGACTTTTCGCCGATGATTGTATAATATATAGGAGTATTGGCTCATCTTCGGATGAAAATGTTTTACAGAACGATCTAAAATGTTTATGGAACTGGGCGTGCAAAAAATAAGATGGAGTTAAATCCGGAAAAAGAGTAAATTCATTTGTTTTACCAAGTGTCGTTCAAATGTACACTCCAATTATGAATTAGGAACCAACGTTATACCACGTGTAAAAAGCTGTAAGTATTTGGGTTTGGTCCTGAGAAGCGACTTGGATTGGTCGGATCATATTAACATACGGTAAAAAAGTCCTGGAGAGCACTTCACTTGTAATGCGTATCCTAAAAAATAGTAGTCCAAATGCCCGATCCCTAGCATATACTACACTTGTTCGTCCTATTTTAGATACGGATCAGCATGCTGGGACCCGTACAGGAAAGGGCAAATTGAGGCGTTAGATAAATTCAAAAACGGGCCGGTAAGTTTTCAAATCATGGGCGCATTGTTGATGAACGAGAAAAATGGGAGTCCTTATCTAAGAGAAGAGAACGGGCGCGTTTATGCGTAATGTACAAGACTTACAGAGGAGACACAGCATGGGCAGATATCGGTAAGAGATTGCATTAACCAGATTACAAAAGCAGAGGAGACCATCCGTGGAAAATACGATGTAGAAAGCAAAGAACTGATGTAGGGTAAGTTCTCCTTTGTGAATCGCACTATAGTAGATTGGAACAAACTACCTGCAAAACAGCACTGGCGGCTCTTCCTTCTAATGTAGGCAAATTTAAAAACATACTAAAATTCTATTTAGATCACTATCAATACTGAGACAATTACCTTTATTATTATTATTATTATTATATTATTATTATTATTATATATATAATCACAATATATTAACACACTCTTTTAGCTTTGGTATAATTCTTAATTTATTATTATTATTGTATATAGTTTTTGTTATTTTTATTATTATTACATATTAGCGTTATACAGTGAAGTGAAGTGTAGTGTAGTGAAAGGGAAGGGAGTGTAGTGTAGTGAAGGGGAGTGCAGTGTAGTGTAGTGAAGTGAAGTGAAGGTTAGTGAAACTGTAGTCAATTTAGAGATAACTAGAAATTAATTAGAACTAGGATATCCTCTAATTCTAATGGTAACTATAATTGTTAATGGTTTTTTTTGTCTAATTCTAATTGTCATGTTTGCCACGAGCATTAGCTCAAAGCGAACTAATAAATCTATCTATCTATCTATCTACATTT
>JAHLJT010008446.1:258534128-258631078 GCA_031308135.1 Acheta domesticus | reverse complement strand
GTGTCCAGAAGCTCCCGTTACAAAAAAAAATACCCCAGTTCTGTGTTGCACCACATGAAAAATGGCAGGTCCAGTTTTTTTCCGAAAAAATTTTGTCTTTGAGCAAATTGAGTTTAAAAATCCTTCCGGCCGCGAAATTGCAAACCGCCGCTACGAACTGCAGACGGCGGCGTCTCCTCGCGGAGCATTTCCTCGTTTTTCTCCGCGTAAACGGTGAAACAGTTGAGTAATATTCTCTAAGGAAACATTGCGTAGCTTATACTAGAATAAGTTATAGTATAAAATGTTTGTAGGTTCTGTTTAATAAATATTTTAAATGTACTTATTGAAATTCAGTTTGTTCAAAATGATACCCACGGCTGCGTAAACGTAAATGATGAACACATCCAACACTTATGAAAATATTGAATCTCCTGAATGCTCGAATTGTTATTTTTAGCACATATTCATATGAACTAGTGCCTTGGGCTAAGACTGCCACATGATTATTCTAAATGTCTTGATAAACAAAGAGTTTCGGAAATGAAATATTGTTCATGAAAAACCAATGTTTGTTGATTTTCTCTGAATTTGAATTGATTCTCCTGCTGTCATATTCTGAATTTCAGACTAACAATAGCCAGATTATTTTAACTAACATTAATTTAGCTGGTTTAGATAATATGATATTAATAATTGCACAATTTATTGTACTTCATATTTCAGTTTATCGTTATTACTTCTGTTTACTCTAAATTTTAAAAAAAATGTATCTCTAATATAAATCAATAGTGGTCGCCAATGACCATTGATGTTTTTAAAGCGACCTTAAATAATAACTCCAGATTTAGACTTCTCGAAAAATGACTGCACGATTTATCTCAGATGAAATTGATAGATATCAATATTTTCCCCCTCAAAATGAATGTATCTTTCCTAAATAAAACTATCAGTCGGTACAGTAAAATACCCATGAACTTCCTTAATACTACCCGTCAAATTATTCTCTCTTAAGTAAATGTGGTACAGAAAGATGCACTTTCTGCTGCCACAAGAAATGCATTCCGAAATACCTGTTATTGCAAATATGCTACACTGTTCTATGTGGAATATCTAATTTGCGAAAAACGGCCCTATTACCCATTTCTGTAAATTGAATAAACATTCTACCCCGTCGTTTTCCCTTTTCCACGTGAAAGATGAGAGCATGTCTGTTCCAATTCTTGGAGTTTCTTCGTGAAATCACTTCATGAGGTAGTTGACGGCTACACGGGAAACGTTTATTTCTTTGTGTGTTTCATTTGCAATGTAGTCAGCAAATACGTGCATAAATGAGTGACGGCCATTACTTCGATTTAATAGTATCGATGCCAATGCCGAATTCCTCTAATGCCTATTTTGTAGAACGATGTAATTCAGTTCTCTTTGCAAGTGAATGACTTGTCTGCAATACTGAATTATTTACTTTCTTAGCGTTTTCTAATTAAAGGAAGGACGAGTTATGAAGGCTACTACATTGTACACAATGTAGGGGAGTTGAAATAGTTTACTTCAGGGACATTGTAGTAACTTTCAATATTTTTCCTTGATATTTCCGTAATGTACAACCACGAAAATAGACACACAGGAAAAATCTTTTTTATGCAAGAAAATAAATTTTTAACCCCAAAGATGACTCCATGCAGGTGCTTATTCAGTCATGATTACTCTGCGGGCAAGGCCTTGAACTTCGCAATCTGCTGATTTGAGGCAAAACTGACACGCGGCTAATGGGCGAATCACTTGGCGGCGGTAGCTGGTTCACGTGCCTGTTTGCCATACGATATAAACCACGATGTGACGCGACCTAGCAACTGACAAATGCAAGGACACCGACCATATTGCGGGCTGTGAATTGCACCGGTCCGGTACCCTCAGTGAACTTCGGTCGAACTTTTGCGTGCAAGAATGAGTTCTTTTGAAATATTTGTACATCATGGAATGCAACATCACAGTCTTTTCAGTTTTTTACCCCTTCACGCCAGAAATATACTAGTTTTCTATTTTTTATTCATTGGCGCATGGCACATAAGCACACGCCATTTTATCTGTTAATATTCACCTGTGGGATTGGTTAATTGTCCACGTGCCTCCTATAAAGATTCTTCAATGCACTGTTCGACCTGCATCTCCACAAAATGACTGCCAGAGGCATCAATTCGATTGCCGTGCCCGGAGATAATCAATAAACTCGGTATTTTCATGAACGAATATTTCATTTCCGAAACTCTTTTTTGTTTATCACGACATTTAGAATAATCATGTGGCAGTCTTATGCCCAAGGCACTAGTTCATATGAATATGTGCTAAAAATAACAATTCGAGTGTTGGATGTGTTCATCATTTACGTTTACGCAGCCGTGGGTATCATTTTGAACAAAACTAAATTTTCAATAAGTACATTTAAAATATTTATTAAACAGAACCTACAAACATTTTATACTATTAACTTATTCTAATATAAGCTACGCAATGCTTTCGTTAGAGAATATTACTCAACTGTTTCACCGTTTGCGCGGAGAAACGAGGAAATGCTCCGCGCAGGAGACGCCGCCGTCTGCAGTGTCGTAGCGGCCGGTTTGAATTTCGCGGCCCGGAAGTGATTTTTAAACTCAATTTTCTCAAAGACAAAATTTTTTTCGGAAAAAACTGGACCTGCCATTTTTCATGTCGTGCAACACAGAATTTGGGGTATTTTTTTGTAACGGGAGCTTCTGGACACCTGTGTATATATATATATATATATATATATATATATATATATATATATATATATATATAACGTTCTTGAGTAGAAAGTTTCTGAAGTAATAATATAGTTACATTCATGGAATGTTTGCGTTCATCATTCATGGCGCATGGGGATGTGACAATAAAATGAATTATCTCACGGAATTTCGTGTCATTCTCGGTTGTGCCGCTGGATCGCGCATGATCGCGACTGTATCGAGCAGTGCTGGCACGTAAAATTTATAATAAAACGTAAAATTGGCTGTAACGGGTCCAAAAAAACAACAGAACATTGTCCTTATCTTTCAAATAAGAATTACAAACAAAAAATATTAAAAACAGTTTTGAGAGCGCAGAATTGTCATCCCCGAGCACCGCCCGTAGTGAGTTGCCCAGGTCACGTCTTCGTCGATAGCCAACAAATTTCGTGCAGTGCAGGAGGACGTGTTCCACGACCCGTCCTGCAAGGGTCGTAGATGGGAGGAGTTTCACCTAGAAGGGGGAAACCGTGAGAAAAGTGGCAGTGTCCGATACGAAGACGGGTTAAAATGACTTTCTCACGTCTGGAGGAGCGGGATGAGGAACGCCAAGTATTAACAGAATTCATTGCACATTTTTTTAAAAGTGGTATTGTGCCACTCTGCCACGCTCTAAACACGGATCGTTTCAAGAAAGCCTTAACATCGGACAATGATTCAGAAGGAATGTTGATACAAGTCTTACAAGTCGCTGATTTCGCCGCCTGGTCGGCCAGCTCATTCTCTGTGATTCTCACATGGCCTGAAATCCAACTAAGTACCAGGTCATAGTGGCGAGACAGAAGATGATGAATCAGGTTTTGAACTGATATCGTCAGGTAATCTGACGGAAGACGGGCGACAGCTTGAAAGCTGAGAGAATCAGAACGGATAACTACTCGCCGCAACGTCGCTGACTCGATGTATTTTAGGGCCTCCAGAATTGAATAGCTTTTGGAAGTGAATATACTGCACTGGGAATGAAGCAGATTGATTTGGTGGCCCTGATACAATAAAAACCACATGTCACCGCGTCACTGCACGATGAACCGTCCGTGAACAAAAATAAATGATCCGGATAGGCTTCCCTCTTACCCTGAAACTCCTTCTAGTAAACCAGAATACTAGTAGTTTGTATGGAAAGATTGGAGAATTTGAGGTCAATATTGGGGAGGAGGAGTTTCCAAGGGGGAATCGGGTGACTTGGGAGTTTCACAGGAGTGGGACGATCGACATTTAGTTCCCGCGAAAGATTTCCCAATCGAATACCTGGGGGCTGGGGTAGTGATGTTCGAAGAATATATGAGGCCTCATAATTTGGGTGGGTGATTATTCGACAATGATGGTTAAAGGGTCGTGACACTAGCACCGTAAGAGGCTAATAAAAATCTTCGTCTTCGGCTCAGAGATGGTTCTCCAGCTTCGGCCAAGAGGCATTCGATGCGACTCATGTAGTAGGTGCCTGTACTAATCCCTATACCGGCATTGTGAATGGTATTTATTGGCCGGAGGGTTGATGGGGAAGTTGACCCATATACAATGCATCCATAATCCAAAATAGAGCGGATGAGGGTTCCATACAAACGCAAGAGACACACATGGTCTGCTCCACAAGAGCTGCCTGTAAGGGTGTGGAGGAGGTTCAGAGGCGAGACACATCGGCTTTTCCATTTACGGATGTGATTTCGCCAAGTTAGGCTCTTATCGAAAATAAGCCCAAGAAATGTTGCAGACTCCACAAAAGGAAGATGGCTGCCAAGAAAAAGATTACGGTGCTTATGGAGATGATGAATCCTGCAGACGTGTATGCCGTTGGTTTTTGAGGTGGAGAACTTGAATCCTGTTGCATCGCTCCATTCCTGCAATTTGTTGAGGACAAGTTGTAATTGACTCTCTATCACTAGCATACTCTCGGAGGAGCAAAAAATGGCAAAGTCGTCAACGAAGAACGATGCTTTCACCGGCTCTCGGATTATCGATGCTATACTATTAATAGCGATGGCAAACAGTGACACTCAGAATTAAACCCTGAGGGACCCCGTTTTCTAGATGGTGACTGGCAAGTACCTTGTTACAAAGTCGGACGCGGAAGTGTCGTGACGAAAGAAAGATTTCTAAAAAAAGGGGGAGCCGGCCCCTAAGACCCCAAGAATGTATGGTGCGAAGAATGCCATACCTCCCGGTAGTATCACATGCTTTTACTATATCGAAGAAAATTGCTACCAGGTGTTGACGTAGCACGGAAGCAGTGGAGATCTGTGTGGTAAGGGTGACAAGGTGGTCCATGGTTGACCTGTTCTTCTGAAACCACATTGGATGGGTGTAAGTAGGTTTCTCTATTCCAGGAGCCAGACCAGATGCGTGTTCACCATTCGCTCTAGAAGCTTGCAAACACAGCTTGTGAGCGAGATTGGGCGGTATATTGCGGTCTTTTCCTTCTTTGGGAATTAGAATAATAATCGCTTCGCGCCAGGTCCTGGGAAAGGTATGTTCCGCATCTGCTTGGGGTCGATTTCCAGAAGGGCCTCAGAGAAGGCCAGTGAGGAAGAATGAGGGTGAAAAAAAATGGTGACTGACATAAAATGGCAAGAGTATGGAATAAGGAGAAAGGCGGCCCTCCACATATGTGACTCTCCTCCACATATGTGACTCCTCTACATCACGTAAACCGATCCGATCAATTTCACATTGAGGGTGCGCCCAGGCAGGGTCAAGCCTCTGCCATGGAGAAGGCAGAGGGTAATCGCTAGAGCAATCACTGCCAGGACTCGTCACCGGTGTTGTTCGGGCCCACATGCAAAGTGAATATAACATAAAACTTACTATTCCATATTATTTTATATGCGTCTTGCAAGGTCAACCCCTGCCCGATTTGTACTTTCTTGCAGCTTACAGCATCCAACACTCGCTCCCTATCGCCCGCGTAGGCGCCCGTAGGCGCG
This sequence comes from Acheta domesticus, assembly GCA_031308135.1. Taxonomy (NCBI): domain Eukaryota; kingdom Metazoa; phylum Arthropoda; class Insecta; order Orthoptera; family Gryllidae; genus Acheta; species Acheta domesticus. The sequence goes on along the minus strand of JAHLJT010008446.1, from coordinate 258,625,371 downwards.
ATCTCTTACGCTGCACGTGTGCGGTTCGCGAGCGACGTGACGTCACCCCCATTCTCAGTAAATCTTGTAACCGTTCCTAACAGTTCAAACCTTCGAAATAGTTATGGAACAAATTGAGTACTCATTCCTTACACGTTAATTCTCCTGCCCACCCAGCGCCTCATGCGCTGTCCATCTTGCGACGTTTTTTCCCGTTGTAGAAAATTCCGTTCAGTTTCAAATGCCATGTGAGTTGCACGCGTGTGTTGTCTAGAACTCCGTGAGGAGGCATACTGCAGGTTTCCCCACGTATACTGCGATTTTTCTAAGAGCGACCCTCAAGGCCACTCAAATCCCATCTTCGCGATGGAATATGTCACGCCATTTCGCGTCTTTTCTCGGTCTTGCCGGTAGAAGTCGCACTGCTTCATACGGTCGCGATCGTGCGAAATCAAGCGGAACGACTGAGAAAGACGCAAAATGCCGTGACATATTCCATCGCGAAGATGGGATTTGAGTGGCCTTGAGGGTCGCTCTTAGAAAAATCGCAGAATAAAAGTCTTTTCACAGTCTCAGAGCAAACATTACTTTCAAATGCATGAGACATTAACTTGTCTACTGCAGGGTTACCAGACATTTTTCCCCAGCGGAGGACATTTTCCCAAAGAAAGGAGGACATTTCACTAAAAAGGAGGACATTTTACATTTTTATAGTCCACGATGTATAGACAATAAACTCGACAATTCCAAACCATTAATAGTCTTTAAAAATAATATTAATATTATATAATATGTAGGTGTATAGATAATATTATGTTATAATTATGACCATCTGTTAAATGTATTGGATTATAATATCTATTGATAAAAATCAATTTCAAATAAAATGTTTTATTAATAGGCACTACGTTTCACAGACGGATTTAAAATTGATTGTTTGTAATCAATATATATATTTTACTCCAATAATATTAATTAAATTAATATTAGATTTTGCTTTGCAGAAAGATACCAACTTTATTGATTTTTTTATTGATTTTTATTGCTCGAATAATATTTATCATTTGATGAATTTTTTTTCAACAAATCTAGTTTAGAAATTATATATTTATAGAACTGCAAGCAATTTAAATGTTTCAAATTATATTTCACAGTTATGATTCCTTCTACTGACTCAACAAGCAGTCTATTTCTCTCATCAGTGCACTGTGAATTAAAGAAAACACTCTTTCAACACTGCAATTTGAACCGGAAAATTGTGAAATAAAATTGGCAAATCTTTAAAAGTTCAGAAAAACTGTCTAATGTTTGTATGTTCTCAAAGAAATTCACCCATTGTGCATGCACCAACTTCTCAAAATATTCATTTTGTCCACAAAGAAATGCTTTCAAGCACTGATACTGGTCAAAGAATTTACAGTCATCAATGGTGATACCTCTCTCCTGTAAGTAATGTAGACATGGTAAAATAATTTCATAGTTCAGGTCATTGATTTTCTTCTTCTTAAAAATGTAGATATTCAAGATATGACGTCCTTACTGAAGAATTACTTTATAATTTTGCCAGTATTATTTTCAATTCTACAAGAAAAAAAAAAAGGAGGACATTTCATATAAATTTAAAAAAGGAGGGAGGACAGGCGGACAGTTTTAAAAAAGGAGGACATGTCCTCCAAAAAGAGGACAGATGGCAACCCCGGTCTACTGTCAGTTCAGTTCCAACGCTGTGTGAAGCAATACGGCATGCTTTGTTACGTAATTCATTTCAATGTCTCACAGCAAGCACTGAAATATGTTTTGATGTCTCACAACGAGTATCACTTGTGCTAACTGAAGTGTATTTTCAATGTAACCAAATCACCTAAAACTGTTCATTGTTATTTGTACCAGTGACTTACATGCTCAAGAATAAACATAGTGCACAAAACACGTGTCTGCATCTGATTGCAACAGGAGAGAGCCCTGGAACCTGTACTCCGTGAACACTGCCCACATGAGGTATCTTAGGGCTTCAGACTGTCTTGCACGAACCACAAAACTATAGAGTCCACTCAACATCCTAAAAGTGCACAGCGGTCTGAACAGGTGGTATAGACAGCAGCACAAGAAATGACTAACACCCTCCTCTGTCCAGCTGGCAACAAATGAGCATCTCAGAGAACATAATGGTAAGCGCCTTGTTGACTAAATTTGATTTCTCCTTCTTTCCTCACCTCTGTGGTTGCACTAACGCACAGACATGGTTTTGTTTCTTACTTCAAGTTGTTGCCTGCCATACAGGTTGAACCTGGGAGGTACACATGTAGGTTGAACACAGAGGAAAATTCTACCATGTGTGTGTGACAGTGGTGCCACAGAAGCGAGGGAAATGAGAATAAATCAAATTCTGCCGAAATGACGCTTACCATTGTCCCCCGAGTTGCTCAGAAACATTTCAATTTCCGAATGCTTGAAGTTTTCATGTGCAGTACTGCGTAATGGGTTGCGTGATGCGTCTTTCCAAATGTATTTACATAGGTTTGCAACGAAGACTTGAACATAAGCAATAGCAGAAGTTGCTTAGATATTCCAGCAAGTCAAATTTTAATATTTGACATTTGCAATCATCACAACTTTTCAATTTGGTGCAGGAAGTCTGATCACATGTGTATAACATTTCTTTCACACTGAAGAGTCTACCATTGATTTTTTACAATTATAATGGAGTAATTTTCCAGATTACCATGTCAATCAGTATTATAAAAGCAACTTACCGTGATTTCTCTTCTTCAGTCATAGAAGACCACATAGCTCGCATAAATCTAATGCATTTTGCTCGATCAGCCTGAAACTCTGGCCTATCAACAGCAAATAAATTGGCACAACGGTCAACAAAAACTTCAAAGACACCAGGTGGTTTTTTATCTGTTTTCCGCCGCTTTACTTTTCTATTAAGTGATTTTCCTCCCTCTGATTTTGAATATTCTTCTGAATCTCTTTTTTCCAAAACACGTTTCTTTACCTGCAAAAACATTAGAATGTAATATTCATTATTGTTTTCATATTTGATCAAGTTCAAAGAAGTAAACAATTCTACCTCATGAGCAACATTCCCTCGTGCAGCAGAATTATTTGATTCAATATTGGGGTTTTCCTCATTCTGAAAGCAAAAGTAATTTCTTCAGAATTATCCACTAACAGTTACAGAAAAGTTGAATGTATCCATAACATGACTTGCATTACCTGTTCTTTGGTTTTCCTTCCAGTACGAGATTTCTGCGACACTGATTTGTTCACTTTCTCCTTCTCCTGGCTTTTTTCATCATTTTTATATTGGGTAAATATAGGATAAAACTCTTCAAAAAACAGGATTCGTTCATTCCTAAATCACCAAAACATATCAGAAAAATTAAACTAATTTTACTTGTGCACATGTACAGTAGGAAGAAGTAACGGTTACAGGCTATTAATTAAACAAGTTTTTAATAACTCAGACAAGAGTATGCTCAATTTGTTTAAAAACTGGTTATCATTCACAGTCACAAACTCTGACTCCTGGAAACTTGTTGTAGCCCCCATTTGCCTTTCCATCCAATACCAAACAAACATTTATTCACTTCATCCTAAATTTACGCCAAATTCTGTTGCATGCAGAGATCCAAGTGATTCTTTTGAAAATAACACTAGGATGCAGATTTTTACAAACTATCATATTTTCAAATAAAAAATACTCAAGAGTTAAATAAAATCCCATAATATAATTGTTTCTAAATTTAATTTAAAAAAATAATTTTAGAAAAGTTTCCAAAATAGTTTTTAAATCTATTGGATCTATAAAATAATTATCATAAATGGAAAATTTAGTTTTAAAAATTCACTTTTTCCTTCAGATTTTCAGAAGTAGTGGCACAAGTCATAAAAAATCAAAAATCAAAATCCAATTTTTCTAAAAATGAAAAAGGATTTTCTTTTCACTCATTATATTTTGAAAATTGGTTCATTTTATATTATGTTTGCTAAATATAACCATATACATCGTAGTCGTACATCATTCTTTTTGTTTTTATGAAAGGTATAGCTTGCACCAATGATCAAACACCACTCAGTGGAAATCTGCACAGGGCACACAGTAAATTTCACTGTTACGAGTATAATCAACTCACTGCCAATTGAGCATGAGGTTCCACAGGGTTTGACCTAAGGCCCATTGCTCTTTCTTTTACAATTTAATGATACGCCCCTGTCCATTAAAAATGGGAGAACAGTTCTGTTTGCTACAACACAAAAATGACACTTTGCAAACAACAAATAACAAATAGTGATGTGCCATGAAAGTCTCTCCATACCAAGCCAAATCAGAGACCCATTAAAAATTGCAGTTATGTTTGTATCATTGGAAACAAGTGAAGGGGACAACACTTCCAACAACTGTTATGTATGATTGTGGTGAGTATGCAACTTGTTTTCATTGTTACAAACTACAATATGTGCTACCAATATAATTTCTGTTGATAACACTCCCACCAGCCACTGGTGCCACTGCAAAAAGACTTTACTGGCACACTACAATTTCTGAAGCTTAAATCAGTTTCAGAAACAAATTAATAGTTAATGAAGGAAAAACGATTTCAATGAATTTCAATTCACATTTCGCATTTAAAACTGGCAATTGAATGCACAATTGAAAATAAACACCATGCAATTGGCTGAAGTAAACGTAATAAAATTTCTGGGTCTCTCAATTCAGTCAAACCTCAAATGGAATATTAATTGTGAATTACAAATGAATTAAGTTCATTATGACAAGCATTCAGAATTCTTTCAAATTCTGTCAGATTTCATGCAGCTCATTTAACGTATTTTGCAAACATATACTCTTGCTTAATATCGTCTCCTGTATTATTTCAGTAGTATACCTTTGGGTTCCGGCTCTCACACGCAACCAATCTTTATAAATGAGGCTCTAAAGAAAGAGAATTTCACGGAGACTTGACGAATTCCATTTTGACTTTAAAAATATGGATGATTTCTTTTAAAAAAACACATCGAAATATTCATGTAAAATGCAACACGCATCACACGTCAACATATATCGGCAAATAACTCATAAACAAAGCGTTTTAGAGCCTTAAAAAGTAAAATTTTGAGGCCAAATGCCTCAAAGAAGCGTTTTTTACACCATAATCTACAAGATGAGACATTCTCCGATCCATTCAATTAACTTTTCGGTTCCACGCTTCAGTACTATCAAGGCCACCTCAATATTTCAGCCCTTCCTGCTGGTGGCAATTTTGTGGCGACACGCTTAGAAGGCTTAGATTCGACAATCTTTATTTACGATTTCTGTTAACACCGTAGTTTGTGCAGTCTGACTAGGTTTATTTGCATAATCATTAATTCAAGATTTGCCCTCCGGCAACAACTAGAAGTACTATTATAGTTGCTTGATACCTATACCTATGAAGATTGTTTCTTATGCGTGTAGTAAAACTATTCAATTAACGTTTTTCATGGTCTATAAGTGCTGTGTACTTAATTTTGGAAGAATGTGGGTGTTCAGTGAAGAGTGAAGACTGTGTTTGTGCTTTACCTGTACCAATATATTCGTTATCACTCGATGAAATTTTCAAGTCAACGGGTTCAGACACGTAGCTTTCTCAAAAGTAAAAGCTAATATTTTTGTGACTATCGCGAAAAACTAAAACCTAATTGACACAGAATATTGAATAATTACTTCAAATGTCTTTAAGTAAGTGTTGGGAATTGTTCCAAGCAAATTCTCCATGATATTGAATAAATATTTATTGAAAATTTCTTTTACACATTAATTGCATTGTTTTTTTATTTTTATTTGTAATTGTGTTAGTACATTGCAAGATACCTTTATAGATTTTAAACAAATAAACACGTTTCGTTAAACTACTTTCCCTCTTGGAATGAAAATAGAAGGATAGGGATGAGTGTGGTGTCTAACATGCAGGAGTTCTTGCACGGGTACACAGAGGTAGTGGGGGAAAAACTTGTGCTATGGCACAACACAAAGAACAAACTTTTTAAAGTAGCTAAAGTAAAATAGCTTGAAATAAACGGAAAACAAAAATCAAATCGCGCTAGCCTCCAATACTACGTGAATCAATTAAAAAACAATTAAATTTTAAAATTATAGAAAGAATAGTGCAAGTCACCCGACAAATGCCAACGATCGCAGTACAAATGCACGATTTTAAATGTTGGCGGTATCTTGAAGTATGTACACCAACGCCCAGCTGCAATCTCATATTGTAAATAAAACACCGTTTGATATTAAACTCAAGGTGTCAGTTCGTTAAGATATTAAAAATGCAAACATCCTTTGAGCAACATTCCCATATACCGAAGTGGGCTTACTAATGCATACTAAATTGTTTCTAATGCTAACAAAAGGTATTTAGTACTCAAAGGTGAAAACATTAGTTTGATTATTTTTTGGCTCGGAATTGCTTTCTTGAGGTACGTAAGGACGCAGAAATAATTCAATACTTTTTAGTATACAAATAATTTTTCAATTTCTCTCCCCAGCAAGCTGGAATCCTGACTCTCCAAACCCACTCGGTTCTTCAAGCAAATCAAGAATAGTTAAATAATATTGCAATGAGTAGGTCTGTTCTTGCCCGATCCGGTATTTTCACACTACTTTACTTGGCTTTCTCAAGAGTAAAACCTTTTCTATTATTTGACTATCAAGGAAAGCGAAAAAGCTAACTCTCAAGGAAGATTGAAATATTTCTTCAAATGCTGTTTTTTAAAGAAGTATGAATTGTTACAAGAACGTCTCTCTATAATGTTGAATATACTTTAATTGAAAATTTGTTTCAAACATCAATTGCATTGTTATTTTGTTCAATATTCTGTAAGTACATTAGTAGTTCCTCTCCTTTATGAAAAGGATAGACAAATGGATAGGGAAAGGGTGGGATTTAACATGCGAGAGTTCTCGCACGGGTACGCTAGTATGGCATAATCTTCTGGGGAAGCTCATTTTCTAGTATCCAGACTTTTAGAAAAAAAAAAAAACTATACAAATAATAAGCAAATGCCATCTATGAGATTCCTGCAAGCCTCTCTTCACTGAGCTTGGAATCTTATAGTTGCCTTCCCTTTTCATTTAAAATCTGTAGTTTTTGTTAAAACTACTTAATGAAGGGAACATATTTTCATGCAATATTGATATTTATAATTACAACACATGCCATAGAAATCACATACATCAGATGTCAGTAAAGCAATTCACTACAAGAAATTTACATATGGTACATGTATGTTGCATTACAACACACTGCCAGATCACAGATCATAAAAAAATTAAAATATATTTTTCCAAGTATTTGCTGAAGGCCAAAAATTATACTGACAATGATAAACAAAACTTCTACAGTGAGATTCTGGTGAATCAATTCGTCAAATCTACATAACAATTTGACCAACCAACTATTGCATTATTGTGAATATTTAGACATAACACGTCATATGTTACTACTTGCTAATTCAGAAAATTCATTTAGTAATAATAAAGTTCCATGTCTTAAATTCCTTATGCTCAGATTAAAATAAATTATTTCTATGTTAATATTTGATTCCTCACCACCTGTCAAAATTCTTTTCAATCACTTGGTTTCAAATATATTGCTTTGGATGTAAAAGTGGGATACTTAATTTTTTGAAAACCTTAGTTCTTCCTCATCCACTGACGGTTTCAAAGTTAACTGTGTAGAAACCAACATCTTGATTTAAGGTTCACTTCTACAAAATTATAACATACTTCTGAGAAATCTAATCTAATCTATCTAAATTTTAGCCTGTTAGAGACACCATTTTGTTCATTTTTCTTCCTTGTTGCAGACTTTTGAAGGTCTTCTAATATATACACCATTAAGTTTTATTTCTGTGTTAAATAAAAAAATTTGCAATAAAATTATATTATTTGTGTTCCTATTACTAATTCTGGATCAAGCTCATTATCATCATATCCCTGCAGAAGCTATAAATATCTCGAAAATCATTCATCACAAGACTTGTAGAAAACCATGTAGCTGTACCAATGGAGTTGTACCATTATCAAAATAAATAGATTGCAAGTGCGTGTGATACACTTTGATTGCAATGTGTTATGTTGTTCACAGAAGAAACGTGGAGTTCTATCATCTTCCGAATAAATGAATAACACTTGTGTGGACAAACACAAGACAATTTGTCAAAAAAAGGGGAGTTGTACCACTATTACAATAATGCCTCCAGTCAAAAAACATCTTTAACTATTTGATGGTAAAATTTAAAAAATAATCGTCAATATAAAAAAAGTATGTGAAAAGTCCATGAAAATACCATTTACCTTCTGACACCCTGTTTTTTGAGAAACATTGCAATTTTTTTAGAGTTTAGGCTGATGAGACAGGGTCTTAACATTATCCAATCGAGCTCAAACTTTGAGAACGTCATTTTTCACTACTTGGTAACTTTTTAGGAATTCTTGTCAAAGAAAATTAGCAAGTTGATTTCTTTGATCACCCTAATATACACAAACATACATACATTCAAATGTGATGTATGTATGCAACCCCCCCTCTTCCACATGCTTAAGCTCCTTACATATGTATGCACATGCACACACAATAATTAAGAGTAACAACCTTGATTTCAGAGCAGCCTCTTCAGCTTCTTTTACAGCAAAATCCCACTTCTGATTTTTCCCTGGTTGAGGGAAAGCCGTTGAATACCTCTTATCCTTTTTCTTTGTCTGGAAAAGTTACAGATGAAATTCAGAAAGCTATTTAGAATGCTACTAAACTAACCTAAGAAAAATATCCAATATTTTACATTACTGACAATTATAGGATTTTACCTACAATCACAATACAGTGATGATAGCAGATTTTTTTTATTAAAAATAGATACTTTAGAGCCTTTTACACCACAAAAAGGGACTAAATAAGAACCTTATAAATAATTTAACAGTCAAAAAAACAGTACAGTACAATTATGTTTACAGTTTAACTGCTTTTCGATACTAAGTATACAGTATTTTCCGGACCACAATCTAGAACTTAAATCCCTTAAAACAAGTTATGTTGCAAAAATTTTAAAAAATTAAAAAATAAATAAAAAATAGATGTTTTGTGCATGGACTAAAAGTAGCTGTAACAGACAAATATGTAATGGCCTGCTTGTAAACATTACAGTATTCCAGTTTCATAGAACTCCAAACCTAGAACAGGCGATTGCAAAAATTTGTTGTAATTACCACAAATTGTTCACTGTTTTCCACTAACTTTTTTCCTTCAACTTTGGAAACATATTTCCTGATATCACTGCTAATTTTGGGAATATTTCATTTCTGTTAACGAAACATTCAAAATAGGCGACTAGGATTTTTGTAATACAATCAACATACTGATGACAATAATTTAAAATGTTAATTTAATTCAGGATAAAAATTCAGAGAATTATTTGTACACAGGGCATAAAACAATTTCTTAAATAAAATTCATGTTCAATTCCCACTTTTTTCTCACATGCAATTTCCATGAAATTCGCTCATGCATATCTTTCCGTTACATATACGACAAGTTAAATACTACAATAAAAAAATACAGATAAATGAACAAGAAATTTTTCTAGTAAAAAACTATTTTAACAAAATTACTATTATGTAAAAAGTACTTAATTTAAACCTAACACAATAATAAAAAATAATCCTGTAACAAAAATCCCATGTTGTGGCGGTGGTGGTGTAGCGGTAGCGTATCGGACTGTTATACCCAAGTTCGTGGGTTCAAACCCAATCGAAGCCATGGATTTTTAAGGGCGAAAAAAATCCTTCGTACGCCTTCCTTTGGAGGGGAAGTAAAGCCGGCTGTCCCATGTTAGTAGATCGACTGCATGTAAAAGATCCTCAAGCCTAAATGACGCCTCTGAGCTAAATTCTGAGCCTGTTTCGTCGCCCAAGGAATACCTTCTTTCTCCACTAGTTGGTGAAAGGAGCGTAGCGAAATTTGCGTGGTCAGACGGAAGAGCAGGCCTCATGGCCTGAGTCTCACCACGTAAAATAAGGCATTAATTCAATTCAATTCAATTCATGTTTATCGATGTTATCTATTTAACCCTCTAATCCAGCAAGTTTTGGATCGCCATTAATGCAGAAAAGCGGCCTTCTACATTTCTTAGTCTAGACTCAATTGTGTAAATATTATGAAGGCATTGAGAGTAGTGGCGCTGAAGAAAAGTCTCATTGGCCATTGTTGGGATTGACTTCAGCAACAATCATTTCAACAACCTTTTGATCTTCTACAACCATTTGATCTGGATTTGAATCAAAGATTGTTCAATCTTTGATTATTCAACAACCATTTGATCCATTAGGTATACTACAATTTTGGCTTTCTTGTAGTAACAGATCATTTCTGTTTTTTTTCTTTTCACCATCACTTATTGCCTGATTTTGATGCATGCTGCCGAGTACAAACACCGATGTGTTTCTTTTTTATGTATATGATACTACAAAGTCATGATTTATTTTATGTCCCAAAACAAAACTATAAATTTCTCTCTATTTGTTGATGTCTTTCATTTCTTGAGGAATTTCTATTTTATGTGCTCTAAGAGTGCCTACCAAACCTCCAGTAGGTTTTGGACTAGCGGAATTGATGTGAAATATCACATGTAATGATGCAGTCTCCATTCCTTCCCAAATAATCAATTAGCGATTTTACCATGTTTCTAGACAAATTCTTATGGTTCTGACTGATTCATTTCACGATCTTCCTGTATGAATAATAGCATTATGTACACTGTTAAAACTCACAAAACCAAAATATCTTGATTCCATATTTTGCCAGTTTGTTGGGCACATACATAAAAAAAGGGCATCTACCATGAAAGCTTACAAGTTGTTCATCTATAGTAACATTCTCATCAGGTTTGTACACATTTCGACAGTTTTGAGTGAAGAGTGACCATATGAAACTGAAGTGTGCACATGTTTCCAGTCACTCTGATGTTCGTCTCACATCAAAATGAAGAAATCACATACGTCTTCGAATCCTGAAATATTCATAGCAGCTCGAAAATGGATCATTTCTCATTCAGGAAAAGGTCACAAGCCGGAACATCTGAAGACTTATTCATTACTAAACAGAGTACCTACACCCAAAAATGCATCAAATTCAACAGTCAAATTATCCCACTTTTTTCTCATAGAAACCACTTATCAACATCATTGAATCTGCGTGAGCATCTTCAGGTTCCGGATATAATGTATGTTTTATTTGTAACACTATCTTCATCTTTGTTTTCACAGATTCTTGAAGTTGGAAACATGTTCCAGGTAGGATCATTTGTTTCATCATCACCACTGACTGAATTCATCGGTGTCACTGGCCTCAGACTCTTTCAAAACGCTTTCAATTTCTTCTTCACATATCATTATTTTAGGAATTCTAAATTCTGTAAAATTCTAATATGTAGCTGAATACATAACAGCAACACACATACACAATCGAGGATTCGAATGACTCCTACTGAAGAAGAAATATAAGCTAAATTAGACCAACAAGCGAATCCCTAGAAGACTCTTGACAGCTTATCAGCCTGTAGCATCAAAATACAGAATGTGTTCCAGATGCAGATAGAATTATTTCAATTAATATATTTACAAAGACGCTTCTCTTGTGGCACACCAGTGAGATTGGAAGGGCTGTGAGGTACTATAATTTTATAAAAAACGTTTATATGATTGTGAAAAAATGACAAACCATCCCAAAACACATGTAGAACGTTCAAGAGAAAAAAAAGATTGGAGAATACTATGGAAACCGTTCCTCAAGACACAGTAATAGTTTTTTGAGAACTACGAGAATGAAAGACGGACTGGGCCTAAAAGACCCTGTTTCTGCATCAGAGGGTAATATAAAATAAGTTTTGATTTACGTCATATCAATGATAATGAAGTTCTACAGTTCAATAAACACTGCCGTTAAAGCTCTACAGTTGAAATGAACTTTAATTAAGACAAACTTTTCCTAACATTCTTCAAATTCAAATTAATGAAATATGTTGAACAACATACTTTTACTTCTTATTCTTTTTTGTTGTGCATTATAAATATTACTAACATGGTTTACCAAGAAGGCTAAATCCATTCCCATCCCACACATTATATTAATTGCAAAACAAGAATATATTAGATACATACCTCAGCAAACTTTAACAGATTATTTTCCCAGAATATTTCATGATTTTGATTTACTGAAACCCAGCTACGACTTCCATTGTCTCCAAAATATTGAACATGGACTTGTTGCTGAGATGATCGACCTGTTCCTGTTCAAGAAATACAGCATATGCAGTTAACTTTGACCAAAGGAGGTATTCATTCCACTGGGCCTTCGAAGGGAAGGCTGAAAGAAATTTTTAGTGAAATATTCATGTCTATTCCTAATAATTCAAGTCTTTGATGTAGCCTCCATCTCATATAAATTAAAAACTAAAACAAAGGACATTGAAAAGATTACCTACTAGGAAGTACACATGTTTCAACTTTATTTATAACAATTCATAATTAATTCTAATTACAACTTCAAGATTCATATTAATGGAAACAAATTTATTTCACTACATTACTCTAGCCTCCTAAGAGGTTAATACAATGAGTCATTTTTTCATGTTATGAATTAACATGTTAAAAATAATGAAATGAAATTTGATTGTTCATGCCACATTGGCATTAACAAGATGATTGTCTTTAAGTCCAGGTCTCTGATATTTAACATTTAACATCCACATGTGCTTTCTCTGATACATTACATGGTATCTCTGAACAGGTCAAATTTAACATTAGGGTCATTCCATATTAAATCAACACAGTTTTTTACCTTAACCATTTTAGATTCAGATGAAATTTGACACATAAGTAGCATGAATGAAGAATAAGAAAACTACAAATTTTGAGTGAAATATCTCCACCCATTTGTGAAATACAGTCATGTAAAATTTTACAAAATTGGGTTCCCGAAAATGTTTAAATTGATGTAAAACTTCTCCAAAATAAGATAGAGAGCTGGAACAGGTGTCATTTTACAGCATTGTTTATGGTCTTTTATATAATATACAACTCAAGAGGGGTTGGGTTAAAAAGTTTTTCAAATTCGAATTTAAAATGTTTGATTTTGAGTTTTTTTCAAAATGCTCATCTTCAAAAAACCTGAAAAAATTCTAAATCATCCGTATATGTTTCCAAACGGATGGTGCAAGTTTAAACATGGGACTGCAATGGGTTCATATGGTAATCTTCACTTAAAATGCACAATATTTACTTACTCTAGATATTACCGATTAAAATTCATTTTATTTCAAATTATAAGACCTAATACATACAAATTATTAATTTAGTGTTTTTTGTTGGTGAGTGTGTTGTGTTTTATTGTTATTGTTGTTATTGTTATTGTTATTATTAACCGCCAGAACTTCATGCAATTGCATATTTTTACTGACTATGCATATCGAAAGGAAATGTATATAAATTTACCTATCACCAAAAATAAAACAAATCTACCCTATTTTTATTTTGCATGTGTGCTAGTTTTTGGTTTAAAATGCTAGTGGTGTGCTAGTGTTTGGTTTCTGCATATTTTAATCTATGCCGTATATTTAGTGCATATACTACAGGTTTTGGTGGAGAAGTGGATCTAAGTCAGATCTTTTTGGGTATTTCTCTTTCAACTTACAAGTGGCTTTCTTCTGACAACGCGGCTATGCAAATTAAACCTCCCTTAGTACCCTTCGCATGGTTTCGGGATTTACCTTCATGCCAATGCCAATTCATAACTGTGGGAGTAATTTTTGGTGCATTAATACGAGGGTCCTTCTTTATTATTTCACTACGAGATTCCCTTCTCGATTAGAAATGTCTTTGGGCGTTCTCCTCCGGGTTGCAGTTCAATCGCCTATTCATTGATGTACCATGAGATTATGTCACTTCACTTGTGCTTTCTTCATTAATGGCATTTTGCAAATTTTGAGCATCATTAACCCTTTGCATGAAGTAAATAACCAGCTGACGCTGCTCAAAGTTGGTGTTCTTTTCCTCGATGATTCATTTCGCTTAAATGTTTAGGTTCCCAACGTGTCTGGTTCATCCAACTGAAAGGCGACCTTGATTTGTTTTATTTTTGGTGATAGGTAAAGGTTATATACATTTCCTTTTGACTATGCATAGTCAGTAAAAATATGCAATTGCATGAAGTTCCGCGGTCTAATAATAATAATAATAATAATAATAACAATAAAAAACACAACACACTCACCAACAAAAAAACATTAAATGAATAATTTGTATATATTAGATCTTATAATGTGAACTAAATGCATTTTAAATCAGTAAAATCTAGAGTACGTAAATATTGTGCATTTAAGTAAAGATTACTTAAACCCATTGCAAGTCCATTTTAAACTTGCACCATCTGTTCTGGAAACATATAAGGATTATTTTAGAATTTTTCAATTTTTTTTGAAGATGAGCATTGAAAAAACTAAAAATCAAAATTTTAAATTCAAATTTGAAAACATTTTTGAAACGCAACCCCCATTGATTTGTATATCATATAAAAGGCCATAAAGAAAGCAATGAAATTACACCTGTTCCAGCTCTCTATCTTAATTTGGAGAGGTTCTACATCAATTTAAAAATTTTCGGGAATCAAATTTTGTAAAATTTTATATGGCTATATTTCACATATGGGTGGAAATGTCTTACTCAAATGTGTGGTTTTCTTGTTCTTCATTCATCCTATGCATGTGTCAAATTTCATCTGAATCTAAAATGGTGTAGGTAAAAAACTGTGTTGATTTAATATGGAATGACCCATTAGTAGGTGTGTTGGACATTTTAAAGAAGGAATGGAAAACATCTTCAGTCAATAGTTTAATCAAGTGTTGCCGGTTGAATGTTGGACAAGATCATAAGTTTGCATGTCAAGAGCGGAACATCCAATAATAATTTTCTGTTCTTGAATGGAACATTCAAAGGAAGAAACAATGAATCTCTCGAAGGCAATAACAATGTGCTTAAGTTTATAGAAAGTTATATGAAATGAATGTAGGTATAGGGGGGAAAAGTGCAATGCATTCCAGGAGGCAGTGGTGATGTGCAGCTGTTCCTTGCAGTGAAATACAAATTGCATCAATGTGATTTCACTATAGCAAGAAGTTACAAATTATCACCATGTATTGTAAATGTCTGATGGCAAGGGAAACAAGTCATTTTTTCAAGTATCAAGTTTGTAAGAAAACTAGTAATAATGACAGCAAAAGACCATTACATATTCTCATTAGAGATGGTAGTCAGTAAGACAGTTAATAAAAGTTCAAGAATTCTCCCAATAACAATTCACAAGACACTTTATTCTTTTTATTTTCAAATAAAACACAAAGCAACACAAAGACAACTCATAACTTGCATCTAAGTATGCCATTAAGAAATTATAAATGGAAATGGTGGCAGACGTGCCCTAACCTTGGTAATAGGCAAGACAAATTCTAATACTTCTAATATTAAAATTTCAACTCACTAAGTCAATAACACTGCCTCACTGTGCTTATTATCATGAATAAAGTCAAATACAAATACCAACTTTTACAAAAATTCTAGTAATTGGAAATATTTAAAACTAACAGCATGGGCGTCTTTAATAAAGGACATCACTGAGAAGCACCGGCAACAACATTGCATCTGTACTCCCGAACAGCTAGCTACTCACCACTTGTCCATGCAAGAATACCTTGATGCCAGCAACACTGAATTATTAGGGGAGGGGGATTTAATCGATAAGGTACAGATTCCCCCAATAAGAATACCAAAAAAGGTACTGTTTTTTTGTGTGATTAAAAAAATTGAAAGGTGATGGCGCAATTTGGCTACAGATTTGGATTCATTGCATCAACATTCCTAGAGAAACACGTGTCAAGTCCGAGTCGGATAACTTCTTTTTGTGTGTAAGTGCCTATGTTATCAGGAAGCAAATTATTAAAATTCACCACTTACACCAATGTAAACAGTTTACTGAATTTTGAACAATATGATTAATGGAGGTGTCCGACAACACTTCCTTCTCACTTAGAAAACATAACATAAGTTTGGGACTTCTATGAATGCACAAAAACAAATTCTCATAGTTTTCTGAAATTAAGAGCTCGAAATTTTTCAATAATATGCTTTATTATCTGTATTACTAGTTCAGGAAGACTGACAGGCCACAACAATTTGATGCGAGAGTTTGTTTGCTTACATTCCATTTTCTCAAAATTTTGTAAACAATCTTGCACATATCCCGTTAACATATTTACTACAAATAGATTACAACATGAACTACTTAAATAAACTGGGTAATGTTTCAAAGACTATTAAAACATCTTTAATTACATTGCAAGAATTGTAACCGATTATATACAGGGTAAGGCAAAGAAAGTGATTCTGGATAATATTATTATTGCGTATACACAAGGACCATTGACATTATACATGAATTGACAATGGCTATACTCTCACAGATCTCTTGGCAGTGCCACAGGTGATGAAAGGTAGTAATTTATCTATTTTTTCAGTTTTTCACTCAAGTGGCATGGATTGCGCCATTTAAACATTAGTACTAGTCCAGCTTCAGGACTTATGAGTGGTGTTGCCATTTTTCTCTGAACTACGCATTGTTAAAGGTGGCCATGGTAACACACTTACTCTTCGTTTCAAGAAACATAGCATTCTGAGGATCCACAACCACTATGCAAGGCCAAAATGGATGACGACCAATTCGGGCCCAAAGCATATCTCCAGGTAACCATTCACTCTCTTCTGTATTAGGCCCTTCATTGCTTGATTGGCTTGGTTGAGAACTGTCATTCGGCAAATCTTGCGCTTTCTCATCTTCTAAACTTTTCTCATTTTCCTGTAAATAAGTAACAAAAGTAAGTAAGAAAGTTTGAAATATTTCCATATTAACATTACAAGAACGAGGGATAATAATGATACAAGCAGAACAAATGGGCTCCATGCCCTATTTTAACAAATTTGATATTAAATTAAAATTTGGTAGTTTCCCACTTCCTAAAACATTGAGTATTTATTGACAGAAAATATTTACTTTAAGTTAAATGAATCAAACAGTTGGTACAAGACACGTTTCTAAAGACTATCTTTTCTACTCAAAGTATTACACAACTGTTCTTGCTAAGATTTGTTTTAATTTTGTTTGTTAATTAACAATGATTAACAAACAAAATTATTATTAACAAACAAAATTAAAACAAATCTTATCAGTTTCTAATCAAAATCAGGAAGATATATTTCCTCATATAACCATTAACTATTTAACTTTGGTTTTGAACTTACCAGAAATATATTACATTACACATTAATAAATATATTACTGTTAATTCCATATATATACAATGCAAATCACTTTTCCTAAGCATGTCAATTTGTACCATTGTTAAATTGATAATTACAACTATTTGCAGTCATTGCAGAAGAGAAAAGCAATCATTTTAAAATAATAATGATCCACTATGAGCAACCCTAACTCAAAAGGCAGCCCTCATTTCCTTTTCATATGGCCAAACATTGTCTGAAAACCAGATGTTTAAAGAGTGACAAAATTTTTCCTCCTAAATACACAGAAATTGGAACTCAACAAAATGCATTTTTTATTGACAGTGGGCCCCAAGTTCAGTAACTGTAAAGCTGTATTTTAACAAAATATTTATAAGGCTTTAACACTTCTTACCATTGTTTGATCAATTACAGTACATGACATTCTTATTACTATATATTAATTCACCAGACACTCAAAAGGCGATGCAATAACACATCACCACTTATTTTCTTTATTTATAATCTCCGAAGTCTGGGTATGCAACCTAGTACTTTGACTACATAAACATAACTTGTACCAATACGGCTCTTTTGACTTTCTTATCGCTCCTAACACATTGCAAAACAATGATTTCATCCCTTGTATCACTCAGACCCCACAAGACCCCCACCGCGCCTCTTCTACGCTTGTACTCGGCTTGTACTGGTGGTGTAGTTTACGTGGTGTATTTCCCGCCAAATGCGCGCCAAATGTCTCGACTCGAGACATTCGAGGTTTCTCGGTTTACCACTCCAATCGCATAGAGTTTCAAAAACGTTCTGAAAGCTAGTAAATATTCAATAAATTCTCATATTCAGATATATATGAATGATTTAAATACGAATAAAATAAAATATTGAATAATTTTATTGCAAGATTATACTATGGTTTCCACCATGGCGTATACGTTGACAACAGTTGTCCTCTTTACCACATCAAGCGCGAGTCCCTCTTCAGTCGTAATCGGTCGTGATTCATCCACGAAAAGAATCGTACAATTTATTATACTTCGGTTTTTCTTTCTTGACCCACGGGGTGAGTCAATAAAACGAAATATCTCACGGTATTTCGCGTCGTTCTCAGTTGTGCCACTAGAAGTCGCATGACCGCGACTGTATCGAGCAGTCCTGGAGATCATGCTATTCCTGGCGGCACAACGGAGAACGACGCAAAATACAGTGAGATATTCCATTTATTGACACCCCCGTGAGCCAAGAAAGAAAAACCGAAGTATACGGGAGCGATGACAAATTCCGTCCATTTATACTTTGGTTTTTCTATCTTGGCGCACGGGGGTGTGCCAATAAAATGGAATATCTCGCGTCATTCTCCGTTGTACCGCCAGGAGTCGCATGATCGCGACGAGCAGTGCTGGCGATCATGCGACTCCTGGCGGCACTACCGAGAACGACACAAAATACCGTGAGATATTCCATTTTATTGACACACCCCTGTGCGCCAAGAAAGAAAAACTTAAGTATACAATTGTCACTAAAACAGGACGAAACAGGCCCTATCCCCCTTACCGTCCCATGTAGATGAATTGACTCCCTACACTCCAAGATTAGAGAATCGAAGCCAAAAACGACAGACGTAAACCAGTGGGCAATCAGTGGCGGATCAAGAGGGGGGCCATGTCTCCCCCCCCAAAAAGACCTTGAGTTTTCGTTTGTTACCTTCTTTTATTTACCAAAATTGATTTAAACATTTATTAGTTAGAATTAAGTAATTATTTCAAAAATAATATTGTATAGTATCATGTACATATGAGTCACGTAACCTCCTGTATCTTTTGAACGGTTAAAGTTATTGCACTGTAGTTTTCACGGAAGTGCGTGAGGGAATCGGCCTAATTCATTCCTATTTTATCACTTGTATTTTACGAGTGATAAAATATATGTATTTTACGAGTGATATTGAGGTAACTTTGTTTTTTCAAATGGAACTATTCACATTTTATTCAGTCTATCATGACCAGCGTACAATGATGAATCCAATGATATACATATCGCCACATGTTAGATAGGCAAGTCTTATGTAATTTGGATGTTTTTATGACTATCATTTGTGACTAGATATTTTGAATGCAACAGTATGCCACACAAGGTCACGCAGTACTTCCGCAGCAGCAAACGCGCGCTCGGTGAAGGGAAGGAATCTTAGTATTTGAAGATACGAAACATATTCCAAATATTCACAAAACTGTTGCAGTTTTTTTTTAGGGATATAGCAAAATACATTAATAACACAAACTGAAAATTTCAGAATCTTTATTGGTCCTTAAAAATCAATTATTTTCAATCGTTTGTTTCGTACTTTTTCATTAGCAATTTCTCTAGATCCTTCTCCAGAGTTCGTGCTCTCTCCATACTTGATTCTGCATTGTCCTTTGTGTCTAAGAATCGTAAAGCAGTCTTGTCACACTGTCCTCTTGCACAATTAGTAAACCGCCTCCATCTCCGAAGGCCCATTTACTCGCCTAATATACGAGATGCTTTCGTCAGCGGGATGGCGATAGCGGCTAAGGAAACTGATCGCCTTTCCGCGCGACATGCGGATATCGCCAGGCTGTGACAGTCACGTGCTTCCTGTCGTCTAAGTAGAACTCTTAACTGTCGCCTAAGAACAACGCTCTTTGGCCAGCGGGCAATCAAGTAACACCAAGATTGAAATTGAAGCAAGCAATCGCGCTTCGCGGCCGCACTTTGTAGCCCACGCAAGACACGACCTTTGCTCCCACAGTGAAACTTAGTCATAAGGTCATCAGTAAGGTGCTCATTTCCAGTCCGCCACCTTCATCTAAGGGGAGTGCTTCCCGATTATGACCTAAAAAAGTAAAAAACTGTCCTGGCCTATATTTTCCAAAAACCAGGGCTGTACAAAGAAGAATCAGTAACATACTTTTTTGGGGAGAACTAATATATACGAAAACTCAAAAACCCATAAAGATATGAAACTCTACCCAAAATCATAGATTAATTTCAGGCTCAGGGTGGAAATTGTTTCAGACCATATTTTCCAAAAATCAGGGCTGTAAAAAGAGAAACGGGTAACACACGTTCTTATGGACTCTTATGCACGAAAACTCAAAAACCTAAGAAAACCATACCCAAAATCGAAGGTTCTCGAAAAAAATGTATTCTATATTTTCAAAAAATCAGGGTTATACAAATAAAACAGGTAACATATGTTCTAATAAGCAATTATGCAATAAGCTCAAGAATAGGGAATGTGCGTCATACCCAAACGTTTCCTCCTTTTAGTATCCTCAGCAACTACGAAGATTTTTAAACAAGTGCATGACATTATATAAAGATCTAGAATTAAATGAAGTAATGCAGAAAATATCTAAATTACAAAATAAATATGGCTAAAAACGACATGGAATATTGAGATATATCTAAGTAGTGCAGCAAGGATGTACGCCGAAAATTAGATATGTGTGGGATGTGGCACTTGAAAAGTTAGAACATTTTATACATTCATTACGGAAAAAATAAAGAAAACATGAAACCTGTTTCATACAGTTCAGTATTAATACTCTAAGAACCAATGAACTGAGGGAGGTTGACAAACTTTGGAACAATTCACTGTGAACTTTGATCTGAATATCTTTCTGAAATGTATTGGGAATGTTTTATCTTTAACAAGATCTGTTCGAGTACATAGTAGGGAACCATGACAAAGAAATAATGCTATACATCTTAAAATCAAAACGTAATGCAATACATCATAATTATAACCACTGATTCGTTTGTAAAATGACTCATGTGTCACGCGATTGCTGCACACCGCGTTTATTCATAAATCTACAAAAGATTCGTCGAACTTAGGAAAATTTTCTTCAGTGGCTTCGCAAACAATAACGCAAGAATAGGGGAAGGTCGTCTGATATCGGACAGCGGGTGGTATCGGACAAAGTAGTTTAAGGAACTGGGCACTGGTGGTAGCACGTGCTGCACTGTCAGTGTGTTCCTGGACACGAATTAGCTTTGTATACGCCGTATGAGGTGAGTACATTGATCAGTTTGGTTATAGCGACACGCATTACGTTTTTTTCATGCTGACTGGTGTACGAAGATAACTTTGGAGCTATCAAACCTTTCTTAGGATAAGTTTAAATACATTCTACTGTGACTAATATGTTTACTTAGGTGTATTTGTTACGTTACAGCAGTACAACGTTGTTTGTACAATTTATATCTGTGTTGAATTCTTCTGAAGGATGACGGTCGTTCGGGTGGTATCGGACAAAGTAGAATCGGATGGTACCGGGATTCGCTACCTGACCGCCGTGGAGGACGGACGTGCCGCCGAAGAGCTCCGGTCGCCGCGGGATCAAACAGCCCTTCTAAGGGCTAGATAAGAGCAAAAGCCGAGCTTGCCCTTTTCAGGGCCCAAAAACCAATCAGTCCTTTTTAGGGCTAGAAAAGGAGCATAATGTCGTCGACGCCGGCGTCTCCCGCGCTCACCTACTCGACCCCTACGGGGGGAGGTAGCGAGGAGCGTTGAAGGACCGTGCTACGGCTCCAGCGGGGGACGGTGAAACGCACCGGTTCCCCGTCCGCTGACATGCTTAGTCAGCACGAGCATTCCCCTTCTGTTCGCAGGAGGATTGCTGCAAACGCGGGGCCATCCACGTCGGGCACCGCGCGGGACGCCGCTCCACCGGCCATCGTGACGCCGCTACCGCCGACGCCGACGACCGCCACTTCGGGCGCCGCTAGCGTGACCTCGACGCCGCCCGCCTCAGCGGGCACAGCCACTGCCTCTCCTGCGCCGGACGGCGAGTACGAGGACGACGGGGAGGGCGAGTTCACTCTCGTCCGCCGCCGCCGCCCGCCCCCTATCTTTCTCTACGGGGTGGCGGACATTTTCGGCTTCCTTGAGGGGCTGCATGCGGCCTGCGGCGAAGCCGAAATCACCGTGGAGGTGGCCGGCGACGCCGTAAGGGTTCGGTGCGCCTCGCATGTGAGCTACCGGGATGCGCTCGCCGCCCTGGATGAGAGAGCTGTGGAGTACACACGTACTCCACAGGGAACAGGAAAGTCGTGCGGTACGTCCTTCGGGGCATACCGCTCGAACTTTCCTTAGACGCGCTCCACGTTAACCTGGAACGTATTGACTTCCAGGTATCGAATGACGAGCCAGCGGCCGGGACGACGCGGCACGATGCTGCCGCTGATCATCGCTACACTCGACGACACGGAGCGCCACCGGGCGCTCCTACAGGTGGATTCAATTCGTGGGCTCCGCGTGCGCGTGGAGCTGTATCGGCCACCGCGCGGACCCACGCAATGCCACAATTGCCTGGACTTCGGGCATGTGGCGCGCAACTGCAAGCGCCGCACGCGCTGCAGGCAATGCGGCGGCGCACACGACGTCGTCGATTGCCCTCTAGGGGCGAACGCCCCCGCAGAAGAGCGCCATTGCACTAATTGCGATGGCGACAACCACGGCGCGAGGTATCGGGGCTGCCCCGAATACAAGCGCCGTTGTTTCAGGGGCAACCAGCCGCAGCACGAGCGGCACCGGCGTCAGCAGCGAGAGGCGCGCCCGCATCCAGCAGAGGCGAGCGGCCGACACGCAGTCGGAGGCGCCGCGTTCTCCCTCACGGGACCGCGAACCTTCGCGCCGCCGCTCTCCCACGCCACCGCCGCCGCCATCACCGCGGCCTCAGCGTTCGCAGCGACGCGAACGCCCACGAGCCCAGCGGCAGCAGCGTCGCCAGGAGCGCTCGTACGCGGACGCCCTGGTACCTCACCCGCCCGGGAGCGCCAGCCGCCGGCCGCCGCCGCGGCCCGCGAGGAGCGCGCTGCTCGCGTGGAGCAGCGGAGGCGGACGGCGAGCCCAGTACCCGCGTCCCTGGGCGAGCAGATGCGCGCCATGGATGCGACTTTGGAGGATCTCGCCCGAAACGGGGTCTCTCCTCAGCGCGTCATGAGCGCGCTGATGCGCGCCATCTCCGGCTGCGACCCTCGAGAGTGGCCGCAGATCATACTTCGTGTTGTAGTGCAGCAATTATTGCTGCACTCATACGAGGCGATTGAGGCTGCTGCGGGGGGAGCGTCGAGGGAGGCGAGCCCGTCCTCACCCACATCACGTCCCGCCCCTGCCCCTTAAATAATGGTTACTTCTTTTATAGGAATTGCGACCCCGTTGCTTTCTGGAACTGCAACGGCATCTGTTCGCGATCGAGGCAGACAGAGCTTCACAGCTTTCTCGCTCGGCACATATTTCAGTAATGATGCTGGGTGAAATGACTGAGCCCGCGTCTGTCTTTTAACATTCCATGTTTCATCTGCTACAGGAACGACAGAGCAGCACAAGCAGCTAACACGACGGCCGTCAACAAAGGCGGAACAGCAATTCTTATAAGACGCAACATAAATCACTATGTTACAGTTCTCCCGCAGCTGCAGCACGCCGAGGCCACTGCTGTTGTCATGCAGACGGAGCGCGGGTCGCTGCGACTTGTCTCTTTGTACGCCCGCCCCGACCGCTCCGCGGAAACGTGCGCCATGCTAGCTGCAGATATTGCAAAACTAGTAGAGGGAAACAGAACTCCAACACTTATAGCAGGCGATTATAACGCCAAGCACACGACCTGGAGTTCCCGCATCACCTGCCCGCGCGGCCGTAAGCTGGAAGCTGTCGCTGATGCAAACGGCTGCGAGATCTTTGCTCCCTCATCACCCACCTACTTTCCCTACAATTCCAACAAACCGGATGTTCTTGACATTGCGCTCTGTCAAAACATTCACTACCCACCCACCCTTACCATCAATTACGAACTCTCCTCTGACCATTTCCCGATAATAGCGGACATGAGACGCGGCGGCCTGACGCTGTCCACTGCACCCACGACGCAGAAGCGGCGCACGAATTGGAAACAATTTCAGACGGAGCTACAGCAGCGCATACCTGACGCGTCTGCTCTTTCAGGACCGCAAGCAGATAGAAGCTGGAGCAACAAAATTCGCCGAAGCTGTGACAGACAGCCTCAGTGCGGCAGCTGAGAAGCAGCGTTCCTCAAAAAAGGAGCAGCCACTAACCCCTTATTTACTCAATTTGATTTGCAGGAAGAACAGAGCGCGCAGAGTATGGCAGAGCACGCGACACCCAGCTGACAAGCGGGAGATAAACCGATTGAAACGCAAAGTTGAAATCGAGTTAGCGGATTACCGCAATCAGAAATGGGATACATTTTTTTCAGGCCTCAAACCTGAGGACAATTCGCTATGGAGAATATCTCGCATGCTTTCCAGGACGCCGATTACAGTGCCGCCGCTTCAGAACAGCGCAGGAGAGTTCGCGGAATCCAATGAGGAGAAAGCTGAACTCCTCGCTAATGTCCTAGAATCTCAGTTTCAGCCGGTCGAGGAATCGCCGCGGTTACCACACGTTGTCGAAGTGCAACAAACAGTGACGGCGGCACTGCACGCGCCCGCTGACGAGCCGAGTTTCACTACTGAAGCTGAAGTAGCGGCGGCCATCGCGGAGCTGAAAGCTAAAAAAGCTCCCGGCCCCGACGGCATCACAAACGACGTCCTGAAGACGATGCCGCAGCAAGCCATAGTGTTTTTGGTCGCTTTATTTAATGCAATTTCTATGTTTCAGCACTTCCCTAGTCAGTGAAAGCACGCGCATGTGCTTACTTTTCATAAGCAGGGAAAGAATCCCAAATTTCCCGAGTAGTATAGGCCAATAAGCCTTCTTAATACACTCGGAAAACTTTGTGAAAAATTAATACTTAATAGAATTCTTAAACTTATTTCATATAATTCTTTAATCAATAACGAGCGTGCAAAACACAGCACAACGGATCAGCTTGTGCGAATCACGGACCGCATAAGACGCAACTTCAATGAAGGCCGATTTACAGGTGGAGTATTCCTCGACGTCGCCAGCGCCTTTGACAAGGTCTGGCACGCCGGTCTCCTGTACAAACTTCACACCTTAAACTTCCCTTCATACCTTTTGCACCTTCTTCATTCATACCTGGCAAACAGAACGTTTCAAGTCACGCTTCTGAAAGCCAAATCCACAAGCCGTGCGGGCCGGAGTGCCGCAAGGGAGCGTGAGAGCTCCTACGCTCTTCAGCCTGTACGTGCGTGACATTCCTACGCACCCGCAAACGGAACTCGCCCTGTATGCTGACGATACGACAGTAATAGCCACGTCAAAAAGAATCGAGCTTCTTCAGAAGTATTTGGATCAGCATTTACTTCAGATCCAGGAGTGGCTGATGCTGTGGCGGGTCAAAGTCAACGTGGATAAGAGTGCTGCAGTACTCTTCACACGGAAATGGCGATTCACACAGCCGAGGCCGCTCGCGCTATGCGGAGACGAAATTAAATGGGCAAAAAGTGTTAAATATCTAGGCGATAAGCTAGATAGCCCACTTACATTTAAACTGCACATAGAAAACGTGCAAAAGAAAGCGCGGCAGACCAAAGGCAGATTGCGAAGCTTGTTTCACAAGCGGAGCAAACTACCTACGGCAAACTGCCTCACGCTTTATAAAGCAATTATTAGGCCGCAAATGGACTACGCATGTCCGAGTTGGGCAATTGCAGCAGATACACATTTGAAAAAACTGCAAGTAGTTCAAAATGAATGCCTCAGGGCCGCCCTCTGCGCCCCAAGGTATATTCCTATAAAAGCTCTACATCGCGATTTAGCAATGCCACTGCTAATTGAACATATCAAAAAAATAACAACAACATTTTTCAAAGACGCCGCTGACTCGGAAAACACTCTCATTTCCTCGCTCGCTTCATACCAACCCGAAAAATGGGCAAAGTATAAGCGACCGAAGCACTTTCTGGAGTAAGAGAAATCTGAAACAGCTAAATGAGACTTGAAACATAAAACTTTGTATTTCTGCACACGCAATGCACGCGCCAGTTGGCAACTGTCGTTCTGACCTTCTATTCTTTTCATCTGTTACAGGATTGGCCATAGATGCCCGTAAGGGTAGGAATGGCTGCACCGCAGTGGCGTGAACGCGCATTGCACTTACGTGCGTTCACAAAGCTGCACAAAGTACTCACTCTCGGATGGTACCGGACAGTTACTTCTTCGCCTTCTCTTCACTTTTCCATATGTCCTGCGTATAGGTTGTTAGGAGGTAATATTCGAATACTAATGTGGATTTTGTCCGTGTTTCAGGACACTATAGGTAAAATTCGCGGGAAATGGGAAGAAATAATAGGAAGATAGTCATTATGAAGATCATTTCAAAAGAAAAACCCGTCAATAATGATAATTGTGAAGCTATAAATTGAACATAATAGTTGAGTTTTTGTTTTTTAATTCAAGAACTGTTATTTTCCCTTGTAACCAAATACTCATTTTTTCTTTGTATTAATCAATTGAATATTTGTCTCAATAGTGAGCGTATCTTTGATGAATTGCTGTAAAAAAACTTCATTAAAATTATTTTACCATTATTTACTTAGTTGTCCGATACCACCCTCCACTCTTCAGACGTGTAAATTGTCAACGATTTTTACTATTCCCAAATAATTATATTATTTTACTTTCAAATCAAACGGCTTTGATAGAGTGTGAGAGTAAGAGATTGAAGTTTCATATTCTGTATTTTAAGAATAATTTTAACTAACCTTAATTAAGAAATCATATTTAAAGCTAAGGTGGCCGATACCACACGACCTTCCCCTACGTAAATATGTACAGTCTACTGTGCAATAATTTCCCACTCACATGTTTCTCGAAAGGGATATGTTCATTGCTTTCAGTAAATCGATTGATATTCTCACAATGAAATAATAAAGAACATATGCTATCTGTTTTTTTATTCACACCCTTTATTTTCGGAAAATACGGGGTAGAACTATTTGTTTTCGAGAGCTTCTAATCTCCCTTTTACTTTTGGTGTAGTATCATATATTCTGAGGATTTTGAGTTTTCGTGTGTATTAGATCGCAAGAACGTATGTTACCTGTTTCTCTTTACATAGCCCTGATTTTTAGGAAATTTGAGCTGAAACATTTTTTCTAGAGTACGAAAATTAGCTTTTAACATTTAGAGGAAGTTCGGGTAATAAGGAATACATTTGTTAGCTTACTTCAAAATAACACTGTTTAGAGCATGGAATATGAAATGAACCCAAACTTCAACTATTTTCAATTAAATATTCCTTTTGAAAATTTAAAAAGAAACATTTTTAGCAATAATTTTCTTTTGTTTTTAAACGTTGCCTTTGGAGGGTAATATGGAATAGGAATTTCAAAATGACAAAAATGAAACAAAGTTGATAAAAACCATGTTATAATATAATCTGACATCATAAAATACAAATTTCATACATTCTTAATAGTTTAATTTGCAGAAATCACACAAGCAACCTTCCTGCTCTGCTCCAGAACAGTCAAGGTGGGCCCAGAGGGAACACGACAATTATTTCATCCAAACCTCTCCCCATCTATCTTCAGAAAAATTCCCATTACAGAAGTTACATTCTGTATAATCGTTGTTTGATAAAGACGATGGTATAAACTCCATCTCAGATGATACACTCGTAATGGAAAGACCTAGTATTCTATATAATCTGACATGCTACTTTCAAATCAAAAGCGTCTAACCTAAACGTCAAGAATTAGATGAATTGAATTGATGCCTTATTTCACGTGGCGAGACTCTGGCCTTAAGGCCTTCTCTTCTGTCTGACAATGCAAATTTCCCTACACTCCTTTCACCAACTAGCGGAGAAAGAAGGTATTAACTCGGGCGACGAAACAGGCGATTTGAATTTAGCTCAGAGGCGTCATTTAGGCTTGAGGATCTTTTACATGCAAGTAAATCTACTAACATGGGACAGCCGGCTTTACTTCCCCTCCGAAGGCAGGCGTACGAAGGATGTTTTCGCCCTTAAAAATCCACGGCTTCGATCGGGTTTGAACCCGCAAACAGCAGTCCGTTACGCTAACCGCTACACCATCGCAATCCGCAAAATGCTACAAAGCAAGCGTACAAGCTACAAAATGAGCGTAAAGGAATAAAAAGCAACTCTAGTGGTGTATATTGCGCTTAGTTTCTAGCTATTAGACAGAAAATATACTAATGATATTGGCTTTTCAAAACCCACCTGTGTAAATTTTTGGAAACTGAAAAACGAGTCTTTAGTACTATGCTCACACTTTTTCTTGATCCTCGAGCTCCCTAGTCCTCTCTCGGCGCGGCAGCAGCACGGCCCGGTAGAAAATACGAGCTCCACTCGGAACGTCACGGCTCAGTCTGCAGTGCTGCCCACCTTTATTTTCAATGCGGACTTCCCAGTTTTCACTGTCTCTTTCTAACGATTTGTGCGTACCGTGTGTGTTTCTGAGCTATTTTTATAAGACGTTTCTGGCATTCTTTTGGTTTCTCGATTTGGATTTTTGGACTATCTGCTTTCACTGATTTGGCACGATTCCTGGACTTTGAATTTGGATTTGGATTACTCTCGGACTGTCGATTTTATTGAGAAATGGCAGACGCAATTCCCGGCCCATCTCGGGAGACCCCTCGTTACACCACCTCAGCGTCATAAAACTCACGTATTTCATAGCAGTGACCGAAAGATTATTGCTCAAGTGGTGGAATCTTGTGACCGTGAGAAAGCAAATAAGATGCTTCTTGCGCCACTTGATCAGTCTTTAAAGAGAGCATCTCTTTATACAGGGGTTAGTGTCGCCTCTGTTAAGAGAATTGAACGATTCACTGTGGCTCACCCGGCCCAATCTCCAGAAACACCAGGGCAAAAAGAGGTAACGATTTGTTTTCATACACACAGTGCGAGTATGAAGAATCAAAGTTTGTAAGTAATGCATGCATTTAATCACAATTTGTTTTCTCATTCCCTTAGAACAAGAACGCGCGGGGAAATAGTAATAGACGACTTCGATGCGCGTGTTATAAGAGACACGATTTATGACTTTTACACTGTGCATGAAAGTTGTGCCCTCAATAAGTAAGCTTTTGCCAGTGTTAAAAGAAAAAATCAATTGGAGATGGGGTCCAACTTCCCTGCGTAAACATTTGCTGAGCATGGGTTACGTATGGAAGAAAGTACAGAATAAAAGAGTAGTATTGTTAGAGCGAGCCGATATTGTCGACTGGAGATCTCGGTATCTCGTTCAAATGAAACATTTCAGAGAAGAAGGAAGGGAATTGTTTTATTTAGACGAAACCTGGATAGACAGTAATTTGACTACTGGTAAGTGCTGGCAGAAAGAAAATGACATCCTTGGTGTTACTGCCTGGGGTAGTTCATCCAAGCGCCTCATTGTTGCCAGTGTGGGATCCCGGAATGGGTTCATTGAAGAGGCGAAACTTGTCTTTCAAGCCAACTCCACACAGGGGGATTACCATGGTCAAATGAACTCCGACAATTTCGAAAGGTGGTTCCGGACTCAGGTTCTTCCTAATCTTCCTCCTGCATCCATTGTTGTAATGGACAATGCCCCATATCACAGTAGGCAAATTGACAAAGTACCGTCGAGGTACGACACAAAAGCGTCAATGATAAGCTGGCTGCAGAAACGGGGTATTCCATGCACAATGGATGCAAGGAAGACTGAAATTTATTCATTAATAGCCGCTAATAAACCGCGAAATAAAACTTTCGCCATCGACTTGTTGGCCTCAGAGAATGGCCACACAGTCGTTCGACTCCCCCCCTACAATTGTGATCTGAATGCAATAGAATTAGCATGGGCAAAAATAAAAAGAATATTCCGGGACCACAACATTACTGGTGATATGTCTGCTGAACACCTTCGCGAGCTCACGGACTTATCTTTTTCATCCGTGAGTGCTTCGGATTGGAGTGGTTTTTGCAGACATGTCCAGAAACTCGAGGAAGAATATTGGAGAAAAGATGGGTTAATGGAGATGTCAGTGGATGAACTTATGATTAGTACAGCAGATACAGAAGACGAGGGCGACGATGATTCTGATTCTTCCCAGAACTCAGAATCAGATAATATGAATAAGGTACATGAGCATTTCTCCTTATTTCTCAATATCTATTACTATTTAAATAACTATTAATTATTTCTTAAGAATGTTTAAACATCTTGCGTTGTTTCTCATTCCTATCCAGTGTAAGACGCACTATTACAGCGTTCAGTTTTCTGTCGATGATGTTGACAGCACTGCACTGCCGTGACGTAGCCAGAACCCACCTTCTCCCCGCACCCCCCGCTGTGGAGTATCAAGAAAAAGTGCGAGCATAGTAGTAGGCGTGACGCAGTTGCCAAGCGGGTGACACTGAGTGCAGGGTGCATTCTGTGCAGGGTGCATTCTTCTCCAGGGTGCATGCTGTACGTGCATTCTGAAGTAGTTTATCACTGTTTAACTAGGTAACAACTCTCGAGAGAGGAATAAACTCCGTATTCCATATTATTCGAATATTCCATAATACCCTAACTTTATAGCGCGTCCGAGGTTAAGAATAAAGTACAGAGTCTTATGGGCTTTTCCTGTAAAGAAACATCCCCTATTTTAAATTCCAAAACTCATTTAAATCATCATTAACATCATTTCTCATAACAACAGTCGTATTAGTAAATTATACCTCGAATATGTTATATATTTACATCGTGGTGAATATCTTTAGAATTTATTGAATTTTGTAGGAAGAGACGCGTTCGACTGTTGGATCAGCCACGGTGCCATGTCCTTCGGTTAACGTATCATACTTCAAAATGTGTAATTCACCAACCTTAAAGCGCAAGAATGGTAAAAGCCGATCCCCGATTGCCGAGATCGCTGAAGCAAAAGTGTCGTAGCAATCTCGGACCAAAGGATCACGGGTTCGAGTCCCGCCTTGCGCATGATTGTATTTGTGCTCATCCTTTCACCCCCTATCGTCACCAAATCATGTCATTTCACAGTTACCATAATGTTAAACCCAATAGTGGTCGCTAATGACCTAGATGTTGATGCGACCTTAAATAATAAAGAGTGGTAAAGTGCTCCATTGTAGGAAATAAATTGTTATAAATATGTATAACTATTTAACTATAACTATTTCCGAACAGGATTTGTACTCCTGTTGTAACCTTTGCCCTTACCTCACACTCTGGCGGCACACACTGACCAATTTCGCGTCGATAGCTGGACAATAATGCAAAAATCAACTCTCTTGAAAAAGGCTAAAATCGATATTACTTCGAAGTACATAAACCAGAGCACACGCAAATGTGTTTGTGAACACACTGACACCATTGGGTACGATGTGGCAACTTCCAGAAGTCAGCCGCCGGTGCGCCTCCGCCCACTATCTCCAGTCGCGATTCAGCAAGCTTATGAATAAGTGTCATTTATTTTCGCGTTCAAAATTGTACTGACTCATTACTACTTATCTCTTCTCTGCGCTGGTATAATATTTCGTGCACCAATCAGCAACTTTGTGGGTTATGCACTTCTTTAGTCGGAACTGCACTCTCGCGCAGCACTATCACTAGAAGAGAACTGGTCGAGTTCATGAGTAGAGACGTTGGCGTTCAGAATGTCATAACACTTGAAAATAAAAATAATTTATTTAATTACATTACATCAAGATTGGGACTTAACAAAGTGTCGATATAAACTGAGAAGGAAATTCGCAAGAAAATCAGGACATTTAGTTACAATCTCGCAAAGCGTTGGAAACAGTAGAGGAAACGGGTGGAGAGAAAGTATATTAACTCGTGCGCAGTCCATCTCAGCTCATTACTACGCCCTGATGAAGATCGCACCTGTGCCTTGGACGCGGCGTCTCCCGGATAGCCATGTAAGTATAGTACAGGAAACAGTGTCACTGAGAAGAAACAAAGCTGTCTATACTGCGATTTTTGTAGGAAGAGCTCTCAAGGTCACTCAAATCCCATCTTCGCGATGGAATATGTCACGGCATTTCGTGTCATTCACAGTCGTTCCGCTAGATTTCGCACGATCGCGACCGTATGAAGCAGTGCTTGCGATCATGCGACTTCTACAGGCAAGACCGAGAAAAGACGCCAAATGCCGTGACATATTCCATCGCGAAGATGGGATTTGAGTGGCCTTGAGAGCTCTTCCTACAAAAATCGCAGTATAGTAAGTTCTCTGCATGGCTCAGTGAAGAGTTCAGAAGAGTTCAAGAGTTTAGAAACAACCCCCACAGACGAGGAAGGCCAAAGAAGCTCTTTCACGAAAGCATGGAAAGAGGAAAGAAGCGAAAGGTCAGCGACATGTTATCAGAAAGAAGCTCCACTGAATTGCCATTTGCCGTTCAACGTAATTTTCGGTTGTGGAGAAAGGAAGATTTGCGATGGCATAGAGCAGGCGTCAATTAGTCCTAGAACCCTGGGTCAAACGAAGCATGCAGCAGAATCCAGTGTAGCAAAGCAGGCATGCTATTGTCCTGAAGAAGCTCTATGTTTAATATTAGACATGAAATGACTCGCAACGCGTACTTAACACTAAGAGAAGATGTGTTCAGAAAATATGTACACTCTATCCTCCTTACTACAAAATCTCTAAAGTTTTTCCTTTGGTCTTTCTCTTCTCCACGTTCTTATAAGGGTCTTTGCTTATTGCACATTTCTTATAAATTGGAAACTAGAAAATGGAGATCAGTTGGAAAAAAAGAAAAGGAAGATGTTGAACGCAGAAAAAAATAAATTCAGGCTAAATTTTGAAGCGAGATGCATTTGATTGTAGATGTCCCAAAGCAAGGAGGTGGAAACTCAAATGACGGTAATACTGCACGATAATTCTTTGAAAATCCCGAAAAGTCATCTGAGATAATAGGAATTGACTGTCAACTGATCGAGAGATTCTCAACTGTTCTCTCTGCCATATCAAGTGGGCATCCAATAAATGTGCCGTCATTCAGGAGTTACACTTACAAAATAGCAGAATTGTATGTTAGTCTCTATTCATGGTTCCATATGCCTATCACATTGCACAAGATACTAATTCGCGGAGCCGATGTTAGAGACTTTATGCTACTGCCAATTGGACAGCTCTCGGAAGATGTTCAGGAACCAAGACGCAAGGAAATTTTAGAGAAAACCGCTCGCGAAAAATGTCTCGAAATAATACAAATGAAAACATACTTCACAATCTGCCTCTCTCGTCAGACCCCTTCATCACAAGTTAAAGGAAAATTACTAAGAAAAACAACAAAAATCTGTCAGACGAAGTGAGCTCTCTCGACACTACCTGAACAATTGGAAGAAACTAAGAGACAATGGGGGTGCTAACCGAGGTAATGACCTTACAGATTGTGAATCTGAGTAACAACGTTCTGAGAGTCCAAGGAGGCATAGTAAATTAATCATATTAATGTTACTCCACCATGAAATTTACGAATATATTTAGGAAAAATATTCTTAAATATTATTGTAAGTTAGCACTACCCTCCAGCAGGCGCAAAGTAGCACGAAGTTGGAAGTAGATTAGACATGGTTTCACATAACTACAATTTTACTCCATGTTTTGTTCTTCCAATCTTTGTTTTGTGGTTTATGCTTCAATTAGAAAACATATTTCAAAACTAACATTTTAAGATTATTTCAAATTAAAGAAAGACATCCTCAATGAAGTGTCTTAGATAATCAGACCACTTTTCGTATTATTTCACGTCTTTTAAAACAAAGTACATTTCGAAGGCGCAGCTCTTAGTGCTGCATGTGCTTGCTCGTGGGAGTGCCAATGACGATTATGGTGAAAGTTTAAAAAATGTTTATTTAGTATTACCTCATTTTGTTTGGACAAAAAATGACTGCCGTTTATAATTGCGACAAATATCTATATTGGAAGTTTTTCGATGAATATCGTTGCAGTGCAACAGTCAGAATAGACGTTACACATATGTCAGTTCATTTTTATTCATCTTCTGTCTCAGCCAAATTTCGCTTTTCTATAACCTCTAGATTTCGAGAAATAATTTTTGTCCACCTAGCGAACAAAATTGATCACTGTGCGGTGGTGCCCGGCTGCCGTCGGAGTGAGAACTCACCTGCGTGGCCATATGTACAATCCGGTGAGGGTTCAGGAGGCATGCATGCATGGGTTTCTGAGGTTTTCACCCATTAAAAATCTAACTGGAGTTAACATAATTTTAATTCGGCTTGAAAATCCCACCCTGTCAATTGTCCCCTCTACAAATTAATTACGCATACTGCGCCCTTATGTCTAATTTACATTATTGGTTCTCTCTCTATCTACACCTCTCTCTCTTATTCCTCCCTCATTGCTCATTGATAGTTTTCTTTGGAAGGAGCTCACCCAGTTGACCTTCTCGCTGGTTGGCGGCGGGTTCCAGAAGAGTGGTGGGTAATCGAGATGAAACCCGCGCAGTCCCGGTTGATCGGCTGTCCTCGCATCACAGGGCACTGGTATCACTTGCGCCTTCCTTCGCGATCTCCCGAGGAGATACGTGTCTTCCACAGACTCGTTCAATTTAGACGACCGTTCTCAGAACTCACTGCGGATTATCGGTCCATCTGTCCAGCATGAGCTCGGCGGAGTTTTTGATGTTCTCGATAACCACATTACCGAACTCGGCGGTAAATGGTGATGAGCAACAGTACACCGGTGCGCGATATTCTGAGGAGCCGAAGCAGTGGCCTAGCGAGTACACTGTTCGCGAATGAAGCAACTCGGTGAATACTTAGTCAAGTAAAAAGCTGTGCCCGGCGAACAAATAGTCAAATAAACAGAAGTGAGCCAGCGAACAAATATTGGAATAATAAGAACGAAGCGTGGAGTTTTGTTTATTTATGTGATTTCTGCGCCCCCTTCTCCCGCCGATGACGCGGTGGCCCCCGCCAATCACAATCCATTCGCCGGTCCCGTGACTTGTGTCTCGTCTGAAAAGTGGCGCCACCTGAAGTGATTATTCGGTACTGGTGCTGTGCCCTTGATCGCCCGCATTCTGGCCACCTACGTCACGACGCATCCTATACTCCAGACGCTCAAATATAGACCGAAGTCCGGAAGCTACACGGATTAAGAGACCGTGGACGCAGAAAAGGGTCTTTCTCCTGCCTTTTGCACGGGGAGGCTTGAAAATGAAAATTGTTTCATTTTCCCCGCAGCTGGACGGCTTTTAATTGTCTGAATGAAGCATTTTTTACATTAGCCCTATGCAGAGACCTGTGCTGTTACAATATATACCAGAAGTGCAAATCAAAGTGCGATGGTCGTTGGAATGTGCGAGAGAAGCAAACCGAATAGTCGAATGATTGGTGAAAAGACGGAAAGATACTCTAGAATGAAGTGCTACGTGTGCTTGCAAATCGGACATTAAACGAAGAAATATCTGTTGGCAAAGAGGATACGATACGAAGATTCAGCAGACCGCTAGTGCTTTCGAGGATATAACTTTACATACGTCGAGACACGCCGCAAAAGTCTTCATACGGGAGGCGCAAACGGAATGCATGGTGCATTGTAACAGTACCTACCGGCGAACGAGATGGGTTCTCGTCGCAAACAGATAATGTCCGCGACTTTATTTATTATACCAAAAGATTCAGGCTGCCGAGACACCCCCGTACGGAATCTGTGTGTGAATGCCCGTTCCTAAACGCCGGTACCACCATCAGGGTTATCACGCCCACCTATTCATTTCTAACAACCGCCACTCACGTTCCTCCCCTCCCTCTCTCTCTACAAAGTTGGGAGCACCTGTGGGTTGTCCTACACTTGCAGATCTTTCAACACATAACCATACACACACAAGGAAAACAAAAACACACTGAAAGAAAAAAGCACTATATTCTAAACAAAGAAAACATACAAACAAATAAACCTGATGGCAATCATGCTGTCAGAGAACAACAACATGAACTCTATTTGACCCTCCTGCAGATAGCTTGTGCTATGTTAAACAATTGCATTACTGAAATTTACAATAAAGAATACCATTTATTTCCCATTAAGATATCATATTTGGCTGTTCTTATACAAATGTAGCTACTGTATGCAATCTACGCCCACCTCAGACGTCTGAGTGAAATAAACTGTTTAGGCCTTTATGTACTCAAACGATTACTGTTCCCCTGTTCACTTAGCTGGCTGCAGCGTTGTTGCAGTTAGTTCTCGGTTGTCTCCTCCCAGGGTCCGCCAACCACCTTCGAGATGACTTCGTCCGCGCAGCTTCCTCGGACGCCAACTCCAAACCACTCCATCCCTTTCCATACACCCAACACACAGTTCATATGTCTACAAATTCACTTCTCTCGACCGCTCTCTCTCAAACGTCCGAACTCTCTGGCGTCTCCTCACCGTCTCTTCGCTTCTCTCTGACGAAGCTCGCCAACCCCTCGGCTTAGCACTGCCCCCCCTCTCTCGCTCCAATCACTAGCGCCTGTTCCCACGACTCAGCCACCTCCTGTCCATCCACTCGCTCGAAACACACTACAGCTCTGATCGAGTACATTGTTTTTATCTGTGGTATACCCCGTGTACTACAGCATCGATAGCGAATGCACCTCACATATGTGCAAAGACATTGACTGTTTCAAAGCTCTTGACGAAACAAGGCATGGTAATGGGTTAAACCTGACCAACAACACATTTACGGAAACGAACGGATTTCGTCTGAATGACGACAGCAATGAATGGGAACGTAAAAGTGAATAACTTTCAGAACACGTCGTGTGCCTGAACTGTATCTGCCAGACCTGCGCCTGCATCTTGTCAGTGATAAAGATAACAGACAATGGGTACATTATCGTCTTCTGGAAGACGAAAGCCAATGTTCTAGACGGCAACGTGACGGTGCAGCTCACTGCGAAGTGCGAGAACGACCTTATTTCTTCTGTGCTGAATAGAATGGAGAGTGCTGGAAGATTCTCGAGGACAACGACGTGCAGAAAGAACCGAAATTCAATTCCCTTGAAGACTACCACATCCGTCGCGAACATTTGAACATTCTGGATTCACGTGAAGCTGTGAAGGGAATATCTGCAAGGACTCGCCGTCAATAACATCGACGAATACCTCGAATGCTCAGTCTGTCTCAAGGAGAAGGTGTGCCGGCCCCGTTTCCTTAGGGCTTCTGAATATTGATACCAAGTGAAGGGAAGGTACAGGTATCTAGAGACGTCACGTTCTTGGAACGGTCGCCAGTGGAATCCAACAAAGAGTCCGAAGACTTCCGACCAGAAGAACAGCATGCTCAAAAGCTCCCAAAGCTAAGTAGAAGCCCAAGACATCGAAGTGACCAGACATTGACGACCAGACTGTCGGAACAAGCTTAAATATTTAATGTATTATTTTATAAACATATTATTTATGCTCTAACATGGACGTCTTGCCACATAACAGCAATTATTATACAATCATAATGTCAATTGTATTGTATTCTGTGTTAACTCTAATCTGTATTTTATGTTTTAATCCTTCTTAAGACTTCATTGGGGACCCGATAGTTTTTATTCGAATCATATAAAAATGTATTTTCTTCTAATTTAAATTAACCTCTATATAAGTTATTTCTGTTGCACAGAGAGATGAATTCTTTTTACGTACTGGAGGGGAAAAACGTTTGTTTGAAAGAAAGGCCGCCGCGGATCTACTGCTCCAGGCCCCTTGTTTCCTCTAGACGCTTCTGCTTTTAAGATAGTTTTGAGGCCGAAGTCACGGCATTAATTATTCTGTGGATTTGTGGTTAACAATAGGGAAGTTGAAAAGAGTACTGATTTTAGTCCGGAGAATAATACGTTGTTAAATAGGCGGTGCGCAAGAACGTGTTGAAACTAGGAACACTCTACTGGAGCAAGATGCAAAACACTTGTTAAGTGAGTCGAGTGCGCGATGCCCATGAACTGAGCTATTTCGCGGTCGCAAGACTGCTATCGTGCAGAAAACTTTTCGCACACGGGCGTACAGCAAATTAATCGCGCGGAAACAACCGGAACGGGAAGAAGAAAAGGCCTGTACGAGAAGAAGAAGAAGAAGAAGAAGCCCGGAACGAATGTGAAGAAGAGGGCCGAATGTGAGGAAGAACTGAAGAAGACAAGGACCTAGAGGCGCTTCCAGAGCGCCGAGTACACGCCGTCGCGAACGCCATGGGCTGGCGATCGCGAGAAAACGAAGATCGTCCGGAGCGAGCGCCGAGGATTGCGGAAAGGTAACGGGACGTCAGAGGGGAGAGGGCGTTTTGACGCCGTTCGCACAAGCCGCAGGCCAAAAACGGTACCGCGACGAAACATAGTGAAAATTCAGAAAGCAGAGACTGTTAGAGTACAGGAAATAGACTTGTTCGACAGCAGAAACTAGTAATTTTATTGCCCAGAGTAACGAATGCATTGAGAACGGGATATTATTCTTTGTTGTGATGAATGTAAATATTTTTCTTTGATTTTCTTGACTTTGTGGAATTTGAAACCAGATCAATGAAATTTGATAACATGCTGTTAATTCATTGCTAAATTTCAACAGAATTTTTTTATATTGCATAAGAGATCATCTTGTAAATAGTAGTGTTAGTCATTCAAAAATATTTAATTTTGAAACCGTGCGCGGAAATTTATAGTATACTGCGATTTTTCTAAGAGCAACTCTCAAGGAAACTCAAATCCCATCTTCGCGATGGAATATGTCATGGCATTTCGCGTCCTTTCTCGGTCTTGCCGGTAGAAGTCGCATGATCGCAAGCACTGCTTCATACGGTCGCGATCGTGCGAAATCTAGCGGAACGACTGAGAAAGACGCGAAATGCCGTGACATATTCCATCGTGAAGATGGGATTTGAGTTTCCTTGAGAGTCGCTCTTAGAAAAATCGCAGTATAATTATGAATTGAGTGATCACGAGTAATTTGAAAAAGAGTATTATTGCTATTTCTTGTTTGTGTTTTGTAGTTCATTTAATGAAAGTGTATTCAAACAGACTGCTTCAGAATACATTCTACTTTGTTATACTGATTTGTGTGTGTGTGCATTCACCCTTGGATTTCCTTACCAATGTAGAATCCATTGCTCTGAGAGAATATATGGAGGTGTGTGTGTGTGTGTGTATGTATATATATATATATATATATATATATATATATATATATTAGTGGCACCGAATTAATTACGGCTGCAAACACGAGAATTGCTCCACGAAGCACGACAGAGAGATCGGTGGCGGCGCCAGGATTCTGTCCGAGCCCCCACCGACCCACCCCCCTTTAGTCACGCACAAGTGTCCAAGACGCCAGGGAGCTGCACGTGCGCCTCGGGCCGGCCCCCCCGGTACTTTTCCGCGGCACCCATCGCCCTCCTCCTCCCCTGAGATTCTCAGTTTCTTCCCCCGGCCATTAATTACTACCCCTGTTTGACAGACAATTGAAGTGAGAGGGAACGAGTGCAGGTTTCTCTCTCATTTCTCGGCTCGAAAACCTCCGATGATTGGACGAAATTATTTTGCGATGCACTACCCTTTCGCCAATAGCTGCCGGACTTAAGCAAAATTCTCGAAAGTTCTAGAACATTTTGGATGAATTTGGTGGGGGAAGGGAGGCTCGAAGGACTTCGCGGACTGAATCAGGAGAGAACGTAAGAGGCAGTCAGAGAGGCCGGTCGTGATCACTGAGAGATAATCTTTTCTCTGTGTTGAACTTGTGAGAAAGCTTAAATTCATCAGGGAAGAATATGTGCGCGGTCTCTAAATAGCCGTAGACCGTTAATTTTGAGACGCCTCATTTATAATCAAAACCGCGCAGGGAAAGTGACTGACGCATACTTGTGCTTGAGCGTGTTATAGTGAAGTAATCAGATCACTTACGAACTTGCCGCGATCTCCAAAGTGCAGAGCAGTGGACTGAAGGTGATGAGATCATTGTGTCAGGCAGACATTATCTGGTGATTAGTAGCAGCGAGTGAACGGCGCTGTGTATTGGGTCAACACTCAAGAGCCCGGCCCCGCTACCTGATTCGACCTGCTCGCTCTACCCCTCCGAGCGGCGCCCTCAGCGTGCACGCCGAACTCGACGCCCTCCCCGCCAGCTGGCAACCCAGGTCATTCAACTCGCTGGTTGGTTTTGTAAATCGCCCCGCTAAGGCGGTACTACGCCCTTCAGGCGCGCCCGAGGTCAAAAGTGATAAACAGTTGAGAGAACAATTTCCATTACCTTTTGACCAGGTGGAGAAGCTAAGATTCCCGGCCGCGCTTGGCCATCAAGAAGGAATCAGCGTGGAAGTTTGTTAAATTTATTGTAATAATTTCACCTTTCAATTTTTACTTTCCCGTATACGTACGTATACACGGAGTGATATACGTAGTATAGGGAAAGTTATGTAATGCTGCGCGAAAAAATGGCGAATTTTCGGCGGAAAAAAATTAATTGCCGGGCCGTGAAAACGAATAAATGGATAAAACCAGTTGCTAAATTAAGAAAAAAAATCCTCTATCTCGTGGTGTGGTCAAAATCCATGATTTGTTGCTTCTTTATACTTAAAAATCAATTGACGGCATTCCGTCCGTCTGTCCGTCTGTGGTCAACGCTAGCGCCTAAACCGTTCGGTCGATTTTCTTCAAAATTGATATTCCCCAGTCGATCTGATTCTAGTCGAAGCTTTGTGATTTTGAAAAAGATTCTTTAAAATTTGGGAGTACTTTATATGAAGCCCCCCGGGGATTTTCAACATTTTCTCAAAAACGGCTCCAAATTTTTTCTTTAAATTTCTTGTATAAATATAAGAAAATACACTTTTTAACATGGCATAGATCCGATTTTCACGTACAGCTCTGAATTTTCGAAAATTGTGAAAGTTTGAATTTTTTTCGGCGTCTTTCTCCAACTACAAAATTAAAGATAGAGATTTTTTCTTCAAATAAAATTTGTTCTGCATATTGAGTTCTTTAATAAAGATCATGTAAATGTTTTTCACAATTTTGGTAGTTTTCGTGCAATATTGCGTGCAATATGTGCAATTTTAAAAAATTACAAAAATGTAAATTTTTTTACTAGTCTCTCACGTCGTTAATATTTACATTATCGGCGATTTTTTTACATTATTATATTTACGAGTATATATGCTTTAAATAATGTCAAGTAAAGTTTCTCGAAAACACTACCGTTTTCTGTGAAAAGTAGCTCAAATTTCGGCATTTTCAGAAATGCTCAAACGTCATTTTCTCTTATATGGCTGCAATTTGTTTCTTGAAACTTTTGTAACGGATAGTGCTAATTACACTCATTATTATAACGTGAAGTTTATTTTGAGTTTTTTTTGTTTTTTTCAAAAATTATATAAATGTAAATTTTTTGAAAGATCTCTCACATCTTTAATATGCACATTATCCGCAATTTGTAAAGATGATTATATTTGTGAGTGTAAGTGCTTCAAATAACTTCAAATAAAGTATTTTGAAAACTCAAAAATTTTCTGTGAAAATGAGCTTCAAGTTTCGCATTTTTAGTAGTGCTAAAACGCCATTTTCTCTTAAACGGCACATAATTTTAAAAGAAAATTGCCATTTACGGCTAGGTTTTTGTGTTCTTTAATATTCTAAAATTAATGTTTCTGTTCTACCAATAGGAAACCAAAAAATTAAGAAAATGACAAAAAAATGTACTTTTGGCGATGATAGATGGTAGCTGGCAAGAAAGAGTATGTGGCAATTTCGAATAGCTAGCGAAGACCCAGGAAAATAGAAAACTAATACGGGAAAGTCTGTGCCATTCCGTTTCTGTTTTTTGACAAATAAATAAATAAAATAAATACGGTCATACTTAATTTTTTCAAAATACGAGTAGTTTTTCTTTAATTTTGTGACAAACGTAATAGGCCGCTGTAAATTTACTGCGCTTCGGACAGCTGGATGCGTCGTAAATTAGAATGTGCAATTTTGTATATTATTTCTTTCTTCGTTTCTTACATTCGAACTTTGTTATAGACTTACACATTAATATTTTAGAAATTGTTTATTTTGAAATATTTGAAATAAGTAAAAAGAATTAATAGCTCTCAGAATAGCGACAATGCAGGGTCTGCAACAATGGAATTCACTTTGCGCTCGCGAATATCTGTGAATTAGTGTCATTGTTGTGACCTAATGGAGCTGTATGAAAAGGAGTTATAATTGTCTAATTTATGTTGATATTTGCAGGCAAATATTTAGTTTTGCACCAAATGCTGTACCATTTGTAGTGAGTAGAGAATTTGTTGCATGGTTTTAAAATACTCTTCCCTAATCATGGCCCAATGGAAGGCATTTCTATATTTCCAGGGTATCAGGCTTCTTTTCCAATACAGGGTTACAAACCTTTTGCACTCTATTTTTGTGAAGTTGTAGAATTCACATAGTTCTGACAACACTGCAATGGAAATAGTGAGTTCCAAGCGAAGATGTTAGTAGCGCATGAAGTGCAATATTACAGTACTACTTAGCTGTTTCCTCTAATACGGGAAAGTAAGTGCTGTTGTAGCACCACTAGTTTTTGTGTGCATGTAATTTTGGAATTGGGGAAAAGGAGAGCATGCTCGCCGACATGAGTGGTACTATCATGACCTTTTTTTATTTTTTTTTTGCTGAATAAATACCACTTGCTTGTTAACATGATTACAAGTCTCTCATTTCTTACCGGCCACCGACTTCCACCATCATCATCATCATTTTAGGCACGCCCTTCTACCCACTGAGCGAACCGGCAGCCACGTTTTCCGCGCCCAACTGGAGACGAGGTTGTCGCAATATATATATATATATATATATATATATATATATATATATATATATATGTGTGTGTGTGTGTGTGTGTGTGTGTGTGTGTGTGTGTGTGTGTGTGTATATACATATATATATATATGGTAGATTTTAAGAACAGGGTTCGTCTCCTATTGACGCGCACGATTCGGTGCCGAATGAGTCATTCGCGGCGCCGCCACAGTGTGCACACGGCCACGTGGCCAACGCACTTTCGTGTGGAATCGTGACGCTTCGCTACCCGTGTCCAAGTTGAGGACGAGGCTCGGGCCTTCGGCCCTCGCGTTAACATAAAACATCCTTGAGTCTGTCCAACGCATAATTACCAACGCATTTTATGCATTTAACATTATGCATGCAACGCATTTTATGCATTTAACCATTGT
Organism: Acheta domesticus; assembly: GCA_031308135.1. NCBI lineage: Eukaryota > Metazoa > Arthropoda > Insecta > Orthoptera > Gryllidae > Acheta > Acheta domesticus. The sequence goes on along the minus strand of JAHLJT010008446.1, from coordinate 258,581,907 downwards.
AATTCTCCATTACACATTCGCACCACACCGCACAATGCACAATGCAAGCAGTGCTCCCTGAGTGATTCGTTCTCGTGGTCCGCGCGAGTGAACCATGCGCAAGTGAACCGTGCGCCGTTGTTTTAGTGAGCCGAACCCTGTCCTTAAAACACAATGCTTTTAAAAATAATTAAAACACTCCATTTTCTTTTGCACTAGGACATAAAACGCCCTAGTTAGGCCTCATCACTTAGACGTAACGTAATGCTGTAAAGTTTTGCCGCAAAATTTACACGTAAAACCAAGCGTTCAAATTGACGAACGTAAATTTCGCCTGAACCAATCAGAATTCAATGTACGGAAACTAACCACCGCTCGTTCTTTGCTTTCGTTCACGACCTCGCGACGTCGAGAGTCAATTCGTGAACGGGAGCTTAGACAAAGTAGATAACATAGAGCATAGACAAAGAGATCCTTTGGTGCTCTGTGAACGGGAGTACAAGAAGAGATAAGAGCAGGGTGTTAGACAATTTTCTTACATCGTGGATAAGAGTAACAGTGGTTCCACTGTGGTCGATGAGACAATTCTATCTCTTCGCACACGATAAAACCCTTTCTGGTTGTCAAATGTTGTCAACTACGCTCGTTGCTATCGTTTATTAATACTTTAAATAATGTTAGTAAAGGAGTGGAGGGAACGGATTCAGAACCCCAAGCAGAAATGTACGTAAAATTCTACGATTATTATGTGATCCAAAACGATTGGCTGATGGGGACTAAAATCTTTATTCCTTGGGTTTTCAAATTAAAGAGCGGGAATGTTTTTATTTCGATGAATAAATAATATGCCATCTTCTTTTGCAATTAAATATAATAAATTTGATTCAATCTTAATTTCTTCCCCGAACTTATGTTTATTTCTCGTTTTTTTCTGAAATATTTACTTATTATTAAGTTACATCCTAGATTGGCGCCAATTCGCTTTCCGTTTGACCTGTACCTCCAATCCCCTTCTTGTCATTGTGTTTCTTGATTCGAAATTCGGGTTTTGGAGGGTTCAGACGTGTGAGACGGGCGATTTCTTTGTTACACTTGAAGTCGATACAAAGTTACTGTTAGGCCTAGAGAGGCAGCATATTTCCGGTAGTTTAGCTTCAAAAACATTTAGGGTGCCTTCGTATTTGTCACAGTGAGAAGTTTGGTCTTGTTTTTAATTTGTGTTACTCCAGAATTTTCCTAAAAATGCCGGGTGAAGCAAGAACCGTACTTCGTTTCGCAAAACTCACAGACAAAGCATTATCACCAACTAAAGGTTCCACAAAAGCCGCAGGTTTTGACTTGCGAAGGTAAAAGATTAATTTGTTAATGCATTGGTTTTTCGAGTTTTATGAAGTGTGTGAATGGTAGTTTTCTTTGCACTGAAAATGTTTGTTACTGCCGGACTTATAATTGTCGACACAAGAAAGGAAACTTTATGGAATTTTCTTTGCTAATGTTTGTAACCTCTAATTGTTTACTTTTTTGTTATTAACTCCAAATATCACTCGTTACAATTCTGCTGCTTTGTGGGTCAAAATGTTGAAGATTAGCATAATTAGGAGTGATGGGAAACACTATTTTGATTGGAATGTACAGAATTAATTGTATGAATTCAAGATTTTAATGATAATTTTTGTTATTGCTATGTTACTCAATTTTTATTTTTCTGAGTTTTCTTGAAAGTATTTTGTTTCAGTGCTTACACAGTAACCGTTCCTGCCAAAGGGAAGGCACTGCTTTTTACCGACATTCAGGTTGAAATTCCCGAGGGATGTTATGGACGAGTTGCTCCCAGGTCTGGCTTGGCTGTGAAGCATCATATTGATGTTGGAGGTATGTCTTAAGTAATCAAAATTATTATGTTTCTTCCTCTCTATTGACAATATTAAAATAGTTCCTTTATTTGTTGTTTGTATGATTAATTCTTAAGTGATGATAATGTAATCTCTCATCATTAATGTATAATGAGAAATTGCTCAAGAATTAACTTCATATTGCTTCCACAAAAGCCGTTTTGAGTTGTGGTTGCAAAAACTAAATATACCTGCATGGATTATTGTGAATCTAGTTTCTTTCCTATGCAGGAGATATTGAGGGATCAGTTGCCTCAATATTAGAGATAGTTGAGGTATTCCAATTTTTTCTTATTGTATCTTTTTAGTAATAAACCACTAAATTATTAAAGTTTTCTGCAAATTTAAAAAATTTTAGGTAATTCTTTTGAGGACAAGTTTGTTGTGCTTGGACCTTGTGGGCATACAAGGAAATTACCATTCAATATATCAAATTCACATTTCTTGAAGCATAATGAAAGTTCATAATCAGACACATAATTCAAGCAATATCAGGAGTTACCAGTAATATGTGTGAAAGATAATTTCAAACATTATTTGGATTGTAGGCCTGCAGATGATGTGCTTTCTGGTGGTTGGTAGTTTGACGGATCAGTTCTATAATACAGATTTTTGTCCTTTTGACACTTATTCACTTAAGTTCATCTACATGTTATGTACTTGCCTTAACTGCACCCTGATCCAACTTGCATCTTTGCTTGTACATTTTTTTCTACCTTTCCCCCCCCACCAAAGTGTAGTGTAAATAGAAAATTAAAATTGACCATGTGTTAAAAATATTGAATTTCAGTCCACATTTTTGCTGTATTGAATGATAACAAATATTGCTATTAAAATTTATTAGTTTTACATCAAAATAAATGTCGAAAATGTTTTTTAATCAGTTGCCTGTATTAATTGCAGCTGGTGTGGTGGATGAAGACTACAGAGGAAATCTTGGTGTAGTTCTGTTCAATCACGCCGAAGAAGCTTTTGTTGTTGAAAGAGGAGATAGAATTGCTCAGCTAATTTGTGAGAGAATTGCTTATCCTGAATTAGAGGAAGTGAAGGTAACATGGCTTATTTACAGTAATTTTAATGTTGGTATAATGTCTTTATCAACAACTTGCTCAATTTGGAAAAGTTATACCTGTCCTAGTTGTTGGTGGGGTAGCAATGGTCCAGTATTTTTGCTGTTGCAATTAGTGTTGTAGTATTTTTTGCTCTTCTGCCTATCCTTGGTAATCTTTGTTCATACTTTTGAAGAGTCTTCTAGTTTGTGTGCCCATTTTCTATTTTTAATTATTTAATTTTTTCATATCAAATTTTCACTTTCATTATGCTTGGAATTTACCTACAAAATTTGGACTACTTCCTTGCTTGGGTTTATTTTCACCCGTTATCCAAATTTCCCAACCATTTTCAACATTGCTTGCAAAGCTTGGTTATGTTATGAATTGTCAAGTTTTTCTCATCCAGTGTCTTGTCTTTATTATTCTGCTATTTGCATTAAGTTTTTACTAGAGCTATCTCTATTTTCTGGTTTCTTATATGTAGATATGGCATTTTAGAGTCAAATAAATCCAATTTTCGCCAGGTAGCGGTGTTCAATTCTGGGCCGTTTTTATTATCCAAGCTGAGGAGATATGTGACAAGCATGACGTATTTCCATCATTGTACCTAGCTTATTCAACCTGTCGGAGCTTTTTATCATCACGCAGCTGTAGAAACAGACTTCTTATCAGAAAGCTACAGCTTCATTTTTGTCCGAAATGGGAATCAAACCATCACAATTTTTTGTGATTACTAATTTTATCTTCACACATATCATTAAAAAGAAATTAAGTATTTAGGAAAATCCTAGTCTTATATTTGGGTAAATAACATTAAATTACTCTTGAGAATATGATGCTCCCATAATTATGAAGAGGACGCTTGAGAATATTTATTTTTAATTTAATGTTTGTGACTGTCACAATAAAATCGCAAATTACCTTATTCCTAGGAAATCGTTTTGATGTGTCTTTTTGCCTGATCCCTCTGAAAGTTTTGTATGTTAAGTTCGCACTGTTGTCTTCAATGTAGTGCCATTTAAGAATATTCCCTTCTGGGACTTCAAATTTTCTTCCTGCTGCAATGCTATTAAAGACCTCTGCTCTTCTAACAACTATTCGCTTTAAATTCACATCATTTAATGTCTTGTTTTTGAGTTGTGAACTGCAAACTGATATATCCCATTATCTGTAAATAATGGAAGTGGGGGGACCTGGGTAAGTGTTGTGAAAGAGTAAGTTACTTAGGTAGGGACAGCAGACACCTGCTCTGATTAGTCACCACTTGTGACAGAGGGAGGTCACATAATGCTATTATACCAAAATTGCTAAAACACAACACAGCACCCCAACTTAATTCCAGGCAAAAATGGCGACTCTTCAAGGTACATAGTAAACTCTCAGGAACTTCAAGATGTTCCTTAAAAAGGATGATTTTCTTTATAATTCATTCATTTTGTCCTTATCACAAAACCCCTATGAAAAATAAAAGATACTGTTTCTATCATAAAAGGTTCACTGTGGGTTTGAAAGTGGTTATTTGTCCTATTATCACTTCTCTGCAACAGGTGTCCTTTGTGAAAGTATGTGAAGATTTTATTTCTAGGCCTGATATTTTTGTTTGGTAATCTGCAGATTTTCATTATTTCAAAGGCTACTTTTTTTGTTGCATTTCTTGCAAATTTCAATGATGGCCTTGTCATTTGCAAGTATGATGTTTAGTAGTTTTCTTGAAGTGTTCTTTTATTTTATTTTTTAATTATTTTTATGCAAGTTTCAGATAGATATTGAAGGGTGTAAAAACTTTGACTAGCCCTTAATTATTTTTAATTTTAGTTTTTTATTACTGTCATTAGTAAATATTCCTCCCTTTATTATTATTATTATTATTATTATTATTATTACTTTTTCTCCCATCGCCTTGTCTATAGAAAGAAATCAACCCGCTAGTGTATCATATTTAAAATTTCAGTGCATTGTATGAATTCTTCCATTGATTCTTTTACTATTGTCTTACAACCAATTAATGATATATTAATTGGAATGGACAAAATGAAAGCAGTAAAATGTCTTCAGTAATTAACACTTGTAAAAATTGGTTATTATGTTTTTATAAAGGCGAGATGAATCATGTTAGACTGGATGGCAAATGAAACTGTTTTTATCCAGTGATTGTCTTGCAAAAGTTATTGAGGACATACCACTTTTTTTGTGATACAAAGGAAGCTGCTTTTATGATGTATAAAATAGTAATATTGAAAATTACGTGATTGACTAAATATTTAGGACGTTGAGGTTGTAAGTTCAGTTTTGTGACTAAGAAAAGTCACTATTAAGCATTCTCCCAAAATTGTTAGTTCAAGTGGGGATGTTTTTGGTTTCAGACTCTCAGTGACACCAGTAGAGGTGCTGGTGGATTTGGTTCCACTGGCACAAAATGATTTGACTGTGCTGTACTCCAAATGTGAGTATTGTAAATTAGTATATTTTCAAAGTATTTTACTTTGATATCTGCAATTTCATTAATTTTGGGTGTTAGTATGAAATCAGACTGCATGTAATTCAATAAGGGTAGATCGAGGTCTATTTTTAGCTATGTGGCTAACTTCCCTTTTCATCTTCATTTCAGTTTTTTCTCTCGTACTTTCCTAATTTTGAATGTACAATAACTATACTAAGCATACTTAAATAACCTCCTACTAAACTTCATGCAATTAAGATAATTTATAGAAGTATTTACAAATATAGTTCAAGTACACGGAGTGGTTGCAAGAAATATACTTCCAAAATTTCTTTGACGGGTATCCCTAAAAAGTTGTGTATTGGTGTAAAAATGACATTTGCAAAGTTTCAGGTCAATCCAATAACATCAATGAGCCTTAAATGTGGAAGGGGAAAAAAAAAAGTTTTTTGCAATGAAATGACAACTGTTTGTCCTAGGAATGTTTTGTTTTGTACAGAATGTTTGTCTTAAAAGTTTTGTTCTAAGAACTTATTTGATAAACATGCAGACTAAGATATGAGATTTTTGTAGACCTGTCACGGAAATGTGCATTACTTGTTATTTTAAAAAATTGTTGGGTTAATGAAAAACGATTATCATCTGATTGACATGTTAATCAAACAAGTTCAGAATGAAAATTAAAAGTACAGAATTAAAAAAGAACATGTTCCTAGGTCATTCATTTTAATTATGGTTTTTATTAAAATTAGAGCCTTGAAATTCAGGCATTTATTTTACCTAAAATAGGCAAGCAAAAAGGCTTGTTTTACTTGCAACACTGTCTCGTCGAAATGCTACTGCAGACCCTTTTGAATCTTGAAATGGCATCAGTGAAAACAGAATGGTATTTTTCATTCTTCACTTTTGTGTAATTGCCAGCACTGATAAGTGTGTATCACATACAGGGAGCTGTCCTCAAATCCTCAAAGGAGATTGGAGGCCATACTTAAAAAGTAGGATAGGATTGCTTGTGAGCAAACAAAGCCAGTCAGCATCAATGAAAAAATTAAAAAATCTTGATTGATATTATCTTTTTTTATTTAGGGGGGGGAAGCAAAATGTCGTAAAAGGCAAAATATGGAGAAATGGCAAAAAGGTTAAATGAAAATCTACTAAAACAACTCCAGAAGTACAATTAAGTGATCTCTGTTGTTAAGTCATAAAATAGTAACAATAACCAAATGGCTTTTCAACAATCTTACGGCTCTGATTATAATAAATAATTCATGTCTATATTTTCTTCACATCCCTCCATCTATCCTTATTCTTTTTATGTACCTGGTGGAGAACATACAAGTTAAAAGCATCTTTTTCAAACTATTGGATTCTAAAATCTAATGAAAAATAGTAAAAAAAATTAATTTTTTAAATACAAATTAATATTAATTTCCACATTCAGTTCATGATAAACCCCATATTTTGTAGCTGTATATAGTCAAACAAGTTGGGAGGACAAAATTTCAAGACAATAAATAAATTTTTGTAATTTTTTATTTTAATTTTAGGTCTGTTGAGACAGGTATTTGATGAACCTGAAATTGTGAGAATCTCATTTTTTATATCAATTGGCAACTTTTTAGGATTTCCCATCATAGAAATTTTGGAAGTCCTTGTAACCACTACAGTGTGCAATTTCAATTGTACACAAATACTTTTCATGTACATTTCATTTTCATTCTTATACTTGCATGTAGGTATATGTTTAATAAGCTACATAAAATTGTATTTTAATATGATTTCAATTAATTTTTACATATCGCAATTTATTTTCACTTTTTTATTTTTATATCTGTTTACTGTTTCACATTCACCCCCGAGAAAAACGTCAAGTGACGAACTGCAGAAAGACTGGCGTGTCCTTGCAGAAATCACACTTCTTGCTGTGTGTAGCAGCCTATGCAGGCTTGGTAAGCTTAAAGCACACAAGCTGTAATGCTGCTACCAAAAAGCAGCAGTGCAATGAACATGCCCTCTTGCTGCTGCATCCATTATCATCAAATATGACCTTACTCAGTTGCAATATTCTTTCTTTAGTATCTTGATATTCGAGTGGTTGGCTTGTTTGTTGTTTTGCACCTGGATCCACATAGCTTATGGACTTAACCTATTTTTAAATGGTGATTCATAGAATTATCATGCTCATTTTATGTAATTAGTGTAACAATTAGTCGTAAATGATCTGTGAAGCGAGATATAATTATTTCTGGGAAGTGCCATTCTCTGACAATCTACCTAAAGTTAGAGCATTTTTGCAGTAACATTGAAATGATTTGAACAGACTAATATACTACTATAATACCAAGGGTTTGACGAGATTCCAGTAAATTTTTACACAAATGATTGAGGATTCTGTGTTGACAATTATTTAATTGTGTATGTTTAATATTTAAATTTATTTGACTAGCAAATCTAAGTTTTGTGTAGGGTAATCAAGTTGAGGAACTTGACCTCAGCAGGAAACAATTTTAAAACCAGGTATACTTTAATATGGCTGACTGATGTGCAGGCAAGTGTTTATACTATATACAAGGTATCTGAGAAGTATGCTATGCTGAATGATTAATTTTTTGTTTGATGTTAATTATGGGTAAAAAACAAAGTAGTGTATAGCAACTTGCTAAAGGATTAATTCAGTGTGCAAAATCTAGTGAGAAGTCGTAATGTGCACTGCTGTTCAAGACGATTTAAATAGCTCGTGTAAACTATGAGAATTGTTTGAAAGGGTATGCCTTGTTTAGAACTGAGAAGATTCATAATAGATTCCTGGAAGTTTCTATTAGAAAGGGGTAAGACTTAAAAGAAATAGAGCAATTAAACAACAAAGACTATTGAATATTTTGTGAATTTTGGTGTTAATTTTCATGGAATCATCCATGTAATATAGTAAATTACAATAAAACCAAGTCCATAAACAATCATGGTCAAGAACAAAATTTCAAACGTAATATTAAACAAGCTGAAGGAATACTGATTTATCCAGGACCAGCCTCATGATTGCTGCTACCACTGTTTATGAGGCCAAATTTATTTGTACCAATTGTTTTCTCCTGCCATATGCAAAGAAACTGGAAGGCAGAAAAGTGATGATAGGTGATAATATTTTTCTAATCATCAGTCTACCAGTAATTACCCTTTGTGAGAAATGAAATATTTTATTCTCCTCACTCCAAATCGAACCATTTATGCCAACCTTTAGACATTGGATTCTTCTGGCTGAATAAAGTTGCCTGCGGAAATGTTCTAAAATGTTTTAAAAAAACATGATTTCTGGAGTTCTTCCCAAAGTAGATAAAGCCTTGCTTTACTGATACAAGCATTTGAGAGGAATGGTACATCTCTTTATTAGGGTTTCGATGTATTAAATTGAATATTTTTTTTTAAAACATTGCTGTTTTTCCCTGCAGCATTACAAAACTTTCTACTGCAAAGTGGTAGTGAGATAGTGACAATTTAAATTTTTTTACAAATTGATAAAATGAATTTTATTTTCCTGTGTTAATTTTTCATACAAATCTGAAGATGGAAGTTGTTTTGCTAGGAAATAATACAGGGTTGTGTGACTTATTTGGATAATATTAAGTATTGAATTTGATGAATCTCAAATATACCAGTTTGGTGGTCTTATTGAAAAATGTTTAATAACTACAAATACCTAAAGTTAGAGCATTCATTATTTAATAATTTAATTCATAAATTAACCGTTCATTTTATAAGAAAACATAGTGCTCTTTTGAATGAATATTTTCAATTTCCAGAAATGTCAGGTCTTTAACAATTATATATTATATATGTTCTTGTGCAAGTTGAGGGACATACGTAATCTGGAAGTGTGTGTGTGGTGGGTGTTTTTTTCTTGCTATTACTATCAATTTACAATTTTTTGTTATTATTAGAGACTGGAAAATATATAGTATGAAATGTCAAAATATGTACATAAATATGTAATGAAAACAGAAAGAATATGTAATAAATATGTAAAAATAGGATATAATATTAAAAATTGAAATACTCTAATTATAAAACTATTTACATAATACAAATTCACATTTATAAAAAATTCCTTTACAAATTTTGAAAACAATGCACACTTTTTAAAAATTGTTTGGAAAGCAGAAGTTGATGCACACCTTGCACTATACAACTTTCCCATCAGTAGTAAAACCTTCACAAATTGTTATCCAGGAATGTAGTTTAGCAGCCAGACTAGATGCAATAGAAGCCCTCGTACAAACTGATGAAATCTACGAACACCAACGATCACTGAGGTATAGAATATTCTCATTGAAGCGTTACACAATGACGATTGTCAAAATTTCTTGGAAATTAAAGTTAAAGGTCACGAAACACAGTGTCAATGATACTTTTGCTCCTAAAGGTGAGAATGATTTGATGTTGCTGACACGCTCTTCCCACCACTGATATAACTGAAACATGCGCGTAGGACTGTGAGCATATCAGACAGCGTCTTCACAAAGCATATCACGTGTAGAGTATGCATTCGCACGCAGTAATAATGTAGGAAAAAATGCTGAATGTTTTGAAAATACTTCTTTTCATAAAATATGTAAGAAAATTTAAAATAAAAAGAAGTATGTTGAGAAAATAGCAAAATAGGTAATTTAGTACCAATTGTGTTAAAATATGTAATGAAATAATTGGATATTGTGTTAGGACAGTGACAGTTTGTCAAGATTAAAATTTTGAGAAATTAAGTAGAAGGACAAAAAATATGTAATTGCATAAATATCCAGTCTCTAATTATTAGTCAGTTAAAAAAAAACTACTAGAATTAAAAGTTTTTCCATTGAATAATGGAAAAAGTGAAAGCAGAAATTAAGATGATTGGTTTTACCCCAATGTGCAGGGTAATTCCAGTAGCCCGTAATTTGCACAGCACATTATAACAAATCTGCTTTGTGACAGTTACATAAATTTCGGAATGGATAAAAAATGAAGTTACAAAACAAAATTATTGCTGATCTGCTTGGACATTGCTTTTGTTTCCAGGTCTGGTGCCCTGGCAATGGAGATGGGGAAGAATCTTCACAACAATGCCTTTTCCAGTAATTTATCTAGGTAGCTTAAGTTGACACCTGTTTACTGTGATCTTTGTATCTTGTCAAGAAATAAAAGTGAAATGTACTTCAGTTGTATTGTATTTCTTATTTTCATCACTAGCTGATGTAACAGTATTACCTAAGCATTTATCTCAAACTATTAAGGGGTCATTCATAAATTACGTAACACAAATTTGGAGAATTTTGAATACCCCCTCCCTCCCCCCCGTGTAACACACTCACCATGTGCACTTGAATCTCCTCTAAATAATTACTTAACGCTAGCAACAACACCCCCTCCCCCACCCGTTGTAAATGCAAGAAGTACAAATAAATTATAGCACAGTAGAAACAATTTGTATTAATTTTATTTGTGTTGAAGATTAAAATTTATGATAAAGTTGGAATTAGTTGGTGATACTGACTGCACCTAACAAGATTTGTGTCAAGTTTTGAATGAATGAATTATGCGTAGGCGAGAAAATTTTTTTATCACAAGTCATGCACTTTCTGCCATGCATGACGTATGGGTGACAGTCCTACTGCACCAATTTAATTGGATTATAGAATACAGATCAGGTTTTAAGTTTCATGGTAATTTGACAATCAATAAAAAAATAATGAAAATTCATTTATTGTAACAATTTACATCAAATAAGTGTATTTTAAAAACAAATTAATTAGTTAGACTGAGTAAAACACTACAAAAGTAATTGTAATATTTCCGACAATCTTGGAAAAACAAAAGTCAATGTTGTGTAACACTAGACTTATCACTCCCTTATCCCTTTTTAAAGCTATTTTATCCCCCCTGCTTTAGCATTACATAATTTATGGTATTTTGGTCTAATTACATATTTTACCTATTGTCTCCTATATTATTTCATTAGTATACCTTCCCTTTGCGGCTCTCACGCGCAACTAATCTATAATGTGGTCTCTAAAGAAAATTTCACAGCAACATGAAGAATTGAACTTTACGGTGTGAGAAGCGTTTCTTAGAGGCCGTCAATATCCAGAATGAGAACTTGACCATTCTATATTACATTTTTGCTGGTTTGAATCTTCTCGATTTTACCCCCACCTGTTCAGAGCCTGTAATTTATTTTTCTCCAAGCTTTCCACTTAAAAAGAGAAAATTAAACATTTCAAGCAAAAGTAATACTTGGATCACACAAGGAATTAGAACATCGTGTAAAAACAAACGTACGCTTTACTTTATTTCTAAACATCATAACGTATCACCCGGTTTCCATGTATACTTCCGAGAATACAAAAGAATTTTTTTGTATACCATCATTATAAACGACCCATTTCGATACCCCGAATCGTACATAATCCAGTATATTATCGCACGCTACATGACGTCATCGCCATTATTAAACGCGACATGACGTCATGACGAACTTCTAGAAAGACAGATCTGAAGAACCGGTTTCAGAAAGTAGACAAAATATTATTACTCTACCTTCATTAAGAGATATTTCTCATCATCTGCTTCCACTAAAAATTTTCTCACATCATCTTTCGAAAATATCATAGATTTTTCAGCTTCATAGCCGACATTAGCTTGTTTCATATATAACTGAACTTTGTTATAAGCAGAGATGTCAATTCCATCTTTAATTTTCAGCATAGTCTTCAATTTTGAATGACTGCACCACAAAGATGATGCCTTACATACTGCAGACTTCAAAATAACATAAATTAGAAAATGAAAACTCGACACTAGGACACTATCATACACACACGACACTATCATAAAAAGTATGACAAACTTAACAACTCAGATATATATGCCAGAACAACTGTCTCGCATATAATATTTACATTATTTGTTTCCATCCACTTCCTACATTTTATATATTCCTTCTAGTACAATGCACTCGACTTTTTTAGGTATTAAACTTTCTTCTGCCATCGAGGCTTTTTCTAAAACTACCATTGGTAACGACGCCATCTTTCATTCGAATGCGCGCGTGAATCGGCTCTCCGCTGTCACAGTTGTGACGTCATAATACCAACATCCATGTTGCCAACTATAAAACTTTACTTACACTTACTTCGTTTCATTTATAACTTTATAATGATGTTATACAAAAAAATAGCGTATGCAACTCGTTTATAATGTTCCTTTTTTGCACTCATAAGAAAATAGTCTATTACTAAACTCACTCCTTCGTCGTTCGTTTAGTAATAGACTATTTTCTTATTCGTGCAAAAAGGTCAACATTATAAACTAATTGCATAAACTACTATTAAGAAAAGTAATAGGTCATGCAAAAATAATGAAAAATAGTCGGGACATTTTGAGCGCTAGTAACAAAACTAAAGCAATGTTGGAAATCGTAAAAAATACAACATCATCTCGATACCTTGTAGAGAATATTATTTTAAAGGATAATGGAAGAGAAACGAGTAATCCGGAAAAAGTTGCCAATCTCTTCAACAAACATTTAATTACACTTTATAATTGCGTCTGATCTCACAAAGGAAATAAAAGCACAAAATTCAACATCTTACGCTTCCCAAAAAATTTCCGATACGATGTTTACTTCCGAAACTTCTCCCAACGAAATCCTCAGAATAGTCAGTAAACTAAAAATAAATATTCATCTGGTTTAGATGAATTTCCGGGTTGTTTACCTGCCGGACTTGTGCACCTGCCTTTATACATCCGTTAACTCACATTTTCAATGCTTCTTTACGCACAGGAATATTTCCAGATATTTTCAAAACAGCAAAAATTAAGCAACTTTTTAAAAAAGGAAACAAAAATGAAATTCAAAATTACCAGCCAATTTCTCTTTGTCAGTTTTCTCAAAAATATTAGAGAGGCTTTTCTACTCACGAATGGAAACTTTTCTCAGGAAAACAAAGCGTTTTCACACTCACAACATGGTTTTAGAAAATCAAAATCTACGGAAAACGCCTTTTTTATTTCTCAAAGATATTGCTTCATCAATAGACCAAAATGAAGTACCCATTAGAATATTCTTAGATCTTTTGAAAGCTTTTGATGTCATTGACCATAAAATCTTGCTCTCAAAATTACCTTCGTATGGAATTCGTGGTATTGCCCTAGATTGGATCACTTCGTACCTTAAACATCGGACTCAAAGAGTAGAAATACCATACTGGCACGGAAGGACATAACATACTTATGTTCCAATTCGTTGCCAATTGAGCATGGGGTCCCGCAATGTTCGATCTTATGGTCTGATTAAAATAAGTCGGTGACAGTTCTACTTCTGAGGCTGTTGCTTCATAAAATATGAGTGTATGATTTAATTACTTTAATAAGTTTTTATTTCAAGTGGTTATCTTCGTGTCGCGGCAACACGTGCTCAGTGGTATGCAAACTGTCAACGTTTCTCCCTTCCATTCCCAACTGTCAATCACCAACTTATTTTAATCGGACCATAGGTTCTATCCTCTTTTTCGTATATATGTAAACGATATGTCCGCGTCTATTAAAAATCGAAGAACGGTTCTGTTTGCCGATGACACGAATGTTCTTTGCAAAAAGGAAGCAGTAAATAGTACGATTTCAGAAGTTTCAAATTGGTTTAATAATAACAAATTAATTGTTAACGAAAGAAAAACTGTTTCAATGCATTTTTGCATTTCAAATCGGCAATCGCATGTTCCATTGAAAATGAACAATATGCAATTAGCTGATGTTGGGGCTGTATGGGTTTTTGTTTCATAAAAAATTGTTCAAAAATGTAAATATTACAATTCCAAGCAAATAGCTTTCCGGATCCCCGTGCGTATTTCAGGTCCTATATTGTTAAAACAACAAAAAAATGAAAAAAACGAACAATTAACTTTCTTGTTGGCTGCGTGTTAATTTTTAGCCTATCAAAATAGCCCCTGCACCCGTATCTCATTAGCCCCATCTGTCGTATCAGATAATCTTATATCGCTAATAGTTCGAAAAAAAGTAAATCCAAATAGCTAACACAGAATAAAGGAACTCTTCCAGCAGGCCCCAAAGAAAACAAAAGGCCTGGGACAGTAGAGCCATGGCGTCCCTTATTTCAAACAAAAGTTTCGCCCACCCCCACACACATACACACAAATACATGAAGTGAATTCATTTCTCTGTGCAACCAAATAACTTATATAGCTGTCAATTTGTTTTAGAAGTAAATTCATTTTATTTATTTTGAATTTTTAAAATATTCAGGGCCGAAATGAAGTCGGGAGCGGAGACACGTTGCTCCAGCGTGCGCCCCTCCATTCTTGGCGCCAATCAAACAAATGTTTGTTTCTATACGTACTTAAATATTGTTCTCCAGCTGTGTTGCCATCAGCCAGAGAGAGAGTTGCGACGGAGGACGTGCTCGACCAGCCGAGACCTGCGGAAGAATGGAGAGCAACCGGAAGCAAGCGCTTGCTTTTATTGACCTCTGACTGGGGAGGATGCGTGACCAGGGTAAATGGCCGCGCCACGTGAGGGGAATATGGCGGACGACGATGAGTCGTATCGCGTCACCACCCTCCCTCCAAAAAAGGTCGTGCTAATGCGGAGCTTTGCATTCTTAATTACAATGATCAATTTGGTCTTACTACATGCACAGAAAAGGTGTTGCGTTTTTGCCTCGTTACGCTGCCCGCGTTTCTCTAGCTCTTTAAACGACTTTGCAGTCTGCGTGTGTGTGAGAATATTATTTCGATTTCAACGGGTTTTTGACTACATCGCGCTGATTTTGGACCATCTATCTATCATATGGGTTTATTCGCGGGGCAGTAGTTCCGGTCCCAAGTTTTGACCCAGGCTTCCTTGGAAGTTTACTTCTGATGTGGGTCAGGGGCCCTTAATCTAAGCAGGCGCACCACGCGGGAGATCCCCTAAATGCGCGTGAGATTTGACTCATATTCTCCGCCAGATGTCAGTCTTATTTAACTATATCCGAACTGTCTGGTTGGGAGAATGTGAGATCTCGTTAGAGCGGAATGTTGTCGGAGCGATTTAATTTTGTCGGGCATCCGTCAGGGTTCTTTTACATGCCACAAGAGTGACATAGCTACTGTGGATTTTCTGCCCTTCGAAAATCCGCGCATCTCGGCCGGGATCGAACCCGTGCACTGGAGGTTCAGGGGCCAGTAAGCCCTCACCCACCGAGGCAGGCTTTTTGCACTATTTTCCATGGCTACACGACAATCCTGCTTTTTGGATATTTCTTCGCGGCACCTGGCACCCGACTTCTACTACTGACATTCTTCTGGATTACGACGACCCGGCACTTCTTGAACATCTTTTGACTACGACAACCCGGGAATTTTTTTAGACGTCTTCGGAACAACGTCGACCCGGCACTTCTTTAGATATCTTCTGGCTTTAGGACGACCCAGCTACGTTGTTGGATATCGACCCGTAACGACTCGGCACCGCTGCATGGCGGTCAATAACATCACGCTACTTGTCCTTCGCAGATGTTTATCACTCCGGGCCAATCGATCGAAACACCACTAACGGCGCGCGAAATGGCTGACGAGGCTTCGGCAGCCAGAACCAACATAGCGCATCTTCCTGTGCGCCCTATTCCGACTCTTCCAAATCCAATCCAACTGAAGGACGCTAAACCTAATTAGTGGTGCTAAAACAGCACGTACTTTCTCGCCCGTATTTTCACGCAAAATTACGCACAAATACTCAAATTTTCGAAAAATTGTACACGAACTTATTTCAAAATCTATCTTTAAGAAAATTCAATTAAGAGGAAAATCTTTATCTGTAATATTTTAGGTATAGGAAGACTCCGAAAACATTTTGAAATTTCGCAATTTTCGAAAAATTAGGGTTTTCGACGTACATAATACCTGCACCACTCTTAAACGTCCTTCACACTATCCAAAAATAATTACAAACGGAGTTCTTTTTTCAAGAATTTGGAAATGTCTCAGGGGCTTCATGTACAGTACTCCCTCAAAATTGAAATGTCGGTTTCAAATTCAAGGGGCCGCAACATCAGCCAGATCGATTGGGGAATATAAATTTTGGAACCGTGAGAGATGGCTCAGTGCATCAACCTGATGTCACTGCAGTCCCTCTGACCGGGAGGTCCTAGGTTCGAGTCCCGACGGCGGCAGGATTTTCGACACTAGCGTGTCAGCTAGGTCGAGTTCAGTCGCTGTCTGGAGGAGAATTCTAGCGGCCGGCTGCTCTGATCGGTAGTTTTCCGTGGTTTCTCCGATCAACACCAGGCGAATGCCGGAGCAGTATCCTAACAAACGAGCCACGGACCGCGCGCGATCTTTCCTTCCTCTTCCTTGTCCTATCCTCTCCTCTTCCACACACACACACACACACACACACAATAACATGCATTACACTACCACACATGTCGGGAGACCGGTCGGGAGCTTACAGCTTGTCCCGGCTGGGCGGTGCCCCGCTGGTGGGAGATAACTGGTTGAGGGAAACTACCGCTAGTCGACGGTAGGTCGACGCCAGATCTCGCCATCCAGCGGGGAAAAGATCGCCACCTCCCGAGAAAAAACACGCACTACACTTACGGGACTAATGACCAAAGTAGTTGACGCGCCCGGAAACATCAATCAATCAATAAATTTTGGAGAACTATGGTCCGATTAAAATAAGTTGGTGATTGAAAGTTGAGAATGGAAGGAAGCAACGTTGACAGGTTGCGTACCATTGAGCACGTGTTTTCGGGAGATGAAAATAAACACTTCAAAAAAATACATATTAAAGTAACCAAATCATACACTCGTATTGTATGAAGCTACAGCATCAGCACTGTCAATCACCAACTTATTTGAATCGGACCATACACGAACTTGAGACAAAAGCGACAGGACGCGTTGGAGTAAAAGCGGCAGCTCTACGACGACTGACGAAAAACGCTAGCAGGCATCTGTCATTAATCTACAATCCGTGCAATCGACTCAACTACTACCCGGACTTATGGAAGACGGTAACAGTTAAAATGATCCCAAAACCTTGAAAATGCAATAGAGACCCATCAAACTACTATAAGCATCTTTTCAACAGTAAGCAAAATATTTGACATTATACTACTGACACGATTAATCTCAATAATTGATGATTACTTACGACCGACGCACTACGGCTTCCTTGCGAAAAGATCATCGACGTTGCGGACGTTACGAATAGCTACTGATATACGCATGCGACTTCAACAGGAATCAGTACCCGCTCTTTTCATTGATTTCATTACCGCCTTCGATACCATAAATCACAAACAATTTAAAATCAGCTCCCATATCGCTGGCTCAGTGTTACAAGGTTCTATGTAGAACAGTGATGCTTTCGAGAGAAAGGCCTTTGAAGTTTTGAGCATCCTTAAGTCATTTCTGTATTAACTCTTCATATATTTAGGTTTTAATGATTAAATTCGGGCGAAAATAGAAATGAAATGCAGCATTAGTTTCCAAATAATATCATTTTGCAGCAAATTATTGAGAATTACGTTTTTACATTGGACTTTGTAATACTTGAAATCTGGATTATTTGAACCAACAAAGTTGTACGTAGGACATATACTTTCAAAATAAATCTCAGGAAGCGTGGACGCAATCACATACCCTTTCAAATAGTGAATTTCGACGAACAAAAGGTCAATTGAAACGAAAAAGTATGAGGATATGTCATGTTTAGAGTAGAATCCCTCCCCCCACTTACACACTGTGACACTATGAACATTTTTATGATAATGTTATATCTCAGGATGTGAATGTACAAAGTGGAGAATATTGAGAATAGATTGTTGGAGGTAAATAGAGAGGTTGTATATATAGTGTATGTTCAATCATTTCACGTAAAATATGTTAACCCACAAACATTTGGGAGGAACAGATTACTTTTTCCTGTAGCTCTTTGTCAGGTGAAATATAAATGTCATTACGGATCTAAAATAGTCATGTTCTCATGTGAGTTTATTTGTAATCATACGTTTGACAACAAATTAGAATATGCTGTGAAAATGTTTTGATGCCTTTTTCTCGAAAGTAGATTCATTTGGGTTAACGTGTTTTTCAGCCGAACCTTTCAAATACTTATGACTGAACTAATTTAATGTATAAAGTTTCAGTTGCGTTTGTAATAAAAAAAGCAATTAAAAACTTAATAACTTGCATATCAATGACGGCATCCTTTTTCTCGTTTGCTAAATCAGCTGTATAGTCTGTGGTCTACTGTTTAAACTTACCTTTAGCTTTTTAACTATTTTCACATGTTCATAATTCTTTTATATCATGCCATCTGATGGCACTAATTGTAAAGTATAAGGCTTTATTCGGCAGTGCAACGAAATGAAATCTCCTGCCGTAGAAAAAAAATATTTCCAATAGAAAAGTGCACAATGTCTTGTGAAAAGGGTTTTGGATTTCTTTGGACGTGAAATGCGAACAAGACTCAATAATACTGGAGAGTAAAAACAATAAAGAAAACCTTCGTTAACGGCCATAAAGCTATTTGATCTGTCAAAAAGTGCAATTAACTTTGCGCCTTTCCCTCTTGTAAAATAATGCCTTATTTTCAAATATATATTTAAAAAAGGCAGCTACCAATAAAAAGTAAATTTTTTGTGTTGATTATAAAAAATGCTAACAAAATGAAAAAAAAAAAGCATGATGATTTCAATGGAATTTTGACATATCGCCTACAATGGACTACTTCTTCAAGTAAATTTCACTATATTTTTCGATAATATTCGTTTTATTTCGTAGGTATTTTATACCATTAGAACATTGTGGCATCTGTGGCCGATGCCACGAAGTTCGGGCGCTGCCCGCCGCGCCGATAGATCGGCGCGTCACCACGAGGGTCGCTGGGAGCAACGCCGCTTGCCGCCAGCGACAAGCAGCCGTGCTTCGCCCGACCGCACACGGCCAACGGCGGGGCTACCCCGGTGGGGGCAACGGAGGGGCCGGTGGCACTCCTCCCTACCCAGCGGCGCTATATAAGCGGGCGCCGCTACGGCAGTTCGAGTACGAGCCACAGTTCGAGCCAGGGTACGAGCCGGAGCAGCAATTGGAGTTGGAGTCGGCGCCAGAAAGAGTCGGCACGAGCAAGAGTCAGCAAGAGTCGGCACGAGCAAGAGTCAGCGCCAGCAAGAGTCGGCACGAGCAAGAGTCGGCACGAGCAAGAGTCGACACGAGCAAGAGTCGGCACGAGCAAGAGTCAGCGCCAGCAAGAGTTGGTGCAAGCAAGAATCAGCGCGAGCCAGCGCTAGCAAGAATCCGTACGTGCAAGAGTCCGCACGAGTAACAGTCAGTACGAGTCAGTACAAGTGGAAATCAGTACGGGAATCATCGCCGCCGGAAGAAGCCGGCCCTAGAGTATACGATGAACTTCTACGCCTGTCGGCAAACGAGACTATTTGTATTCTGAATGAGATTTTGGTATTGGGAATAATAAATGGTTGTACAAAGCAAAGTTGTGAGTTTTCTCTTTGTAGTATACAACAAACATACAACATTGAATTTTGGTAATTGATAACTTTTTTGTTTTTAATTTGAATCAATTTTTTCGACATTTAATGGCGCAAAAGTAAGTGTATTTTTTGATAGATCAAGCGCTACACGGCCCTTAAATGTTTAAAGAGAAATTATTTTATTTCGTCTTTTGTGTAAAGTTAAATTTCATAATTGAAAAATAATTCATTTAACTTGTTTTCGTAAATGTCGAAAGCCAAATTGCGCCTCTTGTAATTGGCTTTCATGGCACATGGCATGTCTGCCATACCCTAGATACGCCTCTGGGTGTATATAATGCGAGCGCCGTCCGCGCTCGCAAAGATTCGTAGAGCTTCGTATGAGTCGAAGGACTGTGTGGGATCTCCAGTGCACTCAAGCACGAGGTTTCCGGGACGGAGACCGGTTTGGTGCCAGGCCATGTAAGAATAGTAGACCGGGGACTTAACGTCCGATAGCATCGCATCACGCGTTGTTACCTGCTTAGGGCACTGGCACTGGGATGTAGGCCTAGGGACGGTCGCGGGGTTTTCGCGGCTAAGGGGAAGAAAAAGGGTGCCGGAGTTCAATCAGTATTCCTATATTTTTATTTCTTACGTTACCGTGTAAATAAATGTAAATATTTTTATCTTCAAGGCCATATTGTCTCTGCTATTAAGTTCAGTACGTCACACTATCATGACGAGCGTAAAAGGACGAGTCCAATGATATACATATTGTCATATGTTAGATAAGCATTTTTTTGAGAAAATTTGATTTTTTTGCGACAAGTGTTTAACGTATATTATGAATCTAACAGTTCGCCACTCAAGATCACGCAACGCTCCACCGACCAAGGTCCAACACGAACCTACACCAACCACTTACACAGCAGTAAAACGCGAAATGCGTGCGAACTGCAAATACACTTAAGCACATTAACCTTCGGCTAAGCCGAAAAAAAACCCTTACTACTGTTTTCGTAATTGAAACTCTTCACGGCAGGTGGTCCCTTCACCACTAGCTTGCGTGGAACTTCCCCGAATGTCCGCTAGAGGTCATTGAGCAACTTCAAACATAGCGAGTAAAACATTAATTTAGTTCAATTTTCAATATTTGAATTCCTCTTTTCCTAAATCACTAAGTACAATATTGAGAATTTTCACTTTTTCTGTCACATTATTTAACTTTGTGATAACTTTTAATAAAACCCGATCATTTAGAAAATGATTTTAAGCATTTGTATGTTGGCATCGCCGAGTGTGTGAATCCCCTAGTTGTATTGTGTTGTGGAAAAATCAAACAGGGTAATTTCGTAAGCTGCTTTATACTTGGGTTTTTATTTCTTGACGCGTGGGGGCCTTTCTTCACGATGGAATATCTCACGGCATTTTGCGTCTTTCTCGGTGGTGCCGCTAGACATCGCTTGATCTTGACCGTATCGAGCAGTGCAGGCAACATTGCGAGGGCATAACATTAAGTATACGAGAAAGGAGATGGGACCGAAGATCTAACCATGCGGGACCCCATGCTCAATTGGCAAAGAATTGGAAAGGTAAGTAAATAATATATTTTTACCAACGAGCTAGAATATTCTAGTATATAATAGAATATACTAGTATACAGGGTGAGTCACGTAACTTTAGCACCTCCTGTAACTTTTGAACGGTTGAAGTTATTGCAATGCAGTTTTCACGAAAGTGCATGAGGGAAAGGGGCTAATTGATACGTGCATTAATTTTTATTTTATCACTTGTATTTTACGAGATTTTTTAGGTAACTTTGTTTTTTCAAATGGAACTATACATATTTTTTCAGTCCACCATGACGAGCGTAAAACGACGAATCCAATGATGTACATATTGTCATATGTTAGATAAGGATTTTTTTGATTAATTTTGATTTTTGCGACCGGGGTTTAACGGACGTTTTGAATAGTCCACCACACAAGGTCATGCAGCGCTCCACCAGCACACGTGCGCCCGGCGAAGGGAAGGGAAGGGGAGGGATCTTATTTGAACATACGAAACATAGTATTCCAAGTATTCACAAAACCATTGCAGTTTTTTCCTGAACTGTGCTTTCCATTCTTCTGCATTTTCACATTTTCGTCTTTCTTTGATTGAAGGAATTAAAGGATGGAAAATAAGGATTTGTCATAAGTTTGTATTGTAATAAAATTGTTTATAACTTCAACTCCATTTAATGGGATTTCATAAGATACGTAGTAATGGGATCTTGAAACAAAGCACAATAAGAATAAATAATTAAAACTGTACAAAAATATATTGTATATTTTGAGCAAACAGTTTCAATGTTAATACGAATATAATAATAACTTAGGGATAGAAATAATCTTATTTCAATAAATACTACTTAAGACAAATCCGTATTTTCAATCCCTAAGAAACCCAAATTACTGAAAATGGATTAAGATGAAAAGGAGAGTTCAGGAAAAAGTGCAACAGTTTTGTGAATATTTTTCGTATCCTCAAGTACTTAAATCCCTTCCCTTCCCCGACCCCGCGTTTGCTGGGGGAGCGCTGCGTGACCTTGTGTGGCTGACAGTTACAATGAAAATATCCGTTAAACACTAGTCGCAAAAAAATCACAATTACTCAAAAAAATGCTTATCTAACATATAACAATATTTATATCTTTGGATTCGTCTTTTTACGCTTGTCATGATAGACTGAAAAAATATGTATAGTCCCATTTGAAAAAACAAAGTTACCTCAAATATCTCGTAAAATACAAGTGATAAAAGAGAAATCAATACACATATCAATTTGCCCCATTCCCTCATTCACTTCCGTGAAAACTGCATTGCAATATCTTCAACCGTTCAAAAGTTACAGGAGGTGCTAAAATTACGTGACTCACCTTGTATTCTAGCTCGTTGGACTTTTCGTACCAGTACGGTATTTCTACTTTCGAGTTCGATGTTTGAAGTACAAGGTTATCCAATCTAGGGCAATACCACAAATTCCATGTTGAAGACATTTTGAGAGCAAGGTAAGGTATTACGGTCAATAACGTAAAAAGCTTTCGAAAGATCTAAAAATATTCCAATGGGTGCTTCATTTTGGTCCATTGATGAAACATCTTTAAGAAAAGAAAAAATGACAGTTTCCTTAGATTTTCATTTTCTAAAACAGTGATGTGAGTCTGAAAACGCTTCGTTTTTCCTGAGAGATGTTTCCATTCACGTGTAGAAAAGCCTGTAATATTTTTAAGAAAACTGACAAGAGAGAAATTGGCCGGTAATTTTGAATTTCATTTTTATTCCCTTTTTTAAAAAGTGGCTTAATGTTTGCTGTTTTGCAAATATCTGGAAACATTCCTGTACAGCTGCCGACACATAAAATGGGTAACGGCCAAATTCAGAAGTGCCCGTCTTTCTGTGCATTCTGGCACACTGTACGGACGATAACGCCATCCGGTTCTTTCATAGTTAACTATTACATAACATTCGGAACCAACTGCCAACGACTGAGAAGCTGATAGGCTAGATTTCCCGCAATCATGATCTCTCAGGGCTGTTGCGCTTAGAAAATTCAGAAATTCCCTGATTTTTCCAGGTTTTCCATACCCTAAAAATTTATTTTCCAGGTCATTTCAATAAAATTAAAAAGTATTTTCATATGATTTAATGACATATTTATTAGGCTTTATATTTCATATATGAACAATTTCATATAAATTATACAATCACATTTGAAATGAATCACAATATCACAAATATGTACCAATATCACAAATGATCGAAACTAAATTAACAATAAATAATTTTTGGATTATAATTACTCAACATCATAACTTTCTAGATTAAAATGAAACTATAATTTATTTAAAACACTCATCGTCTTACGAATTTCTTCTTCTACGTTTGATTCTTCTGTCGCAATTCGTATTTTTTCTCCTTCAGTTCGCAAAGTCTTTCTTTCGCTTTTCTTTTTTCCAGCTCTCTACTCATTTTTAAAGCACTTTCGTTTTTCATTTTTTCAAGCTCGTCTCGATATCGGCTACGTGCATTTCTTACATAGTGAATCATGCGTTTGGTAATTTCAATTTTGTCTATTCCTCCTTGGCTCTGAACCCCTTCCCAGACGTGACGCTGTGCCACTAACGATTTCTCCGACATGTTGTCGATGAGACACTCTTTATTTACTGAAAAACCACGTTCAATATCTCCTTGACCGTGAGAGAAAACAAGTGTCAGCCTAAGGAATTTCGTAAGGTCAGGAGAACATTTGTACTTCAACAGCAAACGCATCCAAAAGTCGTCCAGTCTTTCATCTCTTGAATATTCTCGTAAAATGTCATCCATCCCTGGTTTCTTGCAAAGAGCCACGAATTCTTGTTCGACCTTGTCACATGAGATTCCACTCATCCATCCCTTCGACAACAAATGTTGTATGTACGATGACAGACGTCGCGTAGAGACTTCCTTGTTGCTGCTAATAACATGAGGATCACAAAAAGTCATCAACCTTGCTCCATCATGAGTCAGCGGAGATTTGGTTTGCAGTTTCTGGCAGAATGTTTGTAAAGCTATCAAACCAGCTTGTCTGAATTCCAAAACAGCTTTCTCTTTTATGCCTGATGCCTTACGAATTTCTGCGAGTGTAAGATGACCAATTTTGATATGCATCGAAACATCGATTTTTTTTACTGATGAAGTCACCTTCAAAACGTCATCTTTGATGAAACGTTTCAGGACAGAAGATATCAACGATAAAAAATCGGTATACAAGAATGGAGCCATGGGTTTGTTTGCTTGGAACATTCGGAGGAGAGGTTCAACTTCTGAGGCTAAAGTTTGCAAAAAAGCCAACTTGGCACTCAGTAAAGGATCCTTGAGAGCCTCGACCATTTTTTTATAAGAGTTGGTGTTCGGTTCAATCCCTTCATCTTCGACACCTTTGACGAATTTCTTTAAAGCGGGAATTATTTCAATTGCACGTGCTGAAACATCAGAATTGTGTAGCCAACGCACAGAACAAAATTTGAGTGGAAATTTCGATGAGTTTGTAAACCTTGTATAATCAGCTCGACGAGCCGGTACATTTTTGAAGTTGGAGTTGATATATAGCACCAAGAAATCCAGAAATTTCCCAACCAGTTGCTTTTAATGCCATTTTGAAGGAGTTGTGTAAATTGTGTAACCCACATGTTCCCAAATCGATTAACGTATGACCGGTTTCAGCTTCCACTTCATTTCTGAATAGGCGATAAAACTTCAGGTTGACGTTTGGCCCGTCCATGGAAACTTGAATCAGATGGTTCAAGTTAAGACAGGCTACCTCCGACTTGAAAGCCTGCAGAAGATCGACAGCAGTAGTGAGGCCTAAAAAAGTGGATCCTAAATACTCGCAAGCAACCTGATTCTTGGATTTACTCCAGTATTTAACGTTTAAGTCCATCTGACGTTTTTGGCTCACTTTGTTAAGACTTTCATCGAATGAAACGGTGAATGGACATTCGGATGAAATATCATCGATTAAAGTTTGGCGAAAAAAAGGACCAAGTCCATACGTAATGACATATGCCATTTTTGATCGTTGAAGAGCCATATTTTTCGCAATAGAACTATCCGAAAACATCCGCTTGAACATATCAACACACGAGCCAGCTCCAGATAGTGAAAAATGACGAACGATAGTCTGAAGGCACCATAAAATCTCTGCAGTGGTAACCTCATCTTTTTCAACAAAGTTGTTCATTTGAGTTTGCGATTTTGTATTGGCCGGTAATGGTTGCAGGGCATCAGTTACATCTGCAGTAGAAATAACTGGTGGTCCATGTGGGAGTGTTGCTGATGTGGTTTCTGCAGCGGTTTTAGCAGCTAAAAAAGTTTAAAAATGCATGAACAAAATTATTGGTGTACGTCAATATTATAATATTTAATTTAAACAATGTTCTTTACCGATTGCGGAACTAGATTGGAGGAAAAAGTTGTTTATTTGATAATTTGCTGTAGTCTTTGCTTTATGCTTTGCTCCTTTGGAATGACTTATTACCGCCTGTCTTCCCATGTTGCTAAGAGAGAATGTTTGATTGCATTTGATGCACGTAGCCGAATATTTATCACGTTCATTTTTTCGCAGCCAATCTTTAAAATTTTCATCGTCCAACCACGGAGGATTGAAAGTCGTTTTTTTGCCATTTTTGTTCATTTGCAAAACTTTCTGCAATTCAAAACACAAGTACACATAAATTTGAAAAAAATAATATTTTGAAAATATCAAAGACATACATTTGTTTATTAACCCATTAATGCCCGTAATTTCCTGATGAATATTTTTTAATGAAATTTGAAATACGAGTACTTCTGAACTCTTATTACAACATATTTCAAGTACAAAACCAAACAAGGTTGCCAACATAGGAAAATTATCTGGCAACTTAAGTTGCCACTGGGATAAAGCGGTATCAGTAAAAGATAAAATAATCTCATGAAGAATATTGAAATATATTTGTCCGTATCAGCATTAGAATGTTCATCAGGCGGACAAATAGCGATATTGTCTGGGCACAAGCTGTCATTTTCTAAAAGTTCTAGTACTTCATGCAAAAGCAAACCATCACCATTTCTGCCTCGAGAAAAGCTGTCAAAATATAAAATATAAGTCAAGCTAATCAAAATAATTCATCATTAGTCCATTATACAAACGTCACACACAAAGTTTTAAATCTTGGCAACTGAGATTACACGCAAATATATTTTTTCCAAATATAATATTGAATGAGCCCAGTGGCAACTTAAGTTGCCAAACACATTTAGATTACTCTAACGATAACGAATACAATATATTTGCACAAATATTTATATAAATATGTTCTTGAATGTATTACCATTGATAAATATATCATGAAAACAAAAAAATGTAACTACGTGCAGGAGGAAACTCACATTTTAGACAACACTATGCAGCAACAGTATTCAGCATGCGCGCACGTCGAGAAATGAAATACAAAAGAACCTAATCTAAAGAGAAAGAGATAACCCTCTCCGGAAGATACGAAGAAGAAATATTGAATTGCAGTATACAACAATCAAAAACCACTCTTGCGCCAATTCTTCGAATCTAGAACAAATTATCCGACGTGGCAACTTTAAGTTGCCACCGGGCGCTAATGGGTTAATAATCTAACAACAATCAATAATAAATAAAATTTAAAATAAAATACACTGGGAAAAATAAAAGAATGGATCAGTCTGTTTTCAAGACTGATTCAATCACTCTTTGAAGGACACATTAAAAACATAACGTATAAACGTGTGTGATAGACAAAGGCAGATAATATGCTCGGTGTACCTTTTTTATTTTGGGTGTTTATATGTTTAGTGTTCATTTTTCCGTTCGTACTATTAAAAAAGGCAATCGTGAATCATTATTTTGTTTTTCCCAGTGTAGATGTAATTTAATTTTCTAAAATATTAAACTAAAATAGTTGAGATTTCTGAGAAAGACTCCTCAAATTTCTTCCCAGAAATGCAAACAAATTTATTATACAAATTTTTCAATTTTTACTGTAAAAAACAAAATCACATTTGTTTGCTTAAATTAAAGGAACATTATACACAACTTATAAACAAGGTTTCAATATAAAACTATAAGAAATAAACTCATTTCTAGTTCTAAGAAAACCCTGGTGTAAACAAAGACGTTGATTCTTCAAATCTGTTTTTTACTTATAACATATTAATTAAAATATAATTATTAGAGAATTTCGAGGTGAAATGCGTATTTTTAAATACTTACTTATAATTATTTGTGAATTCTTGTTGTCTCCTCACTATTCAAATGCGAACTCAATTCAGTTTGCAGTTTAGGGTCGAAGTGAAAAAATTTGCTCTCCAAGTACATACCGATATTAGTTAGATGGCGCTGGCGCCTTCGTTTAGTTCACTGATAAATTCAGTTTAAAAAATTAAAAATTCTTGTTTAAATAAAAAATTTAATAACTATCAAAATTCTTGCCACTCGAAAAGGCAAAAGTGTTTGTGACAAAATCCAACAGTGTGAATGACGGAAGGTTTAATGACATATTAGGAAAGCATTCAAGAAAAATATTAATAAAAAACAGACAATTTAGTTCATATAAATACAAGTTTTAATAATATTTTCCTTGAATGTTTTCCGAATACGCCAAAATTCCATGCAATTTTGTTATTTTCCCTGACTTTTCCCTGTTTTTTCCAGAGACTAGAAATTCCCTGACTTTTCCAGGTATTCCAGGTTTTCCAGGTGCGCAACAATTCTGTCTCTAGTTTGAACGTTTTCTATGATACGCGTGTTTAACCGAATTATTGAGAGTATTGGCGTAGAAGGCACAGGGGGAGAGGATAGTCTCCATCGCGTCGTCATGCAAGCCATTCGATCGTCTACAAGAAATATATCAATAAAGATAATATCATACAATACGACATAAAAAGGTCAGCACATGCAATAGAATTAGTGGATTTGAAAAGGAAATTTGGAAATTTTTAATTCTGATTTACTTGCAAAAAAGTCAATTGAATATCCCCTCTTTTAACGCAAAACAACTTAAGTACGGGAACGAATATTACGGATCCGAGACGAAGAAATGAAGTGTGCGAAGGCGGCTCCAGGATCGGAAAAATAATTGGGAGTGGGAAGTTTTGGCGAAGTAAATAGTGTTTAAATATCAGTGTTTACGACATTTAAAGTTTCTGCGACAATTAAACTAGGTATTCAGTAATAATTTTGCATCGCTTGTCCAAAATTGTTATTTTGCAATATTTACCTCAAAGACAATTTGAGGACCCTTCCTCCGTATAGCGCACGATTCAGAATTGTTTATTGGATTATTCGGATTTGTTAATTGTTGAAAATTTGTTAATTCGCAGTTTCGGTTCTGGAATATAAGGGACCCCTTTCCTCTTCAGAACTGCAAAATTTGGAAATTGTTTATAAATTTACAAATTTTGCGAAATTATTTTATTGTCTTTTCTAAATTGCCTTTGAATGAGATGCAAAATTCCGCAATCCAATCGGCGCTACCGCCTTTCGTTTTCGAGATATGTAATTGTTTCTAAGAAATTAGCATGTCATGACAACTCCCATTTCTTTGGAAGTCAATGGCAGTTCTCTCACAATTCTATCCTTCAAGTCGTTTTCCAAATGCAACGTGCATTGAGCGACACTCTTTTCTCATGCGACCCTGACACCAGAATGGTATTTGAAACTACCTTCAGAACGCAAGTCGATTGCTTTGCGAGTCAAAATCATGGAAACATGAGTTGTTACAAATGTTCCCTAAATACGTAAATGCCAAGAAGGTCATCTTATGAGAACACACAAATTCTCTGAGCATATGACTGAATCAGTGATTTCAACAGCTGAGCCACTACCTTATAATGGTAATAACATCCACAATTTCTTTAATTTATTGTGTTATTTAAATGCAGCCCGTGTTCAACCCATGCAGAAAAGCAAACATTAATACTATCATTTAAACTAAAAATAACCATTGTTAGGATGATTACGTTCAGAATAATTGAACGACCAGAATCCTACGTTCTCTACTATTTGACTGAAACACCGGATAGAGGACGGCTGAGCATGTGATAAAAAGGAAATAAATATTCCATATATTGATGTTGACATTTTGTCGAAAATGCATAACCTAACTCGTTGGGAGCCGAATTTGATTCTCATAACAAAATTGTGGCTGTCACGTCACGCAAAGCCTGTACATCTTTAAAATCTATTCAAAATCTGCTCCAATTTTTTTAATTGTTACCTAAATTTTAGTAAAATGCTTTTGCAATTATGATCTATGTTCGATAATTAGTAAATCCTCTCGAAATCGAAAATCTGATTTGATTTTTTGTGATCCTCACCTACACCACCAAAATTCAAACCATATTTTAAATGAAATCTATTCTTCAACTTTAGAACTTTCCATTTTATAGTTTATAGTTTTTCAGAATATTTATATTTTTCCGTAATTTGAATATTTCGAGCAAAGCTATGTTTCATTCGAGTGTTACTATGTATTTGTAGTTCTTGTGTAATATTGGCTCCCCTCTAAATTGAGAAACTAGTGGTGGGCATACTTTCTCGATTTCTTTATAACAATTACGCAATATAAAAATTCAAGTTAACCCCGAGCAAAATTTCACAATTCCAACTGGATTGCATATACTGTCGCGGCCAATGACGTCTCATCTCTTAATTAAAAGTCGCGGCATTGATCCAAAAACGTCCTTTTGGGAGTGTTTAGCACCCGCGAAATCACTCTCCGAACTGAGATTTGAATTTGAGAGCATAGGTTTCGAGATTCCATTACATAATCCAGCTGTTGATTTACTACAAGTAGTCTCACCAATTATGGGCCACCCCTATATCTCCTAAACGGCTTTCGATATCAAAGTACAGTTTTTGCTCAACAATGTGGAGTCATGGAGCAAGTGAAATGGTGTAGAGATATTGTTTGAAATACTTTTAGTTTTGGAGAAATTAAATCAACTTTGATTTTTTTTAAATCGAACCATATATTTTTCTTACTAGCAATAGAAAAATCATAAAAAGGGGAATGCAATGATGTAACATATGTTCATATTTTGATAGTATTTTGTGTAATAAATTATACTTTCTGGCAAGAGATTGTAAATGAAACCTGCACTTTTTGCTGTAGTAGTGCTATTGTCACTTTTGGTGAAGGCATTCGCGGCCTCTCCTCGAAAAGAGCCGGCGCCGGGAATGCAACCTTCCTGAATGGCAACAGTTGCAAGGATTGCTACAGGAAATCTCGTGCATTTAATTTAAAATCACTTGTCAGAAAGTATAATTTTGTACTCAAAATACTATTAAAACAATAACATGATACGTCATTGCACTCGTCTACTTATGATCTACCTCTCGCTAGTGAGAAAAAATCATGGTTCCATTTAAAAAATGAAAGATGATTAATTTTCTCGAAAACTAAAAAATTTTCGGACAATATCCTTACGGCACATTACTTGCCCCATGATTCCGCATTGTTGGGCGAAAACTACATTTCTATATCGCGAACCGTTTAGAAGTTACGGGGGAGGCCCATAGTTGGTGGGACTGCCTGTATGCCAAACCTCGCAAGTGTTGGAGCGTTTTCGTTGTCGTATAAAAAGAAACTAGTGTCCTTTTTATACGACTGAAATTACAAAAATTTGAAATTACAGCAACTCGCTAATTTTCCAGCTTTACTTGTTATATAAATTCCCATTTCTGAGATAAAAAGGCTAACTTTTCTAGTCCTGCTCCAAAATAGCACGATTTTCTCGTATTTGTTAGTCTCTTAATACGTTTAGTCTGAGTTAGCTTTTCGCTTTTTTGTCCACCCTCTTCACAGCAACTATCTATTGGTGCCTGTAACATATTTTTACTTTTTCATACTTACTTCGTTACAAGAGAAAGTTTTGTAATCGTATGCCGGTGAATTTTCGATAGAAAAGCTCTCATTGCCAGGTCCTGTTAATGAAAAACTGAGTAAATCGTGTTTGTTTACGAGAATATAGCAAATTATTTCCTCTAACACGTTGTGTAAGGGAACGTCCATAAATTACGAAACGGTAAAAGGGGGAGCGGGTCTGAGCCTGTGTTACGCTGCGTTACATGGGGGTAAGGGGATATTAATTGTTACGTAACATTATTTTTTTTTTACATTTTTCAATATTTGCTGAAATGATTCCTTTTTTGAGTCCTGTATTAAAACATTAAAATATTAACACATATAACAATAAAAATTAATTTCGAAGGCAAAACGTCAGTCTATGTGTCTGTCCGTTCGTCCATCTTGGTTAATGCTAGCGCCTAAACTGTACTGCCGATTTCTTCAAATTGATACTCCTCGATCGATTTAAATGATTTCGAGGCCCTCTGAGTTTGCCAGAAACATTTTGATTTGGAAGTTCTTTGTAAATATTTTAAAATTTTCTCAAAATGACTCCAAAAATTTTGATTAAACTTTGGCCTCGAATAGCGTAAAGAACGCCTAAGTGAAGAATATTAAGTTAAAATGAAGTTCATTTCATTTTACTCAGTGAATATAGCACTATCCATGCAAAACGATTAAAGAACACAATATTGATGCAGTTTTGAGAAAATCTTAAATTTAATATTGTTTAATGTTGCTCATATTTCAATCAAGATTGTGCAAAAACAAGTAAAATATTCAGAAAAGTTTACATGATATTTTTATAAAAAACTGATTGTCAAGAACTAATTTGACTTGAAGAAAAAATCGCGTCCACTAAATCACTTCAATATTTAAAGAATTATTTTCAAATTGCAGGATCTCGAGTCGGGCCACATCAATAATGCATTGTTTTTTAGCAAACATTCTACGAATAGTTTGGGCACTAGTGTTGTTCACAGAACAAGTGGACCGATGGACGGACGTTTCGAGAAAAAACACTGTTTTCATATCAGATGACCCCAAAACGTGCACTTCCATTGAAATCTCGAAATTGATTGTAATATTCTGAGCGAATGAATAGGAACGATGAAAGACGTGTCATAGAGGAAATCTCAAATTCATTTTCGTATTTTAAAATTATTTCTCGTCTGCAAATTTATAATCAGTTCATTTGTGAACATTAATCAAATGGTATACAGTACAACAAAGTATCAGAAATAAATCACTACTATTACATTTTTTGTAGGTTTCATAAGTATTTTTTTTCGTGTGCGCCTGCGTATGCGTTTGACTTACTAGTAGATTAATTGGAAGGTGATTCGTGTGCTGGCACAATCTCTTCTAATATATTTGGCTTCTTGTGGTGATAAGGTCATCCAGTGGAATTATGACAACGTCTCTGTATAAAGTCCTGTTTGTCACGAACTATGTTTTAGTTTCGAATCTACGAAAATATTCAATATACGAATAGTTATTACTTCTCGGTGGTGTCGTATTAATTCATTCGTGTTCCATAGTATAATTTTATGACTTAGCAGCGATTCTAATTATAATTTCTGTTTTAGAATGTTTTGATATCTTCGGAAGGAATTTTCAATTTCATCGCACATGTCTATTTGGGCAGAAATGAGACTATATGGAAGTGGGGTGTATCGGATTATTGAATATGTGAAGAGGTGGGCAATAAATGATATTTTTCTGTGAATGTTTTTTTCTGTTTCTGAGAATATTTTTCTTCTTTAAGTTGGGGAATTTTCTGAGTTTAAAAATGGTATTGTTTGAGTGGAAGGAGAAGTCGTCACTATACATTTTATATGTGAATTATTTTCAATGCATGTGTAGAACTTCATTTAATTTCGATATTCGTAAGATTTTTCACAAATGTTGATGATATACTGATATTTGTCTCATTTTCGTTTTACTTTTCATACCGATAAATTCAGGTCGCTATATTTCGTTCATTAAACTCCAAAATATCCAAGCAGTCATTTCAAATTTAATAAAACTCAATTCAATAATAAAATAATACCAACTTCACATGATTCTCTACAAACGATTAAAAAGAGATGTGAAAATGCCGTGGCCGAAAGGATACATGAAAATGACTGACGATGAATGACATTAAAAACAGGATTTCAAGGAGGATCATACCAAGCACTCAATACCCCAGAAGGGCTTGTAGACGCGTTACGAACGCAAAACAAATTTAAAAAGAAACTCATTCATCCTAAATATGGATATTATTAATTTAAATAACAGTATTAATGTTTGCTTTTCTGAGACATGGGCTGCATCTAAATAACAATAAATTAAAGAAATTGTGGATGTTATTACTATTATAAGGTAGTAGCTTCGCTGTTGAAATGACTAATTCTTTCATATGCTCTGAGAATTTGTGCGTTCCCATAAGACAGGCCTGTCCAAAACCGTGCTCCGGTGCAATTTTGCTCCGCCCGTGTCCCACGCAGCGCGCCGGCGCAAGTTAGTCACCGGGGGAGTGGGGCATTCCTTCAGTCCGTGCGATAAGAAAACGGACAACCTGCTGCTGCTAGCTGCTGCGCTTTATCTCAATGGCGACATCGAAGAGTATTGACATTTTGTTTCATAGCGGTTCTACAGGACCTTATATTCTGACCATCCATCCAGAAGACAGATTTCGAACGGCGAACTCTTTGGAGTATTATGAATATTTTCCACAATATGAGTTCTCAAAACTACATATGAAAGCTGCCAAAGTAATTTCTGTGTTTGGGCCCACGTATGTAAATGAGAGCTACTTTTCCTAATCAGTTAACAAAATGGAAGTTTCGAGGGTGTTTGAGCGACGAGAGACTTCGCAATTCCTTGCGTTTGATGGCGACAAGGAATTTTGTGACCCACAGCGAACGAATTGTAAACAAAAAATCCACAATTAAAATTGTTACAATGAAATTGCTTTTATTTGTTTTAACTGAACATACTTATCCAGGATATTTCGTTTTGCTCCTTTATTACGTTTCAAATTAGAAAATAGAAAGGAAACTTACTCACTGGAATAAAATTAAATTAAAATCCCATTTGATTTTACATGAACTAGGTCCAAAATAAAACATTGTCGTATTTAAGGTCATGTATCAGGAATGGAGTTCGAATCACGCGCAGGGATTTTAATTTGATGAATGTGTTATTGCAGAAAACTATGAAGGATTCCAGAAACTTTATTGACAATCAATTGAAACACTTCCATTCACAAATACAATCAATATACAGATAAATAAACGGGACGTGTCTGTGGTGTCTGTGTGTGCTTTTCCTATTTGCAACTTATAAACATTTTTGCAATTCGCTCTCAATCGATTTCTAAAACGTATGTCACATCAAATCAACATTCTTTCTGCATCTGTATGAACCAATTTAAGTAAATTAATGAGTCTATCAACATGAATTTTAAATATATTAAAAATACTCCCAAAGGAACCAACTTACTTTTTCCTTCACCATGGCATCCCTAAAGGTTCCGAATATTATTACTTCTTAGTCTTAGGAAGGTTCTTAGCGTACAGTGCTTTTGTGGCGTAGTGGTATGGGTTTTGGCAAGCTAACTCTGAGGATCTGAGTTTCGGTCCCGGAGCGGAAATACATCGTTGCTTGTTGAAAACACTTTTGCAAATTTAAGTGAGAGTATAATAAAGCGGAGCAGTAAGAAATTATGCCAAAAGGATGTGCTTTTGTAGCACCACTAGTTTAGTCGAAGGAAGACGGCGAAAAAAATTCACGTTTGCAATTTTCGGTAATTCAGAGTTAACATTGAAAATCGGACCAATGCCACCTTTATAAGGGTATTTCACTCTATTCTAACAAGAAATTTAAAGAAAAAATGGAAGTTAATTTTTTTGGAAAATTTTGAAAATGTCCCAGGGGCTTCATGTGAAGTACCCACAACATTAATGAATGTTATTCAAATTAACAGAGCGAGGCCAGATCGACCGGGGAGAATTCAGTTTGGAAAAAAATCTTACGTTAGGCGTTAAGTGTTGTTCGCAGACGACGACACACCCGGACGGACGTTAAAACGCTTTTACAGTATCACGGGACCCCAAAACGTGGTTTTCCGATTAAATCTCGGAAATCGATTTTCCGCAGCATTTCATAACTTTCTCCATACTGTATTACTCTGTATAGACGTACGTATACGACAAAGTAATTATATTTTAATATAAATCTGTAAGAATGGAATGGTACGTAAATTTTCTTTAATAAGATAACTGTATATTTAAATTTTTACTTATAAGTTGGGTCGGAGAAATTTTGAACACATGCAAATATTTTGAAAACGGTTTAAAAGCGTCGCCTGACGTCACATTTAGCTGGTGAAACTATATTCTGCTAGCTCCGCGAGCCATGAAGTTAGAACAGGTAGTGGGGAAGTTGTCGTGAGAAGATACCGTTGCCAAAATGGTCCGAGCAGAAAGTGAAAGTCTAGGGAGACACAGAATCAGTTTTTCTTGTACCGCACGGTAGGCCGCAAAATTTTCCAGCTTTACTTCCTACAATGATGATGGAGACGAGCGATTTCCTTGGCAGACAGTACTGGTCAGGAAACAAAATTATAAATATTTCATCCGGTACAAAAAGACATAGTATGTGCACATGGCAACATGTATTGAGCAATAAATTTTACTACAAAGTCAGAGGGAATACAATTTTAATGAACATTCCAAAATATATTTGTACAACTAATATTTTTCATATTTCATAAACATATAGCATGTAAAAATAGTTATTTACAATTAAATTGTTGGACATCTTCAATTTCTGATACACACAGGCTATGTGTTTTTCATGAATACCTGTAAGTTTTTTTCTTTTTCACTCTTCAAAATCAATGACTGTATAGTCATTTATTACATCACTCTTCCACTTACATGTTTTTAAAAACAACCAACTACAAGAGGAAAAAATATCAGTCAACCTCATCATTTTCATCACATTAGGTCAAATCCTTATGGAATGATAAATAAATGTCCAGTACAGTACGACACAGCGTGCCAGGCAAGTCTCTCCGCACTGGGCGAATCAGGGCCTCTGATTAATAATTACAAATATGTTGGCAGAAACCAGATCACTGGTAAATAAGTGAAGAGAACAAAACTTGCAGAATCTATTACGATTGTGGTGAGTACGCAATTGACAGTTTCAAGCTGCAGCTCAAGCTACCAACATAATTTCTGTTGCAAGCACTTTCACCAACAAGGTGCCACTGTGAAGACTTTCCTGGCACACTATAGTTCTTTGAACTAAGTGTAAGAATACTTTAAAATCAATCTTATTACACTATGAAAGAAAATATATGTACACTTTTCTTTATGGTTTACACTTTATAAAATATCTGTAATTCATTAGCACACCCAAGAATTACAGCCCAAGGCTTTGGTGTTCATGTAAGGCATCATAGCTAAACTTCTAAAAGATTTCTACATCTACATTAACAAAATGAAAACCTTTTACATACACAAAAAGCTATACAATAGTAACACTTTTTCATGAAAAATTAACACAGGGCATTCTTAGGTGACTTACCGTCATCTTATTTCCAGAATCTCATGTGTTCAAACAACCTTCTACTGTAGGTTGCCACTAATCAGAAAGCTAACATTCAGGTACAATCCTGTATATTCAAGTACAAGAAGATGTAATGAAAAATTAAGTTAGTGGCCTATCTGAGAATCAATTTTCCAACACTTCAATAGTACTGTCAGAAGAGTGGTTTCTATTAATTCATTGAAAAACTCTCAATATTCTGAAGATTTTACAATAAAAATAATGAAATTTGAAAAGTTCTTTCCACCTGCAAAAAGGATATGGAACTTTACTGAAGAATTCAAACGCAAAAAATAAAATAACAAATAATAATTTTAAAAAGTCTTCATTTTTGGAGTAAAATTCAGCCACCAATCGCTTATACCATTGTATTTCACATTATACTGTGGCTAGCAGACTTTGTAGGTAATACTGTATAATCAGTGAAGAGTTCTTACATATGCCACAAGCCTGTGAAACAAAATTAATTACATAATTCCTCAGGAGCCAGGCCTTCAAAACATCTACAACTAAGAACAAGTCTCTGACCTTGGAGGGAGTGCAACTATCAATGTTTCCAAGGAAGCAAGTTTTACAGTCTAAACAGCAAACTACTAGCATTACACTATCAAAACTATCATGGTCCTTTATACATTTTGCATAAGTCGCATGCTTTACACAAAGACATCCTGTGGAACTAGAACAGTCGTATTAAACTGCCATACTGAAAACTGATAAAACCAATAATACCACCACACCAGACACAGAGTGTACACACTCAATGCTGCTGTTTAATTCAAAATTAATAATAATCATTTTATTAATTTCCTATCAATTTTGTCAAATTTATTTTTCTTCTCCTCAATAGGACAACAAAGATTTGATGGAGAGTTCAAAGATGGTACACCTCACTTGCTTGGATGTATACTTGAAACCTAGGTAGAGTACCAGATTTTTTTAAATAAACCCATAGAGTACCAGATTTTTTTAAATAAACACAAATCATTTGTTTTTATTTGTCAATTTTAATGTTCTAGAAATGCATCAGGCACAATATTTTTATTAAGAATTGTAAAAAGTATTTGTTCTACAAATAAAATAAAAATTATCCTTACATGGGGATCAATGTATGTCGTGTTTAAAAAAATACACCTGAAATATAAACTGCAGTTGTTTTATTTTTAAGATAATTGAGTGGCTACTAAACTTTAACCTTCTTATTAAAGCAGTGGTTGTGTAATCTGACAATCCATTTCTCACATTCCTTTAATACAATTCACATCGTCTTCATTCAACATATCTTCTTATAGTATGGTTGACATTTTCCCAAGCTACTTTTCATGCACTTTTGAGGCGGTTAAGTAAATTTTGTCTGTTTTTTTTAAGAGCAGTTTCAGGAATATTTTTACTGCAATACCAAGCTAGGGCGTCAGCATTTACTGCATCAATCAAATTGGTAAAAAGAGAAAAGTACAATTTTCTCCTCAAATTCAAACATTATTTTTCTTTACATTTAAGTCCCACTTCATAACTCTATTTATAAATCTATATATGTGTAATATGTAATATGTTTATGGTTGAAGAGTTGATTTGCAACCTTTCTCTTCCTTCGACAATATGCACAATACCCCATGATTTGAAATTTTATGTAATTTTTGTACTTCCCATTTTTAAATATTATTATTAATTATAAAAATGTATAAATTATTAATATTATTTAAACATTACATATATTCTGTGAACCATGAATTTTTGTTCTAATTTTCTTTTGCCTGGTTAAATAATAACAATTGGTAATGTGTTTAAAATGACAATTACCAGCTGCAAAATATCTTACATTTCTTTCAGATGTTTTACTATTTCAAAACTAGGAAAGAAATTATCAAAACAGAAATATGTTCTTGAGATTTGTCAAAATCTGTAGGCCATCTTTCTCATTTTCCTTCATAAATTGGAACTGATATTCAATTTTGAAGTAGCACTTTATCAAATCCGCAATAGTGAAACGAACCGGTTTCACTATCAAATATTGTTTTGAGATGATTTTGCAGTACCCTACTATCTGCCAATAATACAAATAGTTTTAGAGAAAATCTTTCATTTTAAAACATGAAAGTTAAATTTATTACAAAGATGTTGCATAGATCCACACAAAATATGGATAGATTCCGTAACAGTTTTGCACAATGCACCACCCAATGCATGTTCTTTCAACATACCAACTACCATGTTTCCTAAAAAGAGAACGAAACAAAATATCACTGTAGGAACACTGCTGCTTCAATGACTAATATTCATTAATATTCCAATTCAAAGGTTCAAAATCATAGGATATTTTTCCTAAAAATGCCAAACCAACAAAAATATGGATCTGAAAACTGAACAAATAAGCATCTCACCAGAAAAGAACTGTTGCCTGTTTGCTTCAAGATAGTTATAATCCCTTGTTGAAGTTCTAAGAAACCTGTATTGTCATCAATGGATTCTCAAAGGTTCAGATACAGGAATAATAGGAGTGATAAAAATGTTCACTCTCCCTCTTGGGATTAGTTGCTGTTATATGAAGAGCTTTTACTAGCAAAACTGTGTGTCTAGTTAATGTAAACAAGAAATAGGATTATAAGTTTATTCGATATTTTACAACTCAGTTACTAAATGGATTGGTGAATACACCATTACCATGATACTTTAAAAAATATGATATTAATACTAAATATTTGAAAATTGGCTTACTAATTATTGAAATAAAACAATACTGCAAAAAAGCATGAATATATTTGAAAAATCTGATAATTAATGGGCTTAATGAGCTTCCAAAATGTACCACAGTGCTTGTAATCATATCAACTGCTATGATCATTAGTCACGCTAGTGTAGTGAATGTTATATTTCAGGAGGTGGCAATGTTCTTCTACCACTGATGGTGAGATTCGGTGTCAACCTACACATCGTCTAGCTAGGTTTCCCTCTTTAGGTATCTTCACCTGTGGGGCACTGCCCCAGCTGGGAGAGACTGTAAGCTACCAACTGGTCTCCCCACATGTGTGGTAGCGTAGTGTGTATGTGTATGTGTGTGTGTGTGTACGGGGATAGGAGACAGCAAGGAGAAAGAAGGAAATAACATGCACTGTCTGTTTGTTAGAGTACTGCTCTGGCATCCACATGGGGTTGATTGGAAAAACCACAGAAAACTTTCAATTAAGAGTGTCGGATGCTAGAATTCTTCAGACAGCAGCTAAATTTAGCTATTTAGCTGGTATTGAAAATCTGCCATATTCAGGATTCAAACCCTATAACCTCCTCCTCAGAGTCATTGCAGATACAATAATAATGATGCCTATGAGCCAACATAGACCATCTTTCAGTCTAAGTAAGGGGTCACACAATGAAAACTGATTATACTTATCACTTTAAATTGATGGCAAAGTAGCAGTGAACTTCTGCCCAAGGAGAGTAGGCAGTTGCTGAAGTTATAGGAATGTCATAGGAGGCCCTGGCTTATGGATCAAAATGGACTGAGGACACAGGTCATTTAAAATAATAATAATAATAATAATAATAATAATAATAATTATAATAATAAATAAGTTTTTAAAATGACAATTTTTCCAAACAAAACAGAAAATAATTAATATACATATTTTGTTTAAAATGTGAGTGGCAACACTCAAATTTTGAGTGGCAACACAGTTTTGTTTAAAATTTGAGTGGCAACACAGTTTTTGTTTGATATCACAGCTTATTTCATTCTGATAACAAATTTTAATGATGTACGTCTTAGTCACTGTAGCGAGTCATTTGTCCCTTGCAGATAAAAGTTTGTCATGTGACAAATATAATCTTGTAATAATTATTATAATTGTAAAAATTGTACTGCATGACAAACTGTAACAGGTTTTTGATTATTTCATTTCTATACCTTCTGGTCTATTTTCAAAAATCCAAATCCTTAAAAAA
The DNA here is from genome assembly GCA_031308135.1 of Acheta domesticus. Taxonomy (NCBI): domain Eukaryota; kingdom Metazoa; phylum Arthropoda; class Insecta; order Orthoptera; family Gryllidae; genus Acheta; species Acheta domesticus. The sequence continues at coordinate 258,541,055 of JAHLJT010008446.1, read as the reverse complement.
CAAATTTTAAAAAACTAAAATATATGTTTTTGCCACATCACCAAAAAAGGCCCTGAGTTTAGCGGCTGTAGGTTTCGAAGTCTGGCCCTGAGTAAAGAGAATTCCACACTGAAAGGTTGAGTTGCAAAAGTGCACAAACACAAACTCTTCAGTTTCATTTGCAAACTATATTTTGTTTCCTTATCCCATTCATTACACAATTTGCCTTTTTCAAGTTATTCATACATCCATGAGATATATCAAATGTTGCAAACATTCACCATGTCTACACATTAACCAAAAATTTTTTGTATAATAGTATAACACTATCGGCCAAAAATTCATAGAATTCTATTCCTCAAGTTGATGTTCAAGTCTAAACATATTTCAACTTACATGTAAAAACCGAGAATTTTGTAAATGATTCTCACATACCTCTACTAACTTGAGCACTTCACACACAATTATAATATAAGACAATAAACACATAGTGTTACATCTTGACTTTTTTCAAACAACAATGTATTTTATTTCTACATTTAAAGATAAATATTTCCTGTTCTACCCAATTTTTGTATACACATGAAATAATTGACTTATTTATCAGATAACACCTCTCGGACATCTCAGAGTTAAATTATACATTAACATGATTGTGCGTCTCTTCCCATTGTATGCTTCATCATGAACAACAGCAAGCATTTTTACAGTGAAGTACCTTATTTGAAAAACAAGAACCATATCATACATAATAAAAATAGGAACACAATACCACAACCTTATTAAAGAGACACCAACAATGCCTAGAAATATTCTGCAATAAACTATTGAGTAATTATCAAATACTACCAGAAAATTTGCACATAAAACATACATTTGTACATTAAGAAACCCACATATGGTCTGAACCTAGAAAAGGCACCCACTTGAAACAGGGAGATGCTCAGTGATATTAATTCTTCCTTGATATACAGGGTGATTCGATGAACAGAGGTCAACTTTCGGGGGTTGATAACAGATCATGGCAGAAATGGTAAGATTTCTTTTAAAGTTTCCAGTGCAAAGTCATTATAAAATTATTGATCAATGTCTACCAGACTTTCCTTGTGACACCAGCGAATTCCCTACAATCTAATGTAAACTCTGAAATAATGAACACACCACTAAACAGCATATTATAAAAGAACAAAGCAGAGAGAAATTACCAAGACTAAAATGCTGTGACTGCATCATTGAGGAACTAGAAAAGATGTTTTGAAATATACAGCACCAGCAGTTCATTCCATTTCTAATCTTTGTTGAATGCACCATGTGCTATAGTATGACACACAAGTCACACAAATATTCATTCATATCACTCCTTGTGGCCCAGCCTCTAATTAAGGAAAAACAATGTCTATTTCCATCTCTGGACAGATTGCCACAGAAGACCTGCGTCTGTGAATCATCCTGTATAAATGTATATATATGTACATACATACATATACTTAACTCTATAATAATATATATTTGTGAATTACACATTGCATTTAATAATTTATAAAATATTGATTTCCACTACTTTCCAAGAAATAGTAAAAGATCATACCAATTACAAAACTGTTTAGGCTATTTGCAGGAATACATCATACATCTCACATGCCACAACAAGAATGTTTCATTTGCTAAGATGTTAGATCTTTCAACTTTCAGGTCGTCAACTTCAAGAGAAGTGCTTTCATTTAATGAATGGACGAATTTGCTCTAAAGGGAAATACAATAGTCATATAAACGCCTCTCATTCAAGCCAGACCCAATTGCAGATTTTTCTCACAATGGAAACAAGATTATTATGCATGAGAATCACCAGACATATTTCATTATCACAATGTAAGAAAGTAGATCAGTCAGTCTCTTTCAAAACTAAATATCAATTGAAATTCTGACAATGAAAGCACCCAAAGAATTATCAATGAACTAGTTAAAAGGTAGTATTTCTTTATTAATTTACAAAATTACACTGCTTTAAGAAGTTACTTCTTACTGGCATGTTATTAAAATTTTGAAGAACAGAAAAAGCTGTTAAAAACTGGAATGTTACATTTTAAGATAGTTTGAAAGAGGTTTTTCTATGAGCACCTCTCATTTCAAGTGTGCTCCAAATGGCAATAATACACAAAACAATAGACTGCACACACTTCATTTACATTTTTGACAAAGTGGCAAGTCCTGTATTCGGGGATGTTGTTTTGATCAAGGGCCTAATGTCAGCAAAGTGCGGATGTTCCTTGTCCCCTAGAAGCTTGAATATTACTGTTTCTGATGTGGTGATGAAACACCCAATCTGTTTCAGTCTCTGCAAATAGAAAGAGACGAGAAATTTTTCTAGCAAAAATTCAATAAAAGTAAACTTTTAGTATTCTAGGGTGATCTTTTTACTATTATTATATGCTTCTGGATTTGTTATAAATAAATCATTATACTATGCTCTTTCTACATTTGAAATTCATACATGAAATCACCTGCAAGACACAAAATGTTAACAGTTTTATATCAATGATAAAATGACTGTTGGGTCTCTAGAAATTCAGAAGCAAATATGAGAGATTTTATCACAATATTGTTGCTACATTTGTACAACAGACATAAAATATTCTGTGGAACAAAAATCATGGTATCAAATTTACACAATAATATAAACGCAAGAATGACTCCTCAATCAAGTTCAAACATAAGAAAGTGTAATTTGTTTTAATAATACAACAAAAATAAATTATTTTCAGAATTGTTTTATTTGGATTTGCTGTACATACACTTATAAGTATTCCAATGCTTAACCCTGATTCAGAAACAGGGCTTCCAGGCCTCATCCTTACTTCAAAAATTCTCAAGAACTACCGTATCTTGAGAAATGGTTATCACAGCATACTTACGCCTCTTTCTTCTCTAATGTTCCTAACTTTTCATGACGTTATTTCATTTTTTTAGAAAAATATAAATGGATTTATCAAAACTGTCATGCTTTACAGAAACAAGGCTTTAGCAATCCAGTAGGCTCACTGCGTGAGAAGATGCTTTGGAAGAACATTTACTGAAAAAATTCAATTACTTTATAATCATTGCCTGATAGTGAGGAGAGAAACCACGGAAAAATACTGATCACAGCAGCCATCTGCTAGAATTTTCTTCCAGATAGGGGCAAAAAATAATGTATTAATGTTTTTAAGAAGCAATATTTATTTTTACATGACTGAAAATTTTCCCCAACTTCTAATAATTTTTCTGCAAATTTCCTGATTTTTTCCAGTTTTCCTCCTTCAGAAAGTGACTACCCTGTATATTTTTTATGCAAAATCGAAATGATCATGAAAATTATGTCATTAAAAAGAAATTTATTGTGGTGTTTCAAATACGAAAGTAATTTATTTTAAAATGTTTAACTGTTTTTTTAAATCTTGCTCATCTTCATCATTTGGATGAAATAAATATCCAAAATTGAACAGATCTCTTTTCTAATACAGTAAAACCCCGCTATGAGAGACCCCGTTATAAGAGAATCCCGCTTACAGGAGACAAAATTCATGGTCCCGAGGTCAATTGTATGTAAACAATGCATTTATTTCCCGCTTTTAAGAGACCCCGTTATAAGAGATTCCCGGGTATAGTGGACAAGATTTTATTCTCCGCTATGCGTTTCTTCTCGCTTGTAAGAGACAAACCGCGAAATTTTCCTCCAGATGATTCGGGAATTTCCTCGGCATGGTAAGGGTTGAGACACGTGCTTAAAATAGGCTGGAGCAAGGGTTCGCAACATCAGTGCCACCTGTGAAGGGGGGGGGGGAGGTGTGCGAAGTTCTCGTGAAGAAAGCTCATTCGGTAAGCTTCGTGTCTTTTGGCAACAAGAAAGACGCCTATAGTGCGACTTTTGTAACTGTGTCTCTAGAAGGAAACAGCTGTTTACGGTTTCATCCAATCGGAAGCTTCTTTGTCGCTAGTAACGTCACGATGGTGACTTTCAAGCTCCCGATTGGATGAAACCGTCAGCAGCTGATATTTGCCAGAGGTAGAGTTGAATAAATCACATTTGCTTTTAGTGTTTTGACCAGTGTTAACAATTGTTACTTTCTCGTATACGTACATATATACGTAATATAGAGAAAGTAATGTAATGCTGCTGAAAATCGACTTCGAGATTTTAACAGAATGTATGTTTTGGGGTCCCCTGATACCGAAAGAGGTTTGTTTTTTTCTTTCAAAACTTTCCTTTGTCCGTCCGTGAATAACACTAGCGCCAAAACTATTGGTACATTTTTTTCCAAATGAATATTCCGCGATCGATCTGTTTCCGTTCGGCACTCTGCGGTTTTGAAAAACATTCTAAATTTTTGTGGGTACTGTACACGAAGCCCATGGGACATTTTCAAAATTTCCCCAAAAATGGCTCCAAATTTTTTTCTTTAAATTTCTTGTAAGAATAGAGTGAAATTCACTGATAGATGTGGCATTGTTAGGATTGTCACTGTTAACTCTAAATTTTCGAAAATTGAAAAAGTTTTCTGTTTTTTAGGGTTTTTCTACAGCTACAAAATTGAAGATAGAAATTTTTTCTCATAATAAAAATGTTTCTCTATAATTAGGTCTTTCATTAACGTTATGTACTAATAAAAAAGTTTTCATGGAATTTCGAGTGAAATAATAAACGTTTACAAAAACAAGATTTTCTCAAAAACGGCTCCAAATTTTTTCTTTAAACTTTTGGTAGTGACAGTTATAAGGGTACTTATAAGACTTAACATCATTTTGCTCTATTCATTTGTTTTTTCAAAAATTACACAAATGTAATTTTTTTATAACTCTCGTGTCAATATTTACATTAGAGGCAATTTATTGACATAATCCATTTGTGAGCACATGTGCTTTAAATGTAATAAAATTCACTCAATAGATCTGGTTAAATGGGCTTTGGAATCAACTACTTTATGTTTCCTCAAGTTTAAAATAAGTGTACAAATCATACTAATCCACTAAAAATATGGTAACATCTCATTACACATATCAAAAACGCATTTCCCACTTATAAGAGTTCCCGCTTATAAGAGACAAAATTCCATTCCCCCAGGTGTCTCTTATAAAGGGGTTTTACTGTAGCTTTTTTATTCCACATGGGAAGAAAAGGACCTAAAAGGCCCCATTTCCTTTGTGATGAACCGACGTTTGCTGTATAAGCACATTAATCATGAACTGAACAAGGCATCAAATGATGATGATGATGATGATGATGATAATAATAATAATAATAATAACAACAATACATTATATAATACAAATATATTAACAAGGGCAGATCCAGCCAATCATTTTGGAAGGGGCCAACATAGATTTTTATTAAATAATAAAGATTTGTTACTATATTGTATTTTATTTTTACAGTGTTTATATACTATCCAACATTTTTTAAATAATTACATAATTCTAATAAATAAATAAATATTTAAATAAATTTTGCCAAATAAAAGAACGCAACAAAGGAAAACTCTACACCTTCTGGGGGAGGCCATGGCCCCTGTGCCCGATGACCCTCCTGCATCTACCACTGTATATTATCATACTATAATGCTAATCATGAACTGAATAAGTGCATCAGAAGTTCAGTATACTTTAACACTTTAAAGAACTGTTTTATTTCAAACTTATGAAAACTTATGAAAACTTCAAGAAACAGACTTTTCATAACTTAAAAAAAATTAGCAATATAATTTATTCTGTTAATAATTTTGCAACCCCATCATTTTCCTCACTCACCTGGAAAGCCAAAAGGCGATCTTCCTGGGAACGAGAAGTGCAAGCATCTGCCACCACATGTACTTGCAAGCCTCTCGCTGTGAGTTCAGCAGCTGTTTGCTCCACACAAACATGAGCCTGTGTGCAGTAAAAAGCACATACCTAACAACTTATTGCAACTACCTTTCGTAGCGCATGTTCAAATCCAAAACATTGTACAGTAAAATCTGTCTGAACCAGTACCTGTACATGCCAGAAACCTGCCTTAACCGGATAATTTCTCTGGCCCATGAAGTTATATGGTATTTTACACAGCATAAAATAAAATCTGTCCAACGCAGAAATATGAGCAATTTTTCATGTCCTATAGGGGAAAAAAACTTTATAAAATGGAATTTAATGCGATTGGCACAGAAGAGTGGTATTCTTAACGTAATGAATGCATCTGCAAGTCTGTTTTAAATTCTCTATCCCTTGAGATTTAGTCAAGGCAACTGCACTGTGAAGGAGAAGAGCATCAGCTGTCAGTGTAGAATTTGACCTGAGGGTCACTTGTCTCTCAAGGTGCAGGCCATAGTAGAATTCCTCCCCCCACCCCTGAGCGTGGGAAGGTATAGAGACATGGTTTCCATTCACATACGTCTCCCTGCCCCATGTTCAAAATTACTACCCCTTGGTCAGAGACGCATTGCATAAGGCCATGCGAGGATATCAGAAAATCATAGTACTCTGGGCTGAGGTGCATTGTGCGTTGAAAGAGTCAGCAAGCACTCCAATTAGAGCCATTAGGCAGTGAGGTGGTGTGTATTTTTTTCAGTTTCATAACCAGTTTAACAATGCAAAAACCATAAAACTAACATTAGATGGAAAAATCAAACTTAATAAAGCAAGAGGAACTGAGAAGCTAACAATGAAGAAAGTTTAATATGCATTTATTGGTGATTTCTTCCATAAATACATTATCAGTATATCTATTTTTAATAATCATACTAAAATCATGTAATTTTTACTTTGCTTTAATTACTTATTTACTTACATTAATTTACTAGTTTCAGAAACAAAATATCAATATCACAAGTGTTGTAAAATGGACAACCCTGCATAAAATGGAAACCAACCTAAACCGGATTTTTTCTGTCAACCAATTCCAGTTTAGACAGATTTTACTGTAGCAGGTTCATTGAATAA